>CM056948.1:10530521-10880801 GCA_029856935.1 Cyclocarya paliurus
TTTTTATTATATTTTTTAAAATATTTTTTTAACATCTTTAATTATTAAAAAAAATTAAAAAAATATATAATTTTTTTAATATTCACTTTCTTAATTATTAAATAAATTAAAAAATTAAAAAAAATCAAATATAAAAAAAGTAATAAATAAGTAATAAACGAGGAGTAAGGCTTGGTTTGGATAGTGAAAGTGTTTAAGAATATTTATAAATAGTAGTAAAAAGTAAGTGAAAAGTAATAATAGAATATTAAATAGTAATAAAAAGTATGTGAAAAATAATGAACAGTAATAAAAATAAATAAAAAATAATAATAAAATAGAGAATAATAATAAGAGTATCGTTAACTTCCATTTTTATTTTCTGCATAATCCTTCGCTGGTGATCTTTCTACCGCCAGAGAAGACCTTTGGCAATGGCGACTCCTGACGGCAACGGCGACTCGGAGAGATTCGTGATTGATTTGTATGGTCGGAACCCACGAGTAACTGCAACGCGACGCCTCACGGCAACGGCGACTCCTCACGGCAATGGCAACTCCTCACGGCGTCACTTCTCACAGGTTTCAGATTTTGCAAATGGGAGGCTGAGGGACCGGCTTGCAAATGGGAGGCTCACGGGTTTCACACCAAGGTCCTTGTTCCTGTCCGTCGCGGTCCTATTGTTAGCTAAATGGAATGCCTACGTGACTTCCACCCAATGGTAGGTTGTTTTTCTGGGGAAAACCAGGACAACCGGGTTGAAGATTTTCTCTTTTTATTATAATGGTAACATTTGACTAACTAACAAGGGAAACCGTCGTCCTTTTGCTGGACAGAACTCTGTGAGACAAGAAGTGGTTCATCTCATATCCTTAACTACGAGCCTTGAACATTAAAGGGAACCTGAGCCCTGTCTGACCTGTATGCTTACACACATACTAAATCCTTAATCTCAATTAGTAAGTGTTTGATGCCGATTTTTGGATGCCGTCGTTCTTTCATTGTCTTGTGGTGGACCAATCAATGTCACATAAAAAAATGTTAAGAATAATGATAGATAGAACTTTTTCTAATGCAACCTGCAGCGAATATTATGCTTGCTTTGGAGTTTTAGCTCTCAAAAATCTCCGGGAGAGATATTGTTTCATTAATGTATAAGAATTCTTTTAATTTTTCTGTTTAAGTTGCATAAAGAAAAGATATTTTCAGCTGCACTAATTGTTAATCTTTATTGATATGATAAGATATAAAATAAATAATAAGATCTATCTTTTTCCATCCTTTTAAGTTTTGTTGAACAAGGAGTGATTTTCACATGATCTCTTTACACTAAAAAATAATCATGTTGTAGGGATAGTCATATATAGCCGTCCCCACCAAAAATAGGAACTGATGGTTGAGATCGACAGCGGAAGATAAATGTCGAAGACCAAATTGCACGGCAACAAAAGGATAATCAAACGTCCACATAAAACCCAAGACTCTGGTACCACGTGTTAGAAATTGGAAGATGATGTATTGGTGGTTTAGGAATAATGAAAAAATGGTCTTGAAAAAGAGCAAGCACAACACTAACATTCAAAGGAAGACGTTCCATGTATTCATTGGTGAGGTCTACAAATTCTCGAATGCTTCCAGCTTTTATCATTGCCTTCTCTCTCTGAGTCTCACTTTCTCCCATCATTTCTCTGTATAGAATTTTCTTTCCTTAATTTTCAACTCATTGACTCGAAGCCCCAGGACGGACTTAATTTCACCAACTATGAATGGAAACCAAAGAAGGTGCGGTCCAAGTGAGTGATTTTGAGATGTGCAGTCAGGTTTGTTTTTACATAGAAAAAAAGGCTGTGAAGTGGTAAAATATGAGCTACACATTGAATCATTCACTGAACAGAACATTTATAGCATGCACTATGGAACTGGATTCTATAAATCGTCAAAGAAGCACATCCAGTTTAAAACAGGCAATATATATAGCTCTATGTCTGAAGAAGAATCCTCTATCTCAACTAACAAAATGAGTACGGTATAACAATCCTTGCTCTAAATCCAGAAATGTATTTTATTTTTTCTCCTTTTGTTTCTGTCCTGAAGAATAGTAAGTTCCAAACCTTTTTTACCCAGCTCAATGCATTGAATTTCTGACTCTACAAAATTCAGAAGAAACCTCTCCCCTTTTGCACCAAGTGATAATATCTACCGTGCTTCGAATGTTGAGTTGCTGATTCCATTTGCTGAATAAGTTGCATTGTTGCTAGATGGAGAATCTGCTACTGATAAATCTGCATAGAAACCCCGTTGCCTTGGGATGGGCAATAAAATTTCACTGCTTAACATTAGAACCACAGAAGACATGTTTGGCCTATCTTCAGGTCTTTGCTGCACACATAACAGACCCACTTGAATTAGTCTTAACACTTCAGATCGTGTGCGCGCATCACCTACTGATTCATCGACCAGTTCCACTGCTCTATCTACCATCCATAGTCTCCATGCCTGAAATAAATTAATAACCATATTTTTGTGAGTTGGATTTCCATTAATATGCCCACCTTGATCTATTACAATATACTATCTTGGACTATGGAGCTTTACTCTTATTATAAAGGTCCTGTTATCCAAGAATGCAATTCTTCATGCTTACATGTCCAAGAAGATTGAGGTGGTGGTCTGGATGGCAGAATCCCCTGTTCTTCTTCCCACTCAATATCTCCAACACTAAAACTCCAAAGCTAAAGACTTCAGATTTTACAGAGTACTGCCCATGCACTGCATAATCAGGAGACATGTAGCCACTGCAAAATATTATGAAAGGACAAGGAAAATGAAGTTCATAAACAGTTAAAGGTCACCTATAAGAGAAGATTAACCTACTTACTATGTTCCAACAATCCTATTGGTCTTGGACACATTTTGATCTCCCCGAAATGATCTAGCCAGGCCAAAGTCCGAAATTTTCGGATTCATTTTAATACCTAGTAAGATATTGCTAGCTTTGAAATCTCTATGGATGACCCTCAGTCTAGAATCTTCGAAAAGATAGAGAAGCCCTTTGGCAATGCCACCAATAATGTCGATGCACTTGCGCCAATCTAGTAATTTCCTCTTTATCTGGTCTGTCCAAGTTCACCTTCATGTGAGTACAAACCTTGCTGAATTCTTAATAAAATTTTCATTAACTGAAAAAGATAACCAGACATGAATTTCCTGCTTTAGAAGGGTCAGAGCTCAAACCAAAAATAAAGGATTCCAAGCTTTTGTTTGGCATGTATTCGTAGATCAAAATTTTCTCATTTTCTTCCGTGCAACACCCTAGAAGCTTTACAAGATTGCGGTGCTGAAGTTTGGCAATTAATTTGACTTCATTTATGAACTCATTAGGTCCTTGTCCGGAATTAGTTGAAAGCCTCTTCACAGCTATCACTTGCCCTTCTGGCAGTGTACCCTGAAAATCAATAGGTTACGAAATGTGTCGCCAAAAAATAAACTACACATATGGTGAGGATATTTTTGGTCTACGTTATACACAGGTCCAAATCCACCTTCTCCCAGCTTCTTGTTGCTTGAAAAGTTATCAGTGGCATTTGTTGAGCATTGTGGAAACTGGTCCACCGCTCGAGCGAAGTATCTAGCCGCTCGAGCGAAGTCAGACAGATTGGTCCGCTCGAACACCGCTCGACAGACAGCTCGAGCGAAGTTAGGCAGAGTGGTCCGCTCGAAAATCCGCTCGACTCATGGCTCGAGCGATTGCGGGAAACAGGTTCGCTCGACGCGCGCTCGACACTCCGCTCGAGCGAACATCGCTAATTCTGAAAATATTAGGGTTTCCGCCGCATGACATATAAATATGTTTTGTTCTGACTTGTGGCTGTACAGTGAGTGAACAGTAGTCGCCCAAAACATTGTATTGTGATTCCTCAAGTAATAAAAATCCTCTACAGCTCCCGTGGACGTAGGCAATTTGCCGAACCACGTAAATCATTGTGTCGTGTGTGATTGCTTCTTGTGTGTGTTTGTTTTTACGTTATTGTCATTGTTTTTCCTAACAGCATTAACTATGGCTGTCAAATCAATTATCGGTAACTTCATGTCTTCCTTCAGGCCGTCATTTTCACAATCTTTCTTGTGACTTCTTTTTGCCATTCCTGAAATATTAGGAACAGAAATGGGCACGATTTTCTTGAACAAAAAAACTATTGAATGAAGCGGCCAACCATCTAATCTGATGCATTTCTAAAGTTGAAAAGACTTTTATAGAAATTTCTTAGCCGTAGTAAAATATATATACATACTATCATGCATCGGAAATAATCATTCAATTCCTTATATATAGAGCTTTACATTTGAAACTAGACTTCTTCCGTATGTATGAGATCACTCCCAAGTGTTAGAATTCCATCGACTAATACTACAGCGCCGGCTATGATTCCTGCTCGTTTTAACATGCTGCTGTTCCCCTTTTTCCCAATATTTTCTGTAAACTAAGTTAGAGTTCTACTCAATCTGCATATATCTGACTATTGATCAAAACTCGAATTAATTTCGAACATGATGACTAGGCGATATAGTTGTCCGAGTTATCCTCCATTCATAGTAAAAGAGCAAAATTCAGAGCAATTTTGTTTTTAATTTTTTAGAAGGAAAAAGGAAGTAAAACGTACCTAGTTCTGAACTGGCCATCTTTATGTATAGCTCCTGCCCACCCTGAGAGTACACAACAATGTCACTCAGTTTTACGAACCAAAGCAAGCAGCCACTCCCTTTTCCCCTAATATCTAAATTGGAACATGCTGTGCAAGAGCAGTTTTTCAAGCACAACCCCTGGCATTCATCGAGGCTCAAAGTCGCATTAAACCAGGAAGAAGATGTGTCGGGCAATTTCAACCCCGTGTACTTGCGGAAGCCATTACCAACATTGCATACCAATGGAGTCCTTCGAACACATCCATCAGACCAATCTACTGACTTCCAATCTTTTGGAGACTTGGGTAAGAATCCTTCCAAGCATGCACATGCAGGAGAGCTATCGGCATTGCAGGTAGCGTATGCACCACAGAATGCATAATTTTGATACGCGTCTGCCTGGGATGTGGAGAAAAGCTCCCAACTGCGTGTTCGATCCAACCACATCAACCGCTGCGCAACGCCCGATGGGTTTAGTATATATCTTGGAAAAACAGATGTGTTTACGAGTTTGAACTCGAAATACTCCTCGTTCTGATTCATTACGAATTCATACACGAACACTGGATTCCAATTTAAGTTCGGGTATCCCGTAAAACGAAGACCATTCCATGACCCTGCTCTAACCTTTATCGTATTCCCCTTCATGAGAACCATTTGCGGAAGCCCACGAGGATCTAACCTTAGTGAAAACTCACTTCGAGCAGGATCTTCCGCGCTCTTCCATGATGATACGACTCTATTTAGACCAGTTTCCAAGTTCCTTCCAAGCTTCATTTCCGGTAGGAATGTGTCACAAGGATAATCAAAACTCTGCCACAATATCTCTCTGGGTCATCAACATTTCCATCTTTCACAACAAGATTTCCAGTATCCAGGAGCTGTGCAACAACTGGATTTTCTGCTGTTCTTGACGTATTAGTTGACCAAACATTATCATTTGTGCCATTGAGAATGGCAAGAACTCCCTCATCGGTGACCTTTAAAACTCCGGAGTGATCGTTAAGTGGAGTGTCTCTGTTAGCCACCCATACGACGGTCCCAGAAGATAGCACGTACCATATTCCAACATATCGGCTTTTTGAACTGCCTGGACTGAAAAATCCCATTTCAAATGTTCCACCGGCTGAAACTAATGTGTCGCCGTCTCTGATTGATCGACTTGAAGGAAGAGTGTCCAGCGTAATGGATGTTGATAAAAGTAGAAACAAAAACTGAGATGGAACTTCAATGTGGAGAAAGACTCATTCTCATTTCATTGAGTTAGTCACTTACAAGGTTCTGCTATCTCTATATATACACGTTACAGAAAGAAAAATGATCAAAAGGTAGAGTCCTAAAGTTGACTTTTTATTTGCTACTGATTTACAGTAAATCTGCTGCAGTCTGTTTCCTCATTGCTTTTCATCACTTTTTGTGCATAATCAGTGCAGCTTTCAGGTTGGCATGTCGCCCCATGCTTCTCTTTTGTTGCTTTACTTTTCTGTGCCAGTGCTTTGCACTTTTCTTCTGCTGCATTGTGCTTTTCATCAGTTTGTTTTCTGCATGATGTTCTTTGTATGCTGCAGTGCACTTGTGCAGTGTTTTCATGTCTCTTTTCTTTGCATTCTCCTTTTGCTTCGTGAGACTCCCCCTCAAGATGGGCATAGATATTGAGTATTCCCATCTTGGATAATAGGAACTGAAAAACAGAAACTGTTAAGGCCTTAGTAAAAATATCTGCTAGCTGGAACTTTGAACCAACGTGGACAGGTGTGATGGTTCCATCTAAAACCTTTTCTCTAACAAAATGGCAATCCAGTTCTATATGTTTAGTTCTCTCATGGAAGATGGGATTCTTTGTGATATGGATGGCTGCCTGGTTATCACAGAGCAAGAGAGCAGGTTGTGGATGATCAATGTTAAATTCTTTTAGCAAACCGAGGAGCCAAATGATTTCACAGCTTGTAGAGGCCAGTGCTCTATATTCTGCTTCTGCTGAGGATCTAGAAACAGTTACTTGTTTCTTTGATTTCCAACTTACTAATGAATCCCCAATAAATATGCAAAAACCTGTGACTGATCTCCTAGTTTCGGGACAAGCAGCCCAATCAGAATCACTGTAGGCTTTCAAGTGTAGAGATGACTTGGATGACATGAATATGCCTTGGCCTATGGAACCCTTTAGATACCTGAGGACTCTATAAGCCGAGTGTAGGTGGGCTTGTGATGGTCTGTCCATGAACTGGCTCAGTACATTTACTGCATATGTGATATCTGGCCTAGTAATGGTCAGGTAGATGAGTCTTCCAATGAGTCTTCTATAGCTTGTGGGGTCTTGCAAGATCTCTTCTGTGGTATGGCTCAACTTGTGGTTTAACTCAATAGGTGTAGAGGCAGGTTTGGTGCCAAGTAATCCCGAGTCTTTCAAGATCTCGAGGGTGTACTTCCTCTGGCAAACATTGATTCCAGCTGATGATCTTGCAATTTCTAGTCCTAGGAAGTATTTGAGGGGTCCAAGTTCCTTGATCTTGAATTTTCCATGGAGGTGAGCCTTGAGTAGATCAATTTCTCTTTGAGAATTGCCTCCTATTATGATGTCATCCACATAAACTAATAGAGCTGTGAAGGCTCCTTTTTCATTCATCTTGGTGAATAAGGAGTAATCAGATTTAGACTGGTTAAAGCCAATGGCAGTGAGTGAGTTGGAGAATTTCGAAAACCATTGTCTTGATGCTTGTTTAAGTCCATAGATGGACTTATTTAGCTTGCATACCAGTTTCTCCCCCTCAAGCTGCTCTCGGTGAATGTGGTAGCCAGGTGGTAGATCCATATAAATTTCCTCATCAAGATCCCCATGCAAGAAGGCATTATGAACATCCATTTGAGACAAAAACCAGTTTTGAATGGATGCCAAGGCAAGGAATACTCGGACTGTAGTAAGCTTGGCCACTGGGCTGAAAGTCTCTTGGAAGTCAAACCCTTCCCTTTGGGTGTAACCCTTTGCTACAAGCCTTGCTTTGTGTCTTTCAAGGGAGCCATCAGATTTGAGCTTGACTTTGAAAACATATTTGCAACCAATTGCAGTTTTGGTGGGGGGAAGGGAAGTAACAGTCCAAGTGTTGTTTTCTTCTAAGGCACTGAGTTCAGTATTGATGGCATCCTGCCAATGCTTGAATTGTACAGCTTCACTATAGGAGGATGGTTCAGAAAAGGATGAGAGGGAAGCAGAAAAAGAATGGTGAGATGGAGAAAGATGTTTGTGAGTCAAGTGTTGATGGAGTGGGTGAAGAGTGGAAGAGGATGTATTGGTGAAAGGATAGGAGGCTGCTGTTTGACAGTGATATTGTTGAAGATAGGCAGGTTGATGTCTTTCTCGTGTGGATCTTCGAATGGATGGGTTGATAGGCAGCTCTGGTTGTTGGGGTGATGGAGGAGGTGATTCCAGGTAGGTAGGAGTAGAAGACATAAGGGGCTGAGTTATCTCGGATTGTGAGATGGGTTGTGACATTTGATTGGGTGGAGGTGAGTTATTAACAGGAACAGGTTGTGACATGGAAGTGGGTGAGAATGTGTCATCTAACAGTGCAGGAGGAAGAACAAGATTTTGAGGTAATGAGAGAGGAGGAGAAGGAATGGAGGTGGGAGATTGGAAAGGGAACACAGATTCATGGAATGTGACATTTCTGGATATGAATGTGGAATGAGTTTCCAGGTCATAAAGTTTATAACCCTTAACATTTGCAGGATATCCCAGAAATATGCAAGATTTTGCACGTGGCTCAAACTTAGTTCTGTGGTGCTTTGTAGTGCTAGCATAACTCAAGCATCCAAAGACTCTAAGGTGAGAATATGAAGGTGGTGAAGAGAAGAGAGCTTCATAGGGAGACTTATTTGAAAGAAGAGGTGTGGGAATTCGATTGATGATGTATGCAGCTGTTAGAACTGCATCTCCCCAGAATTGAATGGGCAATCCAGCTTGGAAGAGAAGAGCTCGGGCCACATTCAAGAGGTGTTGGTGTTTCCTCTCAACAACACCATTCTGTTGAGGGGTATACACACACGATTTTTGGTGAATAATTCCATGATCTCTATAAAAACTTGCTATATCAAATTCAAGTCCATTGTCAGTCCTGATTTTCTTTACTTTCTTATTGAACTGAGTATTTATAAGCTGGAAGAATGACTGTAAAATGGATCTTGTATCAGATTTTGACTTCATAAGAAAAATCCAAGTTACTCTAGAAAAGTCATCCACAATGGTTAGAAAATAATGAAAACCTTGAAGTGAAGCTTGAGAATATGGTCCCCATATATCACAATGTATTAAGTCAAAAGGGAGTGAACTAGAGGATACACTTGAGGGAAAAGAAAGATGCCTTTGTTTGGCCAAATGACAAACTGTACAATGAGATTTTTCTTTGGACTTTACATTAGGTACATTGGAATGAATTAAATTCATTCTTTGAGAGGATAGATGTCCTAATCTGCAGTGCCATAAGTCAAAATCTTGATGTACAGCAGCTTGGTTGACTCGAGTTACACTAGATGAACTTGAAGATGAAACATTGGTGTTGTCTGGAGGTGAAGACAGTAGGTAATAGAGACCAGCATGGACTTTAGCAAGTCCAATCGTCATCCATGAAGAGAGGACCTGAATGAAACAGAGATTATTCAAGAAAAATAGACAAGTGTCTGGTCTTTGAGTAAGTTTACTGACTGAGATGAGATTGAAAGTAAAAGAAGGAACACACAGGACATCAACAAGAAGAAGTGAGTCTGAAAGCTTAACCGTGCCTATGTGTGTGACTCTAGCTTTTGTGCCATTTGGAAGTTGCACAAAAGCTTGAATGGAACAGGAAGAATCAGTAAAGAATGAGGTGGAGCAGACCATGTGATCAGTGGCTCCCGTATCCATGATCCATGGTGTGTCATGAACATCAGATTGTTCATGTTGAGAATGTGAGTTATGTTTCCAATGATTTGTGGAACTGAGATGGGATTGTTCAGCAGGCAATGAGAGAGTGTTGAGGCAGTTGTGTTTACCTGCTAAGTTCGAATAGGATCTGATGGAGGGGCTGGTTTCAGGAGTGTCTGGCTTAATAGAAGCAGAAGCAGAAGCAGAAATGGGCAGAGTAGGCACAGTTGGTTTGGCTTGTCCCAAGTTCAGCTGAGGGAATTGAGCATTGACAAGAGCCATGAGGTGCTGAGCTTGTGCCTGAGAAAGATTCAACTGAGAAGCACTTGGAGTAGGTGCTTCCTGTGGTGATGAAACAACCTGTGCAGCAACTTGATTTGCAGAATATGATGTAGTAGGATTATTTCCAAATTTAGTTTTGGTAAACTTAAAGTTTGGTGGGAATCCTACCAATCTATAGCACTTATCCTTCGTGTGCCCAACCTTTCCACAATGGTGACAAGTCAGATCAGATTTTTCCCTTTTCTTTGGAATATTTTGGTAGGCTAAGAGGGCAGAGGATTCAGAGGCAGGTATAGCTATATTCCTTGCCTGCCTCTGTCTTTCTTCTTGCAAAATCAGTGAAAAGGTCTTGTCTAATGAAGGCAAGGGACTTAGTAAAATGATCTGCCCCCTCACAGAATCATAGCTATCATTCAAGCCCATTAAAAACTTAAAGACATAATCTCTTTGTTGAACCTCACCAACAGTTTTCAAAGCATTACAAGTGCATTTTCCACAAGTGCAGCAAGGGAGTGGTCTGTAGGTGTGCAGTTCTTCCCAAATAGCATTGAGTTGTGTAAAATAATCACTTACAGAGAGGTGCCCTTGAACAATGCTACTGAGTTTGTGCTGGAGGTGATAGATTCGAGCTTCATCAGGTTGAGCAAACCTTTCTTTGAGCTTGTCCCAGACTTGCTTAGCTGAGGTCATGAAAAATACATTAGAAGCAATGTCCTTAGAAACAGAATTCAGGATCCATGCCAACAAGATGTTGTTACATCTCAGCCACGACACATATGAGGGATCTGTTATCTCAGGAGCATTAATGGTCCCATCTAGGAAACCCAGTTTGTTCTTGATTGAAATGGAGAGCAGAAATGACCTGCTCCAAGATATATAATTCGAACCAGTCAATGGAGGTGACACAATGACAGTGTTAGCATTGTCACTGTGATGTAGGAAAAATGGACTATTTGGGTCATCAGCAATGGAAACAGGAGAAGAAGAAGAGGAGGAAGTCATGGCTTAAGAGATGAAACTAGTTTGTAGAATTGAAACCAGCTCGCAGAACTCAAACAAATCCAGTAGGACTAATAGCCTGCTCTGATACCATGATAAAAGTAGAAACAAAAACTGAGATGGAACTTCAATGTGGAGAAAGACTCATTCTCATTTCATTGAGTTAGTCACTTACAAGGTTCTGCTATCTCTATATATACACGTTACAGAAAGAAAAATGATCAAAAGGTAGAGTCCTAAAGTTGACTTTTTATTTGCTACTGATTTACAGTAAATCTGCTGCAGTCTGTTTCCTCATTGCTTTTCATCACTTTTTGTGCATAATCAGTGCAGCTTTCAGGTTGGCATGTCGCCCCATGCTTCTCTTTTGTTGCTTTACTTTTCTGTGCCAGTGCTTTGCACTTTTCTTCTGCTGCATTGTGCTTTTCATCAGTTTGTTTTCTGCATGATGTTCTTTGTATGCTGCAGTGCACTTGTGCAGTGTTTTCATGTCTCTTTTCTTTGCATTCTCCTTTTGCTTCGTGAGAGATGTTTCTAAGAGGGAGAACAATAGAGAGAATACAAAAAAATAGGTACAGGCTTCCATTGATTATCTAGTGGTTTATCTCCTTCTGATTCGGAGAAAGTAATGCAGACAAGTAGAGATATATGGAGAGAACAGCACATTGCTTCTATGTGTACAGATCCTAGCTTTCATGATTGACTTTCGTTTCCTGTTGTTTGTTCTGCTAGCTGGGTCAAGTGGCCTCGTGTTTGGTGCGTGTTGTTGCTCCAAAAAGGCAGTGGTCCGAATGGATATGGGATGCACCTTTACTAAAAAAAATTTCTATTGCAATATGGAAAACTTTTTCACATAGCTTGAGTGTGGATGATCAAATACGGCGCATCAGTATTCAGGTGGTTTCAAAGTGTGAATGCTGCGAAGAGGGAGAATTTGAAGATTTAAATTATGTTTTATATGGTGGGAAAATTGCCTCTAAACTATGGCAGACCTATTCGATTTTTTTAGAAATTCTGTTTGTCTCAAATAGATCGTGGGCTCAATCGGTGGAGGCGTGGTTTCGGCGCACGAAGAAATCTTCACAGGTGGGTAATCTCATTGGTTTGGTTCCATCAATTTTAACGTGGAGCTTGTGGTCCTGGAGGTGTGCCCAGCTCGTATGGAAGGAATTAAGGAATCATTTGATGTCTTACGCTAAAGCTCAAAGGGTTGCAAAGCGATTTAGGTTTGATGGATGTATTGTAGTTGAGGCGTTAGGGAGGAGTGGCGGTCTTATGCTTTTATGGAAAAAGGAAGATCTCCCGGAATTGGCCAGTTACTCCCAGCATCACATAAACATTTTTGTAAATGAAGAGCAGTGTAAGTTCAAATGGCTGCTCTCTTGCTTCTATGGACATCCAAATTCGAATTTGAGGAGTCAGACTTGGAAATTGCTATCCTCTTTCAAGCCTGAGGATGGAATGTGGGGAGTTATAGGAGATTTCAACGAGATTTTGTATAAAGAAGAAAAGGTATGGGGGGAAGCCTAGAAGCGAAAGACTCATGGATATGTTTCGGAATGTAATGGAGGAAGGAAACCTTTCTGATTTGGGTTGGCAGGGTAATAAATTTACTTGGTGCAACCAGCATGAAGATGAGACTTTCACAAAAGAGAGACTAGATAGAGCCATAGCTAACGGTACATGGAGAGAAAAGTATACGGAGGTTTCAGTGGAGACCTTACCAGCTGTTTGCTCCGACCATAATCCGATTCTATTGAAATGCCTTCCAGATAGGTCTTTCTTTTGAAGATCTTTCTTTTCCTTCAAGTATAAGGTAAGTTGGAATAGAGAAGAGGGATGTAGTAATGTTGTTTTCGAAGCTTGGCAAGGTCGAACTGAGATGGAAAATGGGATGGATAAAGTGACAAGCAAGTTGGATATAACCAAAAAGGAGCTTATACAGTGGAGCAGGAAGTTGGTTAGAGATAGAACAAAAGCCATTAGGGACAAGACAAAACTTTTGAGTAGTATGCAGAGTGAGGAAGGACCCAGTAATATGAGTGAGCAAAAAATGCTTCAACAGGAGCTTGACTTTCTCTTGGATCAGGAAGATACTTGGTGGAGGCAAAGGGCTAAGAAACACTAGCTGATTGGGGGTGATAGAAACACAAAGTTCTACCATGCATGTGTTAATCAAAGAAGGAAGAGAAACTCCATTAATAGAGTTATAGATATGGATGGGATGGAGTTGACAGAAAAAAGTGACATAGCAACTGGCTTCAAGAGATTTTTTCTAAAAATTTTCAGTCCTCTATGCCCAGTCAAGAATGTATCAATCAATGCATAGATGGGATAGAAACAAGGGTGACAAATGATATGCGTCAAATGCTGGACAGGCCTTGTACAATTGAAGAGGTGGAGGTGGCTCTCAAGCAAATGCCCCCTTCAAATCCCCTGACCCTAATGGTTTCAGTGCAGGTTTTATTCAAGATCATTGGAAAATTGTAAGTCATGATATCTTAAATGCAATTATATATTTTTTCACTAAAAGAAATTTACCAAAGGACTGGAACCATACTCATCTCGTACTAATACCCAAGGTGAAGTCTCCTATTTCAGTGCATGAGTTTAGGCCCATTTCTCTAATGTGGTCTACAAACTGATCTCTAAGGTCCAGGATGAAAGTAATTCTTGATAAGGTGATTTCCTGGAACCAAAGTGCCTTTATTCCAAATAGGTCGATCACAGATAATATAATGGTGACTTACGAGCTTCTTCACTCTATGCACTCCAAAAGGAAAGGTAAGGTAGGTTTTATGGCCATCAAGTTAGATATGTCCAAAGCCTATGATAGAGTAGAGTGGAATTTTCTAGAGGCTATGCTTATTAAGCTGAGTTTTAGTCAGTATTGGACAGACCTAGTAATGGAATGCGTTAAGTCTGTTTCTTACTCTGTTGTCATTAATAGGGAACCAGGCGAGATTTTCTATCCCTCTAGAGGGTTGAGACAAGGCGACCCGCTATCACCTTACCTATTTTTAATCTGTGCTGAATGCCTTAGCTCTATGCTGCATATAGCTGATTCTAAGGAACTGATTAAGGGAGCAGCTGTCACACGAGGCGGGCTAAAAATTATACACCTCCTTTTTGCCGATGATTGTGTCATTCTTTGTAGAGCTTTGATAGCTAAGTGGTATATAATTCTTGGTATTTTGTAGCTGTACAAGGAAGCATCTGGCCAAACTCTAAATAAAGAAAAGACAAGTGTTTTCTTCAGCTCGAATACAAAAGAGGAGACAAGGGACTTCATACTTCAAGAAATAAATGGCTCCAGAAATAATGACTACAACATGTACCTTGGTCTTCCAACTTTGGTTGGAAGATCTAAGTACGAAACTTTTAGAAGCCTAAAGGAGAAGATATGGAGACGGATCAACATCTGGAAGACCAAGCTACTATCCTCTGCAGGGAAAGAGATTCTTATTAAAAGTGTGTTGCAGGCCATCCCAGCCTACACAATGAGTATCTTTAAGCTACCTGTGTTGCTTCTCAAAGAAATTAAGGCTCTTTTGGCTAGTTTCTGGTGGCATCATAAAGGAGATGGGAGAGGCATTCACTGGAAATCATGGGGCTCTTTGGGTATGGTCAAGAACCAAGGTGGGCTAGGCTTCAGGGATCTCAATTGTTTTAATAAAGCTCTTCTTGCTAAGCAAGCTTGGAGATTAATTAAAGAACCTCATTCTCTGGTGTCCAGAGTTTTTAAACAAAAATATTTTAGGGAATGTGATTTATTGGAAGGAAATCTAAAAGGCTCATCTTTTTCCTACCTTTGGAGAAGTATTTGGTCCAGTGTGGAACTACTTAAAGAGGGAACCATCTGGCAGGTAGGTAATGGAGCTAGTATTAAAATCTGGAAGGATAAGTGGATCCCTAGCCCAGTGACCAACCAGATTCAGACTCCTAATATCCTTGATCCAGAATCTAGAGTGGAAGTATTGATCGATGATGAAAGTAGATCTTGGAAAAAAGATCTGGTGGCAGCAATTTTTATGGAAGAGGAAGCCAAGTGTATCCTAGCTATACCCACTAGTAGGAGAGGCACTTGTGACAAATGCATTTGGGCAGGTTCAAAAATAGGAATTTTCTCGGTCAAGAGTGCGTATTTTTTAGCTACTATGCTTAAGGGAAGACACTCAGGTGAAGCTTCAAAAAAAGGGGGGTGTTTTGAAGTGTGGAAGGATCTATGGCACTTAGAGGTTCCTGGCAAGGTAAAACTTTTTATCTGGAAATTCCTAAATAATATTATTCCTACCAAAGACAACCTGCATAGGAAAAATATTGTGAAAGACAATTTCTGTCCAATATGCATAAGAAGGTGGAGACCCCTGTACATGTGTTATGGGTATGTGCTACTGCAGCAGACGTGTGGGGAGGAGAAACCAGCATTTTTAGTAAATGGAGGAGACATTTTTCTGATTTTCAACTCTTATGGACAGAGATGGTTTTTTCCCTTAACAAGGAGAATCTTGAATTAGCATAAGTTATTATGTATCATATATGGGCTAGGAGGAATGCTTTCATCTTCCAAAACAAATTCTCCAAACCGGGGATAGTCACAGCAAAGGCTCAATCTGAGCTTGGCCTGTTTTGAGAATACAACACCAGTGGTAGTAAAGGAGTTGAAGGAAGCACTAGCAGATGTACATCTCAAACATGGAAGCCCCCCAAGTGGCCATGTGTCAAAGTAAACTTCGATGCAGCTTTCGATAAGGATAATGGCAGGATGGGGATGGGGATGGGGATAGTTATCAGGGACTCTACAGGAAGGGTGCATGCTTGTTTGACAGCCTCAAGGGACCACATTCAGTCAGCTTATCAAGCAGAAGGAGAAGCTCTCCTCAGATCAATGAAGCTATGCATGGAGCTAAGCCTGAGGCAAGTGCTTTTTGAAGGAGACACCAAAGTAGTCATAGATGCTGTTAATTCCAACAAAGAAGACAATTCGTGGCAGGGGCAATTGATTGAAGATTTGCAGCAGTATCTAGCTTGTAACCCAACTTGGCGATTAGTTTTTGTTCATAGATATGCTAACAGAGTAGCTCATATAGCAGCTAAGCTAGCTAGTTTTGATGTAGGTGAAAAATGTTGGTTAGAGGATGGCCCCACAGAGGTAAAAAATATGGCTTTGGCCGATGCAGCTTGTATGGTGTAATCCTCCGTTATAAATGAAAATTTCTTAATTACAAAAAAAAAAAAATGCAAGATTGCATGGATTGCCAGTCGGTTGCGAACTTCTCACCGTTTGGACAAGAGGGATATTTCAATTTTGACTAGACCTGAACTTACCGATAGCTCCTTCACGTCCAAAGAAGCTGCGTGCAATTTCTTGGCATAAGCCAAGTCATGGCTGGTTCAAGTTAAATGTGGATGGGAGTAATCTTAATAATCCTAGAGAATCTGGTGCAGGTGGCTGTTGGGAAAAAACACGCATAGCGGAATGAATAAAAGTGGAAATAAAAGAGCACACTCACTCACATAGTGACACCAAGAATTTAACGTGGTTTGGAAACTACCTACATTCATAGAAAAAAGCTTAACTAATAAATAGTGGTACACAAGAAAATATTACAGAAGCAAAGGATCACACTCCACTCCACTCAACTCTTTTCTTTTCTCTCAGAACTCTCTTGGTTCTCTCTCTTTTCTTTTCTTCCTTGGTGTATCTGAGGCTCTCGTTGGGAGCCTCAATTTATAAGCGTCCGATGTATATGAATGCATTTAATTGCATTCAATTGGTAACTGTAAATACAGTTACCCGCTAAGCAGAAAGCAGTCATTGTTGACTGCTTGCTTTTGGTAGTTGGGCAGGGATCAATAGTGGCGTGTTAAGAAACCATGATAGAAAGCTGAAATTTGCGCTTGTGGAATATATGGGTATTGGTTCGAATAATAGGGTGGAACTGATGGCGCTATTATTTGGGTTGCGACGATGTAAATTGCATGCTTTTAACAACATCTTAATTGAAATGGATTACCTTTTGATTGTCAACTGGTTGAAGGAACGTCGATGTAATGTATGGTACTTGGAGGATTTTTGGGATGAGATTTGCAGTCTTCTAAGAGACTTGAATGCACAGATTCAACATATATTTGGGGAGGGAAATTCTTTAGCACTTGCGTAATTGGATAGTAGAGGATGCATTGCAGGGTTTTTGAATGAAACCATACCACATTTGTTGAAATGTATATAGAGAACTAATAGAAGCGGTTTGCTAAGTACATGGGCTGTTTCGGATTTTTTGTGCTTGGCTTCATTCTTTCAATTTTATTGCAATAAGGTTGGTAATAAAATTATCATATTTTGAAATGTCTTGTAACCACGGTATTCTCCACCATAAGTAAGAGTATTTTTAATAAAGTCTAAGCATCGCCTAGTTTTACTAAAAAAAAAAATAAAGTGGTCTCGTGTTTAAATTCTTATCTAGACCTGCAATATTTAATGTTAGGTAGAGTTTGTTTTATCTGTCATCCTTGAGATCAGATAAAAACATGAAAGATCTTTTTTATGCATGATTCTCAAAACTATCTAAATTTCTGAAATGAGAATTATTTATAACACAAATTCAACGCAAATATCATTGGCATTCATCAGAAAGACTTTCAGAATGAAAAGATATTGATCCTTATGTAACACTCGGGTTCATCTCCAAACCGTTCTCTAAAATTTTGGAGTTTTCAGGGATGAAAAGTCACTTGAGATTAACGAGCATTTTTTTTGGAATGTACTACAGGCCCAAATTTTATTTTTGACAAATGTTGAATATATTTATATTGGGCTAGCTAATTAGGTTAGAATCATTAAATAGTTTTTTTGGATTAGCTGAAATCTTTTTTGTGTCAAGAAAAATTTGGTAAAACAAGTTAGATTATTTTAAAGGTTAAATCGGGAGTCCAAAACTTGTAGTAAAAGCCCAATCGACGCTCAAACCCAAGCCCATTAAGCTAGGAACTAGTTTCCACGTCAGGCACATTCCATGTTTCATCTCTCATGCACGGTTACCCTCTTTTTGTTCTCATCTAGGTTTTCCAATCAACTTTAAAAATAAACGTTTTTGTCTCCTGCAAAAGAAGTTGCCGCAGCCTAATTTATTTTCCAGTGAGTCACCTCATTCACGTAACTGCCTTTTTCTTCCAGTCAAAAACCACCAAGTGATAGCCCCACCGCCCAACCCTTTGGCAAACCGTGAACCTCACGTAGCCCCGCCGCTGCCTCTGCGTTAACACCCCCACAGCGCCGTCCCTGCACCAACACCGTTGCACCCCTTCACAGCCACCGTGGAAAAACTCCCACTGCCCAGCCACCCTGCCTCCTCCACGGTCAAACAAACACCGTAGATACCTCTGTTTTAGTCTCCGAAAATAGAGCAGTTTTCTTTTCTGCTTGTCACTGTTCAACACAGCCCAGCCGAGCGACGCCGCCGTCAACCCCTATCCAGACCATTACCGCGTGTATCCTTCTCCTCATGATTGGTCGTCGCACGCACCACCCTCAGCCAACTTCCACCGTGTCTCTCTGCTTCATGCCCAACGTTAGCTTCGACTGAGTGCTCAGCCGCACGGAGCTTTTGGTTCTGGTTTCTTGCTCAGGTAGGACAGCCACAGTTCTTAAGCAATTTTATTAATGGACTCTATTTTATTTATGTTTACAGAAATCATTTAAGCAATTTAAATTGTTCTTAAGTAAAGATTTCTTTCAAAAGTAAACGATAATGATGTAATTTTATTTTTAAACACTTTATTAAATGAAAGTTGTTGTTTAATTTAAAATATTTTGGTATAATTATATTATCTAGTATTAAATTTTGTAGTTTGATTACACCATTAAATAAGTTAGGATTTAATGTTTTAGTCGGAGTTATTAAGTGGATATTGATGAATTTAAATAGTGATGATATTTTAGAGTTAAGAGAAATTTTAGGTTTTCGAGGTATCAAAATAGGTATTTCAGGTGTAATTACAAAGTAACTGTTCAATTTGAAATTTTTTCAAGTTGCATGAATTTTCTATAGGTGATGATTGATTTTTGTTCAGTAGTATTATGGAGAAATTCTGATAAGTTAAGAAGTTCAAGTAAGCAGAGTTCCTATGCTAAACTTTGTATAAAAATAAACGGACTAAGGCTAATTCTTGGAAAATATGCATGTTTTGTTTTGAAAATAAATTTGAAACGATCTCAATTATTTGTTCAGCATTACTCATAAAATTCTGTATCGGAATAAGGTATCTTTTTTGGCATGACTGATGTAGACATGAGTTTATTTTTGACATTCTGATATTGAACTAAGAAAAATTAACAAATATGAAAATTTGATAAATTTTGCATGTAACGTGAAGTTGTTCTAAATTTGTTTTGGAAAATGTGAAATGATCTGAATTTCAATACTCTATTTTGATATGATGTGGCATTTGAAAAACTTTTAGCATGACTTTCTAACTCTGATTTTGACTCTGATATGGTGATTTTGATTATGTTTTGCTCTAATATGTGGCCTTATCACGAGATATAATAGTAACCTCTAGCTCTGTCACGAGATACAATAGTGACCTCTAGCCTTGTCACAGGATACAATAGTAACCTCTGGCCTTGTCACGGGATATAATAGTGACCTCTAGCCCTACCACGAGATATAATATTAGTCTATGTTCTGAGTGCAATCGCTTTGATAACATGGTGATTTATATTCTGCTTGACTTTCCGCATAACGCACAACCCTACTATGGGGGTTAAACATGGCCTCTGTTCTGATATGATACTCTGATATGATATGATAAGATGAAGATGTTTACTCATGTTATGCCAAAGGAGTCTTTGAATATGAAAAGTTGGTTTCTAAATATGAAATGTTTGAAATGTCACTCTGATTTCTTGATAATATATGTTTTTGAGATTTGCATATTGAAACTCAAATGTTTTGTTTCTGCATTCTGAACTCTGTGAAATTACTCATGTTTACATACTAACATATCTTTTTTGCCTCTTGAATTATTGATAACTCACCTGTTATTTCCATAAGATTTTTTAGATATTTTTATGGTTCAACTGGAGAACAAGAGTAGGAGGTATTGGACAAATCTGATGATCATAGATGAATGAGTGCTAAGGGTACAAGTATTTTGGAGGATCATATTTAGTAGTTTTATCTCTAGCGGTTATTTTGGTACGTCAAGTTATGAATAATTTGAGTCTTTGTGGAGATGTTATTTTATTTTATTTTATTGAGGTTTTTGTTTTGTATTTCTATAGAGGGATTTAGATTTTTGGATCGAACAAATAAGTTAAGTATTTTGTGGAGTTTCTATTTATTTGTTATTGATTATTGGAGATATTTTTAAGTAATAGGAGCTAACTCTCCGAACCTTCGAGAACGGAGTGTTACACCTTAGCTCTTATAGTCCTCCCGGGGACTCTTCTTTGCAAACTTCCTTTGCCAGAGTGAGTTTCTCCCGTCCATTTTGAATCCCTGTAAATCTGTCAGATAGTCTTCATCATCTACGACTTCATTAAGACCACCAACAATATGTACGGCAACACCTGCATTGAGGAACGCCTAAACTTGGCAATTAGCTGAGTTTTTTTACAGTTACAGGTGCTCCTATCCAAAGATTTCCCTGTAACTAATTAGTTGTAATCCAACCAAAAATAATCATTGATAAAACCTCTGGTACCTTTCTTACTGAGCAGAGTAAATTTATTCGAACCATCTATTATTTTGACAGAAGATTGGGATTACTTGTACACATAAACAAAGAAAAAAAATGTCTAATTTCAGTATAGGAAACCAAGAAGTGTGCCTTTTTTTCAGCAAAAGCACCCATATGAACCTATAACATTAAGAAGAACTTTGAAATTTTCATTACCGAAGAGATGATAGGTGGAATTGTGTGAGTAACTTTGTTTGACAGCCAAAGATAAGATAAGAGTTCGACAATCAACTCAACATGAGAGCAGCATGATGATTATAGCTTGATCACTACGGAAATCGACCAATCCCTCACTTACCGTCTGCCAGCAATATAGCCAGCGTCGTCTGCGAATCGAGAAGCTAGGAGGGAGACGATACCCTGAGGCAGAACTATGTTTTGAGAATGATATAGGAGGCAGATGAAACCTTCCGGCCGAAAGAGACGATACCTTGCGGCGGCCATTTATGGCGGCACAGAAGGCCCTGCCGGAGACGACGATACCGGCGGGAGCCTCCAAGAACTGTCGTAGCTATGCTGAGACCCTTAAGCCGACGTACCATGGCCCATCGATTGGGATCCCCACGAGAACTCCATCTCGGGCTCCCGGCGCCCCGGCATTGCTCTTCATGGATAATGAGTTATTGAAGGCAGAGAAGTGCTTTAGCTATACCTTGGTCCTAAAATTCCTGTGGAGGCGTCCATCCCTTGATCTCATCAAACTACATGTGAGATCAAACTACATGTATACAAAAGATGGGGAATCTGAAATTCCAAAGATTGGCATCCTTGATCAGAAGAACACTTTGGTAAAGTTGACAACGAGCATTTTTTGGCACGGGAGGCCAGGGAGATGGAAGGTTATTCTTACAGAATGCTTCGTTGGACCGCAGACTTCAACTGCAAGGAGGAATCGCCCCTAGCCCCCACGTAGATATATCTCCCAGGTTTGCCTGTACACATGTTTGATATTGATTTTTTACGTATATTTGCAGGCTCATTGGGAAAATTCCTAAAAGCTGATAATGCAATATTAACACTCTCTAGACCGAGTTGTATTGCTAGAATTTGTGTTAAGATGGATACTTCTAAACCCCTGTTAGAGATTGGCGTGTCTGAATTAAAGGGTTTTTGGCAACAAATAGTATACGAAAAAGTCCCCTTGTTCTGTAAAAACTTATTGTAGACTGCAGGGTCATTTAAAACATAATTGTAGGGTGATGAGAAAGGAGAAGAACCTAGAAGTGATAGAAGGGGATGGGGGAAAACATCATGATGGAGAAACCAGAAAAGAGAAAAGGTTTATGTTCCAGTGGGGACAAAATTGGGCAAAATTCAAAAGACATGAAGGGTGAGGAAGTAAACTCAGGGAAGGAGAATTTGACAGAATTTGCAGTCATGGAAAAAGAGAAAGAAGGGGGTGAAAAGGAACCCAAATCTGTAGTAACCTGTTAGAGAGGGAGGAGGGAGAGCTGATGGAAGCTACAGAAGTAATCTCATTGGAGTACGAGAAGGAGGAGGTAGAAGTGCAAGTGAATAATTTGAATAACAGAGTGGAGTCGAGTAACTCTTCGTAGGTGGAGCAGATCTTCATTCAACCCAAAGAAGGTCATGACAAAAAATGTCTGAGAATGAAAAAGGCTCCAGAAGCTGAGTCCTTAACTATGATCGAATCTAATAACCATGCAAAAGCCGCATTGCAGCATTCATCACAAACCAGTTTGAGTCTCTAACTGACTTGGAAGAGGAGAAAGGATTATTTCAGCCCTTGAGCAAGCAAAAAGACAGTCAGATTTTGACAAGCCTTTAATCTTGTTGAGGAGGGAGATGAGAAGGAAAAAAATCAAAGCCTCTGGGCTTGGCCTAACAACCTGTATTATTGATTATGGTTCCAAACATTCTAGTGTGGAATGTGAGGGGTATTGGCCTAACAACATTCTAGCTATGGTGGGAAAGTTAAAAGGTAGTCATAAAACACAAACCAAAAATTGTTTCTTTCTCTAAGGCTGATAAAGTTGCAAATAAACTTAATTTTACTTCATGTTTCTCCAATGAAGACAAACAAGGGAAGGTGTGGATATTCTGGGAAGAGGTAGACTTCATGCCAATTCAAATGAACTCACAATCTATTTCAGGTTTGGTTGGATATCAAAACAGTGTCTTCACTCTTTTAGTTATATATGCAAAGTGTGGATTCATGGAGAGAAGGGTCTTATGGGAGGAGCTAAAAGATTTAAACATTGGTGACAAGCCATGGATAGTGAGTGGGGATTTCAATAAAATTTGAAATGATGATGAGAAGCAAGTAGGTGTCCCCAAACCTGCTGCTGCTAAAGCTGATTTTAATGGTTTTATTGAAGAATGTGAATTGTTGGAAGTACCATGTGAGGGTTCTAAATGCACACAGTGCAATTACCAAGAGGGTAATGGTAGAATATGGGCGAAGCTGGACAGAATTGTGGTGAAATCATACATGCTGCAAATGGAGGGGCAATTGCCTTATAAGTTACTCCTCGAGTTTGCCCTGACTGTAGCCCCATGCTAAGATCAAAGGGCCCTAAGTTTGTCAAATACGGTCCTCCTATTTTAAGGTTTCTAAGAATGTGGTGTCTCCATGAGGATTTTGAAAAGGTAGTGTGAAAATCTTGGAACCAAGACAATTATGGTACTGGCATGGTAAAACTAATGCTAAAATTGAAGAGGATCAAGGGAGCCATTAAAAAATGGAACAAGGAAATGTTTGGGCATGTGGAAGAAAGAAAAGTAAGGCTTGAAGATCCAATCATGGAGCTTGAAGCAAACATTTGCTCCCAACCTGTTTTCTAATAGAAAAAGGAACTTAAAGGAAAAAATAGCTGAACTTGACAAGTACATCCTCCAAGAAGTGGTATTGCTTAAACAGAAATTCTGGGACAAATGGCTAAAAGAAGGCGAAGCTAACATGATATTTTTTCATCCTAAAGTACAACAAAGAATGAAGAAAGCTACAATCAGCAAAATGATCCTTGAAGATGGGACTGCATTGAACTCCGCCCTGCAGATACATGATGCAACAGTCACACTTTCAAGATCTTTTAACTTCAAGTGCCACTGCGTAAGGGACTAACGTTGAGAATGTAATTAGCCTAGTAGTGACAGAGGAGGAAAATGCGAACCTGATTAGGTAGACTAATGCAGATGAAGTAATGGAAGCCTTGAAAGAAATCTTGACAGATAGCAGCTCGGGCCCTACTGGGTTTGGATCTGGATTCTTTCTATATTGCTAATAAAGGAAGACATGGTTGAGGCAACAAATGAGTTTTCAGTGGTGTTCCTATACCTAGGTTTTTCACAACTTCCTTTATTGTGTTTCATACCGAAGGAAGACAACCCTAGAAACTTCTCGAAGTTCAGGCCAATCAGCTTGTTCACTGTAATATACGAATTGTTTACAAAACTCATGGTCAATAGACTGACCTCTATCCTTGAAAGGGTTATATCTAAAGAACAAGGAACCTTTTTCAAAGGCAGAAGCATCAATGAAAATATTTTCCTGGCTCAAGAGATGATTCAGAGTCTGAAGAAGAAAGTACGAAGGGGAAACGTCATGCTTAAAGTGGATATGGTGAAAGTATATGACAGAGTAGAATGAGGATTTTTTAATTAAGTATTGGAAGCATTTGGTTTTTCAAATGTCTGGAGAACTCTATTAGCTAACTGTTATACAACCCCATGCTTTTCCATTGCCATGAATGGCACATTCAGGGGTTTCTTTAAGTTTTCGAGGAGGCTCAGACAAGGAGATCCCCTATCTCCCTACTTGTTTATCATTGCCGAAGAAGTCCTTTCAAGAATTATCACAAAGGTTGTGGAGGCTGGGAAAATTGTGCATGTCCATGGGATTAGAGGCTGTCCCATAATTTCACACTTGATCTATGCTGATGATCTAGTGATTTTCCTTAATGGTTCCAAATCTTCATTGAAAGAATTTGCTGAGGTGCTCAAGTCTTATGAAGAATCAGGTCAGTGTGTTAATAAAGATAAGTCAGTAGTATTTTTGGCTTCTCATAGTTCTGGTGCTAGGAGATCCTTTGGGTTGAGAACTTTGGGTTACAAAGAAGGAAAATTCTATTGCAGGTATCTGGGAGCCCCACTGCTCACCAGTAAACCAGTTGGCTGGAAGGCTCATTTGTTGTCTAGTAAAGGGAAACTTGTCCTAATAAAGCATGTGCTACTGAGTATGCCTATTCATATCCTCTATGTTTTAGACATCCCAAAATCAGTTTTGAACATCATAAATAGATTGATAGTTAATTTTTTTTAGGAAGACACAATCAGGAAGATAAAAAAAAAAAGAAGGGTTGCATGGGCTAAGATTTGCAACCCAGTTGATGAGGGGGTCCGAGCATAAGAGACGTAGAATAAATGAAGAAAGCCTTGCATATAAGATTTACCTCGAAGCTCTTATTTGGGAAGTCCCTTTGGTCAGGTTTCTTGAGATCAAAGTATACGATTTCTAGACTTCACACACCTGAACAGGAAGTAAGAAAAGGCTCAAGGTTTTAGTGAGCAATTGCAGAGCATATCCCAAAAGTCATAAAAAACACAGAATGGATTGCGAGGCAATGTAACATTCCTTTCTTGTATTATAATTGGTCGGGACTTAAAAGTGGAGACTATTACTGGACCTAATATGATGGTTAAAGATGCCTTGACTCGTCAAGGTTGGAATGGGCAACTCCTTCAGGATCTCCTACCTGCACAAAGAGTATCATCCTTATTGGGAAATACAATATGGATTAGAGATGGAGAAGACACCTGCATGGAAAATTTCTTTTGATGGGAACTTTTCTATCTCAACAGCCTGGGATTTCATTCGGAACCATAAGCAGCAAGTAGGTATGGAGTAAGTGTATTCCAAGCAAGGTTTCTATCCTTGTGTGGAAGTGCTTTCATAAAGGGATCCCTTTTGATACAAACAACCAGAACTTTCATACACACTTAGCGTCCAGGTGTGACTGCTGCCAAACTCCTGCAATAGAATCCTTAGACCATATTCTTTGTATTGGGCAGCTTGACTGCTATGTTTGGAATCATTTTGGAACCCAGTTGGGGATGAGATGATAGAGAATCAGGGGTGGAATGAAAAGTGTGTGCTATGATATCAAAAAGCTCGTAAGCACTCTCAACTGGGCATCATCATTGTTTCTACTACATTCTTTAATTAGCTGTAACCTATGGGTTAGTAGAAGTAAGGCTCAAATGGAAGGAAAAAAAAAATAGAGAAGAATATGGTCTGTCACAGATCAAGCAAATGATCCACGAAGCTACGGGGAAGATGACTTGGGTAAAAAGGTTATAGCCTCAGGATGAACTCTTACTAAATCATCTGGGATTGCCAATTTTCCCCACCAAAGTCAATAAAGTTGCAAGTGTGACTTGGAAGAAACCAACAAGAGGGAGGGAACTAAAGTTAAACGTAGATGTAAGTAGCTGAGGAAACCCGAGGCAGTGTGGTGGAGGCTGTATAATTAGAGATGTCAAATGATCGTTTATTGTCGCATTCTCAACCTTTCATGGAGTGGAAACTAACACAAAAGCATAGATAAATGCCTTGATGACTTAAATTTGTGCATAAATTTACACGTTGGTTAACTGGAAGTTGAAACAGATTCCTTATTGGCTGCAAATTGGATAAGGAGAAAAATAAGATCCCCTGGAAAGTCAAAGAAGCATGGGAAAGGATAATGGAGAGATGGAGTCTCTTCACATTGAGAGATAAACTAGGTTGCAGATTGGTTAGCTAAGAATGGAGCACGGGGGGAGTAACGGAAGAGTACCACAACTTTCACTAAGCTCTTGAAGAAGTAGAGGTCTAATAAACATGGATTAGGCTGGATTTCCCTACACTTCAAGTTCGCTGAAGTTTGGATTTGTTTCTACCCTTCTCTTAGTTCTTGCTATAGGACATAAATCAATTTTATGATGCCTTGAATTTGGATGGTTTCATTTGTAACCGCCAAGGTGTCCTTAGAGAGAATGTTTTTACTAGGGGTGCTACCTGCCCCATAGGTAGCCTCCACCCCGCATAGAGGGGGGCGCGGGGGGGGGGGGTGGATTTTTTCCCTTGGCACCTGCCAAACTGGTCCATAACCTGTTTCTTGGCTATTTTGAGCCCAGAAATTAACTAAAATTGCTTGGAGTAAAAAATATAAAAAATATATAATTATACATTACTAAGTTGCAACTAATAATCATAACCAAGCTATTACAATAATTCAAATTAAACTAAAACTATTAAAAAATTACAAATTCATCTAAAAAATATTATAAGTTGTCACATAATTTAAAGAAATAATGATAACACAATTAACTATTAAGGGACAAATTGTAACAAGATTACAATTAATGCAAAAATATCATTTCAACTTTTGAGTTGACTTTGACATTGGAATTTGGGGTGGTCATGGTGGTGTAAAAATCAGTGAGCTGTGTTCTGAGACTGCAAAATCATAAAACCTGAAACATTAATAGGAAAACAAATTATAATTACAAACAAGAAACAAAAATAAAAAATAGAAAAATATCTTATAAATGTAAAAATTATAAAAATTAAAAGTACTAACCAATACGAGATTAGGATGAAGATGACAATGAGATCATTGGGTCCTTGGGATTAGGATTGAGTATATGACGGTAAGACTATAAAAGCTAAAAAAAATACAAGAAAAAAAATTAGAATTATCCAAAATTATATAAATACAAAAAATAATTAAGGGACAAATTGTACAAACCAATGACAAATGGCAATGGTGGGTCCAATAGACACAAAGTTATATTGCAGTGGAGGTAGACGTCGTTTCATGTATCGCTACAATAATTAAATTTGAAATCAATACCAGTTAAATTAATATAAATAAATTCAAAGAACAAAATAAAATTCACCACTCCCATTCGCCATTTTTTTAAAATCCAATCTCTAGTCTAGATTGACTTTTCTCTTGTAAAAATTTTAATATTGGACTCTTTTTACATTGTTCTTCTAAGTGGACCTTTAATTTGGATGTACTATATCTCCTGTTGTGACATCTATATACTTTACTATAATAGTTAAGCTTAGTTTGAGAGTTATCGGGGTCACCACCCTATAATTTGGTGAAGTGAGTCCAAATTATTGAAACTGGTTTCTTGCTTTGTGGGGGCAAGGGGTAGCGATAGGGTCTATAGGGTTAGTGGCAGGTGTAGGGGTAGGAGAGTTAGCACTAAAATCTGACTGAGCATCCATTCCCCAAAACTCACAAAAATTTGAAATGAAGCAAAGATCACAGAAACAATTAAAATCATGCACAAATCACCTAAAACGAAATGGGTTTCACATCAAAATCCCAAAACAGAACAGGGTTTCAGATTGAAACCCTAAACTAATTTAGGGTTTCAATTTGAAACTCTAAACTCGTAATTTCACATGTACAATTTTTATTTTACAACCAACAATCAATAAACAAACCAATCACCACACTCCACAACACACAATTCATAATTTCATCTCCAACTCCTCAATTTAATCCCATCCTCCATAACTCAATAAAAATAAAAATAAAAAAATGAAAAAAAGGCAAGTACATTTTACTCCAAATAGGAAACATACCTTCGGCGATGGACTAGGCGTGCGACAGAGATGGCAACAGACGAAGATAGTGACAGGCTGACGGCACGCGACGGATGGAGCGTGAGAGAGAGGGGGGCTAGGGTTTCACAGAGATGAGAGAAAGATGAGAGAGGGAGATCTGATTCAGAGTACTGAGGGTGGGAGCGGGTCGCGGGGGGTGGGTTTGGGTTAACATCACTAATCAAAACGACGTCGTTTTGATATATGGAAGTTTTTTTTAACATCACTAATAAAAACAATGTCGTTTTGTCTATCCTAAAATGACGTCGTTTTGATATATAGTTGTTTTTTTAAACATCACTAATCAAAAGAATGCCATTTTTTCTATCCCAAAACGGCATCGTTTTGATATATGGGGTTTTTTTTTTTTTTATAATATATATATTTATATATATATATATATATATAAGTGAGGGGCCGAATGCGATGTAGAATTCTGGCAGGGTGTAGGACCTCTCTGCACACCCCTAAATTTTACAACTCCATGGGTTTTGGTTTTAATGTTACTACAAAAGAATCCTTAGTTGTAATCAAAGTATTCATCCGCTATAAGTGAGAGTCCTTTAATAAATTATGGGTTGTCGTCCTCTTTACCAAAAACAAAAAAGCATCAATCAAATAGGATCAAAATAATCCAACAATATATAATTGCAAAAACTCCTCTATGAACATAAAATAAGATTGAAGTATACTCACAATGTCATCACCCTAGAGAAGGGGAACCAACAACAAAGTTGAAACACCAAGGTTAGAATTTAGCGATGAGTTGTAATGATGTGTTTCTTGACGGAGTAGTGTGGGAAAACTCAGAAAGTTTTATTTTGGGATGATCATAAATAGGATAAAAAGAAAAAAAAATACAAAAGAATACACAATTTATTATGGGTTGGGATGAGGTAGATCAGTTTTCATAACAAAGATTGTCTATGGTAAATATTTAAAATAATAATTAAAGTGTTTTATATTTGAGTGATGTTTGAAAAGGAAATATCTGAAAATACTTTAAAGCAATT
Organism: Cyclocarya paliurus; assembly: GCA_029856935.1. Classification (NCBI taxonomy): domain Eukaryota; kingdom Viridiplantae; phylum Streptophyta; class Magnoliopsida; order Fagales; family Juglandaceae; genus Cyclocarya; species Cyclocarya paliurus. Next base: position 10,559,746 of record CM056948.1, read on the forward strand.
GTGTTACCAAACGGACCATATCAGAAGAAGAATCCTCTATCTCAACTAACAACATGAGTACGGTATAAAATCCTCGCTCTAAATCAAGAAATGTATTTAATTATAAAAAATATCAAGAAATGTATTTATCTTTTCTCCTTTTGTTCTGATTGTACAAATTTCAAAAGAAACCTCTCCCCCTTTGCACCAAGTGATAGTATCTACCGTGCTTCGAATGTTGAGATGCTGATTCCATTTGCTGAATAAGTTGCATTGTTGCTAGATGGAGAATCTGCTAACGATAAATCTGCATAGAAACCCGGCTGCTTTGGGATAGGCAATAAAACTTCACTGCTTAACATTAGAACCACAGAAGACATGTTTGGTCTTTCTTCAGGTCTTTGCTGCACACATAACAGACCCACTTGAATTAGTCTTAACACTTCAGATTGTGTGTGCGCATCACCTACTGATTCATCGATCAGTTCCATTGCTTTGTCTACACTCCATAGCCTCCATGCCTGAAACAAATTAAAAACCATATTTTTGTGAGTTGGGTTTCCATTAAATATGCACATCTTGATCTATTACAATATATTATCTTGGAGTGTGGAGCTTTAGGACTCGTTTAGTTTCACAAATGGTGTCAAGTCATCTCATCAAATCTCATCTTATCTCAACACCAAACACCATTCAAACACAAATGCTTTTCAATTTCAAATTTTCAAATTTTCATATTTTTCATCTAATCATTACCTAATCATTACAATTTTTCCAAACTTTCAAACAAAACACAAAAAATAATTCTCAAATCATAAAATAAAAATTATATTAAAAAATTATATTCTAACAATATTTTTATTCAAAATTTTCTTTTATTCCCAAAACCTCGTAAAACATCTTAACTCAAATTATCTCACTATTATTCACAAGCTATGTCACTATTATTCACATATTTCTCATATCATATTACTACAACAGAGTTACATAATATGTCATTAAGTTGAAGTTATTAAATGCAAAATAATTATATCTAATTAAGTCAGTAATTAGCACTTCCACGTAATAACACTAGCTACCAAAGGCGATCCTCCATAACTTGCTAAAAACACCTAAAAAAAAAAAAGGACATAGAGTTGCTAATATTGACACTAATTAGAAATTTTATTTATTATTATCTTAGTTATACATAATATTTTTCATTTAATATATTTACTAATTCCTGCGGTTTGCACCTAACAAAATATAGTTTTGGAGGCACAAATTTTGCTCTTATTAAGTCATATTAACCTATTCTCCATTACCTGTGACTTGTTACTATTATAAGAGCATCATAATACAAAGGCATCTCAGGAAATTGGCAGTGAAAGGAACAACACTGTTAATAACAGGTTTTGTTAAAAATATAAATTCATTAGAATGTCATTCTTCATGCTTACATGTCCAAGAAGATTGAGGTGGTGGTCTGGATGGCAGAATCCCCTGTTCTTCTTCCCACTCAATATCTCCAATACTAAAACTCCAAAGCTAAAGACATCAGATTTCACAGAGTACTGCCCATGCACTGCATACTCGGGAGATATGTAGCCACTGCAAAATATTATGTAAGGACAAGGAAAATGAAGTTCATAAACAGTTAAAGGTCACCTATAAGAGAAGATTAAACGTACTTACTATGTTCCAACAATTCTATGGGTCTTGGACACAATTTGATCTCCCTGAAATGATCTAGCCAGGCCAAAGTCCGAAATTTTCGGATTCATTTTCATATCTAGTAAGATATTGCTAGCTTTGAGATCTCTATGGATGACCCTTAGTCTAGAATCTTCATGAAGATAGAGAAGCCCTTTGGCAATGCCACCAATAATGTCGATGCGCTTATGCCAATCTAATAATTTCCTCTTTGTCTGGTCTGTCCAAGTTCACCTTCATGTCAGTACAAACCTTGCTGAATTCTCAATAAAAATTTCATTAACTGAAGAAGATAACCAGACATGAATTTCCTGCTTTAGAAGGGTGAGAACTCAAACCAAAAATAAAGGATTCCAAGCTTTTGTTTGGCATGTATTCGTAGATCAAAATTTTCTCATTTTCTTCCGTGCAACACCCTAGAAGCTTTACAAGATTGCGGTGCTGAAGTTTGGCAATTAATTTGACTTCATTTATGAACTCATTAGGTCCTTGTCCGGAATTAGTTGAAAGCCTCTTCACGGCTATCACTTGCCCTTCTGGCAGTGTACCCTGAAAATCAATAGGTTAGGAAATGTGTTGCCAAAAAAATATGGTGAGGATATTTTTGGTCTACCTTATACACAGGTCCAAATCCACCTTCTCCCAACTTCTTGTCGCTTGAAAAGTTTTTGGTGGCATTAACTATGGCTGTCAAATCAATTATCGATACCTCCATGCCTTCCTTCAGACCTTCATTTTCAGAATCTTTCTCGTGTCTTCTTTTTGCCATTCCTGGAATATTAGGGAACTGAATTGGGCACGATTTTCTTGAACAGAAGAACTATTGAATGCAAGCGGCCAACCATATACTCAGATGCATTTCTAAGTTAAGAACTATAAAATATACCTTTACCTTTGAAACTAGACTTCTTTTTCCGTATGTATGAGATCACTCCAAGTGTTAGAATTCCATTTACTAATGCTACAGCGACGGCTATGATTCCTGCTCGTTTTATCTTGCTGGTGTTCCCCTTTTTCCCATTATTTTCTGAAAACGAAGTAAGAGTTTTACTCAATCTGCATATATCTGACTATTGATCAAAACTCGTATTAATTTTGAACATGATGACTAGGCGATATAGTTGTCTGTGTTATTCTCCATTCATGGTAAAAGAGCAAAATTCAGAGCAATTTTGTTTTTAATTTTTTAGAACGAAAAAAGAAGTAAAACGTACCTAGTTCTGAACTGGCCATCTTTATGTATAGCTCTTGCCCACCCTGAGAGTACACAACAATATCAATCAGTTTCCCGAACCAAAGCAAGCAGCCACTCCCTTTTCCCCTAATATCTAAATTGGAATATGCTGTGCAAGAGCAGTTTTTCAAGCACAACCCCTGGCATTCATCGAGGCTCAAAGTCGCATTAAACCAGGAAGAAGATGTGTCGGGCAATTTCAACCCCGTGTACTTGCGGAAGCCATTTCCAATATTGCATACCAATGGAGTCCTTCGAACACATCCATCAGACCAATCTACTGATTTCCAATCTTTTGGAGACTTGGGTAAGAATCCTTCCAAGCATGCACATGTAGAAGAGTTATCGGTATCGCAGGCAGCATATGCACCACAGAATGCATATCTTTGACACTCATTTGCCTGGGATGTGTATGAAAGCTCCCAACTGCGTGTTCGATCCATCCACATAAACCGCAGCGAAATGCCTGATGGGTTTATTATATATCTTGAAAAAACAGAAGTGTTTACTAGTTTGAACTTGTAATACACCTCGTTCTGATTCATCAGGAATTCATACTCGATCACTGGATTCCGATTCAAGCCCGGATATCCCGTAAAACGAAGACCATTCCATGACCCTGAGCTAGCCTTTATCGTATTCCCCTTCATCAGAACTATTTGCGGAAGCCCACGAGGATCTAACCTTACTGAAAAATCACCTCGAGCAGGATCTTCCGTGCTCGTCCAAGATGACATGACTCTATCTAGACCAGTTTCCAAGTTCCTTCCAAGCTTCATTTCCGGTAGTAATGTGTCACAAGGATAATCAAAACTCTGCCACAAAAATCTCTCTGGGTTATCAACTTTTCCATCTTTCACAACAAGATTTCCAGTATCCAGGAGCTGTGCGACTGGATTAATTTCTGCTGTTCTTGATGTATTAGTTGACCAAACAACATTATTTGAGCTATTGAGAAGGGCAAGAACTCCTTCATCGGTGACCGTTAAAACTCCGGAGTGATCGTTAAGCGGAGTGTCTCTGTTAGCCACCCATACGACTGTCCCAGAAGATATCGCGTACCATATTCCGACGTATCGGCTTTTTGAACTGCCTGGGCTGAAAAATCCCATTTCAAATGTTCCACCGCCTGAAACTAATGTCTCGCCGTCTCTGATTGATTTACTGGAAGGAAGAGTGTCCAGCGTAATGGATGTTTCTAAGAGGGAGAAGAATAGAGAGAATACAAAATAATAGGTACAGGCTTCGGCCATTGGTTTTTAGTTTAATGGTTTATCTCATTCTGTGTGGGAGAAAGGATTGTGTGTATGGTAAATGCAGACAAGAAGAGATATATGAAGAGAACAGCAAGTTGCTTCTATGTATACACATCTTAGCTGTCGTCATTGACTTCAGTTTCCGTGTCAAGTGAGCCTTGCTAGGACCGGCCCAGTGTGCATTACCCCGGGGCGCACGTTTCAGTGACTTTGACTTTGGTCCTTTTTTTTCTTTTTCTTTTTCAGTTAACATACCCAGCTCGCCAATATTTTGTTTTTCTTTTTGATTTTTTTAAATAAAATAATTTTAAAATAAAACTAAGGCTCTTTATGATACGAAATCTGGACCCCCTCCCTGTCTCTCCTCCATTCGAAAGCTTAGTTTGGATATTAAAATATCTTATGATGTTTGTTAATAGTAGTAAAATAATTTATAAATAGTAATAAAATAATTTAAGGTAAGGTGTTTTATTAGATTTTGGAAAAAAGAGAGAAAGTTTAATAAAAATATTATATAGTTATAAAATTATTTTAATATTATTTTTTAGTATTATTTTTATTTTAAAATTTTAAAAAATATATTATTTTTTATATTTTGTTTAGAAGTTTTGAAAAATTGTAATGAGATAATGATTAGATAAAAAAGTTAAAAATTAAAAATTAAAAATGTTTTCTATTTAAGTGATGTTTGAAAAGGAAATATTTGATAATATTTGAAAATACTTGAGAACAGTTGTATTCCCAAACGAGCACTGAAAGGAAAGGAAAACTCAAGCACACCGTGAAGATATATGTATGCCATTGTTGCAATTTTTGTCTACTGCCACTCAAAGCTCAGCCGTAGGTGTGTCTAAGGGTGCAACATTTTGGATAAATTTTAGAATCGAACAGGTATACACTAGTTTTGGAAATTTAAAACTAATACGGGCCGATTCATCATCAAAATTGAAACTTTTAATTTTTACGATTTACTGTTTACATGTGTGGTACTACATAAGTTTAGTATTATAATAATTTCAATGCTAAATTTAATTGTTAGAATTTAGTAATTATTATTAGTGTCTAACTTATTAGTGAGATTAACTCATTAGTTATAAGATTAATATACATGAATAATGAGATTAAAGTCTCAAGTTATATTAATTAACAATCTTGCATATAATATATATAATACAATATAAAAAATTAAATATATTTTTTAAATATAATATAAAATTTTAAAATATATATTTCAGTTCTGTTCAAACCAATTTTCAAAATATGAAAACGGGTACCAAACCGATATAGGATCAGTTTCGGTGCTTAAGAATTGATATCAGACTGAACTAAACCTATCGGTTCGATCGGTTCAACCGATTTTTTGGTGTTCTTGCACCCCTACGTGTGCCTTATTGCCGCCATTGTGATTATTTTATTTATTTTCTACAGTTGTTCTCTGGTCCAGGAAACTACTACTGCCAACTTGAAGAAGATGCAGCTGCCAGCATGAGGTAGCTAATGCCTTCATGAACAAGTTGATGCCATGAAGAAGTGGCTGCCACCATGAACACGACGATTCTATCATGAAGAAGGTGCTCTTTCATTTCAATCAAGTTCAAAACTAGATTAGTTTGATTTCAGTTAAGTTCTTTGGAAACCCCTCTCCCTACGTTCATTTAAACCCCAACTCTAATCACATTATATATGATGCAAGGCTTGTTGATGATAAATATTGCTATTTTTTAATAGCTAGCAATTTGATTAAGGTTAGGCCAAAACTTCATAGAACAAAAGTAACAAAAAAATGGTGCAGCTAGATGAGTGTGGTGTGCTTAAAATGCAAGGAGATTGGACTCTGTTGATTTGCTCATTTATAGGGGTTTAGTGTCTGCTCATATAATTAAGCTTCTCATTTTACAATGTAGTTTAGTGTATGCATATGTAGGTTAATTAATCAATATGTCAATTTTTGTGAGCACAAATAAACAATGTCTTTGAGCTAACACAGCTTACTATTGTTTGCTTTGTGTGATAGTTTTTTTCAGAGCTTTGTAAAAACACACCATTCGATGGGAAAAGGGAAAGATCACATTAGGCCTTTCAATTTCGAGTCTTCAACTCAAGTATACTCTTCTTGAATAGAATTTATGTTATTAATCATTATAAATTCCTTCCCTTTAAAAATTTAAGTTTGTGGACATAAATTGCTTATATTTGAAATTACCGGATATATCTAACACAACTCATCCAGATTATTCAAGCTACATGAAGGTTTGCAGTCGAACTTATTCGATTTCATTTAGGTCTATTTGGCTAATTTTTTTCATTTTTTGTTAGGCCTAATATTGGGCAATGCCACATGCATTCTTTCCTCATTTCAACCATTGTCACCCATGTGTAAGTCACATTGTGCGAGGCAGAGGTAGGCCACCATCGAAGCGGAGAGTGCCTAAAATAGAAAAGGTTGTCAGGAAGTTGAATTTGGGAAGCAAGAAGGCAGGGGACACCAGTGATGTAAATAAATGGAAAAAAGAAGAAGCAAGTTATACTTGATTACTTATTTGTAATAGTCACTTATTCATTTATGAAGAAATTTGTATTCAGCAATGATTATTAATAGCAGTTTATATGAAGTATTCACTGTGCATTTATTTCTTCAAATATAGCCATGTGAAACAACAAAAAGAGGTGGAATGAACAAATACTTGGTTCCTGATGCAGCTAACTTGCAACAAGGTCATATGATAGGAACACGACACAATGTCATAATTCAGGTTTATATTCATAGCTAAACATTTTACAGTTTACTTGTTATTATGTTATTTAACAAGTATATCGTTCAACTTTTCAAATCTCAAAACAATAATAATATTAAAAAATAATATTCTAATAATATTTTATTCAACTTTTAACTTTTATTTAAAATCATTTCATCTCATCTCACTATCCAAATGGCTAAATGTATCACTTCATTATTGGTTGGATTTTGATGTAATGTTTGACATATTGGTTGAATTTGAGGTATTGATGGAGCATGGAAATTGCTTGATACTCCCCCCTTGCGCAAATAGAGCTTCATTACTTGAAAAAACTGAGTACAAAATAGTTCATCCTAAATACAGTATTACATAGCACATTACAATCGAAAGGAATTAACATTAGATACTAGTGGGTCTTTGCCACTATGAAAGTCTAGGAGGCATGGAGTAATAGAAATGAGGGGTATACTTCCATAAAGGTTATTGGAAGCTACCCATTGCGCAATTGAATGTGCACATCAATTCATATCTCGAGGAATTTTCCTAGCTTGTTAGCTTTGAAACTTGCTCAGGAGTTGCCTTATATCCTGAATTAAAGGTTGAACAGTCAAGATTGCTGTGGTTTCTAGATCATTCATTGCTTGTATGGTGATTAGTGAGTCCCCTGCAATTACAATCTTTCCAATGCTTCTTTCCATTGCTTCCTTGACTCCTATAAGCAGTGTTGTGGCTTCTCCCTGATTAGGGTCTTGGCTAGGGATGAATGTTGTATGAACAAAGATTGGTATGCCTTCTTCTGTTCTACAGATGGCAGTTGCTGTACTGCCATACTTTCTGACCGCCACATCAAAGGTAATGGCATAGTGATCTATAGGTAGTGCTCTCCATTGGTGGCTTTCATTCACTTGTTTAGTGCCCCATGCATAATAGTGCTCATTGAAAGTTTTGATAGTGCCATTAACAAAATTGCTAACACAAGGTTGGGTGTCATCATGGACTATCTTATTTCTAAGAAACCATATGCTGTCCATGGCTATGATAGCAAAAATTTGGAAATGATGCTCATCACTGGCAGGGATATGCAATCTCCTCGATGGGGTGATTATACCTTCTAGCCAGTCTTTTATGCCCATGCTTGCAAAGTTAGTGGTATCAATAGTTAAAGGGGATTGTCTCCAAAGTATTCTTGAAAAGGGGCATATGAAGAAAAGATGGCTTTGAGATTCTTCCTTAGTTTTGCATATAGGGCTTTTAGTGTCCTCTTCACTCAAGGGGATAAACCTCTCCAGGTTCTTCTTGGTGGGAATGATGTTGTGGATAATTTTCCAACAAAAGAATTTGAGTCTATCCTGTATTAGAATTTTCCAAAGTTTTTTCTAGTTAGTGAAATGGTTACTGGAGTTAGTATGGACTTGGTTCATGGAGAGGGCTGCATATGCTGATTTAACAGAAATATTCCCTGAATTATGGTGTGTCCATCTGATCCTATCTGTTTGGTGATGGTAGTCAAATTGGGCAAGAGGTATTTTTCTGATCTCATTCACAATATCCTAATGAAAGAGGGCTTGAAGTAGGATTGTATTCAATCTTCTTGGTTCCTCCATTGTAAGTTCAGAAATAGTAAGGTCAGGATCCTGGTGAATGGAAATTGATTTTGGATTGGATTGGAAGGATGTGAGAGTAGGGATCTAGGGGTTAGTCCAAACTTTAATACTCTCTCCATTGTTGTGCTAAAAATAGACACTCGTTTTCAAGAAATCCTTTTGCTTGAGTATCCTTTTCCAAATCCAAGAATTAGAGGGTTTAGGACTGATATTGAAGGAGGAATTGTTCAAGTATTTCTCAATTAGCATTCTCTTCCAAGTGTTTTCACTCTCATTTACCATTTGTCAGCCTAGCTTGCTAATGAGGGCACTATTAAAGTCAGAAGTGTTTCTTAGTCCAAGGCCACCTATTGATTTAGGTCTACAGATGAATTTCTAAGACTTAGGAGTGAAATTGTGAGTTTTTTGAAAAGGGAATCCCCACTAGAATTTCATAAAAGAACTGTCAATGAATTGGGCAACAGATTTTGGAATTGAGAGAATGGCCATTTGGTATGAAGAAATGGAACTTGCTACTAATCTTATTAAGGTGGTCCTACCAGCTTGAGAGAGAAGCTTAGGCTTTGTTTGGATCCTTAACCAAGTTTAACTCATCTCACTTCATTATTACAACTTTTTCAAATCCCAAAATAACAATAATATTAAAAAATAATATTCTAACAATATTTTATTATATCAACTCAACTCAGTTTAAGATCCAAACGCAGCCTTAGCCTTCCACCCAGCCAATTTTTGAGTGATCTTTTGATGCATTTCCTCAAAGTGTTCTCTTTTAGAGGCCTTGAAAAGGAGTGGCAGACCAAGTATTTATGTTAGAAGAAATAGTTTTGAAATCCAATATTTCTTTCACTTCTCTTTTGGAGTGTGATGGGGTGTTACTGTTGAATTGGATTGAGGACTTAGCAACATGGATTACCATAAAGAGTATTTATCAAGGCAGTTTTTGAACTTTTGAGCATTGTTTTTGGCGGCTAAACCAAAAAGGACAAGATCATCTGTAAAGAGTAGATGAGAGATTTTGGGTCCATTTATGCTAATAGAAATACCTTTGAGTTGTTGTAGACTTTCCACTCTAGTGATCATTTGAGCTAGTACCTTAATACCAAGAATGAAGAGGAATGGGGATAGGGGATCCGTTTGCCTAAGAGAATGAAGAGAAATACATTCTCTAATCCAGTTTATCCATTTGTTATGCAAACCAAGATTGGACATAATGTCAAGAAGGAAATTCCACTCCATGAAGTCAAAGGCTTTCTCCATGTATATTTTAATAGCCATTAGCCCTTTTTTTTTTTTTCCTATTGATATGGTGGAATATTTCTTGGATAATTATGGTGTTTTCTTGGATAATTCTTCCTGGGACAAAAGGCTGTTTGGAAGGGAGAAATGATTTTGGGAAGGATATTTTTCAATTTGTTGGCCAATAGCTTTGCAATGGCTTTGTAGCAAACATTGGAGAGACTAATTGGCCTAAACTGATGAACAATTTTAGGACTGTTAGTCTTTGGGATCAAAGCAATGTGAGTTTGGTTCCATTCTTTGAGCAACTTCCCAGTTATGAAAAAATTCTTGATGGCAGCATTAAAGTCATCCTTAATTATCTCCCAGTAATGTTTATAGAACATACCAGTGAAGCCATCAGGGCCAGGAGCTTTATTAGAGGGAGTTTGTCTCAGGGTTGAGAGATCTCAAGATCAGAAGAGATTTCACAAAGGGATTGGTTCTCTAGGTCAATGATTTTTTCAAGGAAAAGGTCATTAAACTCAGTGTTTAAAATTGGATTAGAAGTAGTAAATATGTCCTTAAAGTGTTCAAGGAACTTATTCTATATCACAGAGTCTCATTTGTCCATGTTTGAGGGTTTATTTTAAGGCTCTCAATGGAATTGGTGAGCCTCCTAATGGTGGTGGACATATGGAAGAACTTGGTGTTTAGATCAATTGAATTAAAGTGTTCAAGGAACTTTGCTCATGGACTGAATAGTTGGATCTTTGGATTGGATTTGTGAAAGCTCTTGTGTCAGGTGTCTAATAGCAGTTTGAATATGGCCAAAATGGTTCCTATTCCAGATATTCAGTGCTTTTTTAACCTCCTTCAGTTTCTTTGAAAGAATGAAGCTAGGTGTTCTAGAGAATTGGTTGTTCCATGCCTTTTGGATTACCATCTGATAAGAGGGATCCCTTTCCAAAATTCTTGAAATTTAAAGGAGGGTTTATGATGTTTTCTCCCTGAGGTATCAAGTAAAATAGGGGAGTGGTCAGAAGCATTGATTGGGAGGTGTTGTCGGTTTGCATTAGGGAAAAGGTTCATCCATTGATGTTAGCAATCCTCTATCAAGCCTTTCCCTTATGTTACCTAATCCCTGCCTATTATTAGTCCAAGTGTACTTGGGACCATGGAATTCGAGATCAATCTTGCAAATGTTATCCATATAGATTCTCAATCCATTTCCATGTGAGGAGTAGGCAAAGGGTCTCCCACCTATTTTTTTAGTTTGGCTCAAAATTGAGTTAAGATCTTCAATATCTAAGATAGGTCCATTGAAATTATTAGCAATTAAGTTCATGGTATCCCAAAACTTTCCTTTTTGACTATTTGAGCAGGGCAATAAACAAAATTAAGAAGCCAAAGATTGTGAGTAGGGTCAGAATAGACAAACAAAGACATAATATTGCTATTAACATAAAATGGTTCCATATCTAGACCATGCTTCCATATGAACAAAAGACCCCCTTTTCTGCCAGTGGGAGGAACTTCTATATACATGGAGAACCCTAGTCTATTTACAATGCTAGAAATATTTACATGCATCAAAATGGTCTCCAGGATAAAGATAGGATTAGGATTGTAGGCCCTCAAAGTTCTAACTGCATGGGGTCGGGCTGTACCCCTGTAATTCCAAGAAAGTAGCTTCATTTATGCTTTGGTGGCAATTTGAGCCCTGCCACACCAGCCTTTTGAAAAAAAGAAGCCTAAGTCTTATTACCAGATTGGTGGTCCTTTTTTTGATATGGAGAGAACCTAAGTCTTTTGGATTTCTTGCAGTTGGCCTCATTTCTCTTATTCTTTGCTGACTGGATGTACTTAGCAATGGGCACATCCTCTTCATCTATCTGCAATTTGAGTCCCTTCTCACCAAGGTTGCTCGAATCCCCTTGTCCCTCTTGAGTCAATGCCATTCCTTTCCCAGGATTTGGTGGGTTATTCAGGAGTGGGCTGATGAAGGTTGGTTTGTTTGCTGTTACAGTGTGGTCAAACAGATTGAGCTCTTGTGTTGTGCTGTCTGTATTGCTAAGGATACTTGGGATGGGCCTAATTGCTAGGTAGGATTTGCCAGATGGACTAACAACTAGTGAAATTGAGTGTTTCTTTGGGTCCAGGTTTATTGGGCTTGAGAGATGATATGTTTGAATAGGTTGGAATCTGAGGTGTTGCTTTGTTCAGAGAGGAAATTAGTAGCAGATGAAGTGATAGGTGAGGAGGCTTGTGGCCTGAGTTTTAATGCATGAGGGTTAATGCTTGCCATTGGATCTCCACTTTTTGCATGGAAGGGTTGGATTGGTCAGCTTGTACTATCTAGGTTTGTCTAGGGGACCAGAGATGATAGTCTCTGCTCTTTTGGAAAGCATGTTGATTTTCTGTCTACTGAATTGTATATTTGGCACGTGTGACTGATTACAGTTCAGAGAATCCCATTCCCATGTAGATTTGGCTTCTATGGAAGGGTGAACCTCGAGCTTCAAGCTGGATGCAATGAGGTCTTGCATTAGTATTTTGATCCCAGCATAGATTCTGATTCATAGTTTGACTTGTCTCCTCTTGAATCACTTTTTCCTTTCCTTTGCTGGGCACTTATGGAAAGAATTGCCCTGTGGCATGTGGTTGTTGGTGAATTTGTGGTTGACCTGTTGTATTTTCTCTTAATCCTATCATTTCAACTGACTGCATTCCTACATGCTCATAATGATTAGCAACAAAGGGGTTCTTCTAGAGGTTGGATTTTCTGCTCTCATCCATGGTCCAAAAATAGTGACCTCAGTTTGAACTTGGAAGAGGGAGCAGGCTTGTTGAATATGGCCTAAGCAGCCACAACAATAACAAAAATTTGATAGCCTCTTATACTTGAAACTTATCCAAGTGGCAGGCTTCCTTTTTCTTGCTAAAGGGAATCCATCTGGCAGAGGGTTTTAACATTAATCTCAACTTGTATCCTCATATATATATATCTTCTAAAGACTATGCCTGGACTATTTGTTTGTTCCACTTAGATGAAGTTTCCTAATTTTCTTCCTATCTTTTCAACATTTTGGTTTGTCATTAACTCTAATGGGAGCCCATGGATTTGAATCCAAAATATTGACATTTTTAAGTTTAATTCCTATAAACTCAAACCTGGAGGCCAGTTACGTATCAGCATGTGAAAACCCTTGATGTTCCAAGGTCTTTGATCCATCACTCAATTCTTCACTTGTTGAGATGAGAATGTAAATAGGAAGGTGTTGATGGTCATGTCTTCAATGGTTAGTCCAATAGCTAAAGCTCCAAACTCCCTTTATGGTAGAATGAAGGGCATTCTTATTGAGAGGTTTGGATGATACTACCCTACCTATGAGCCCATGGTTGGATAAGTAAGCAGCAAGTTCAGTTTTTGGTTCTAGGTTCAATTCTTTCCAATTTGGTGTTATGGATGTTGAGGACTGGCTTTCTGTATCAGGGGTGGAAGTCATGGCTCGAGGTTTGGGTTCTAAAAAGATGGTTATTGATCTTTTGGTTACTGGTGAGTGGCGGATTGGAAGGTTCATGTATGGGGTTCTAAATAAAGATGGCAATGGGATGTGGTGATTAATGAGGAATGCCCATTTTGGTGTGGTTAGTGAGGCTTCAATGCTGCTAAATGATCTAAGGAGGAAGCTGGTGATTTTTGATTGAATTGATTGTGAGTTGGGCATCCATTTTCTTTTTTGATTGAATTGGTTTTGAGGAGGAAGTTGGGGAGATTTGGTTGTTGGGAGATCCTTAGACTGCAGCATGATTGAGCTGCATTATTGCATATTTTATACATTTAAAATCAATGTATTCTTAATTATTTTATTATTTTATCGTTGATTTTAAATGGAAAAATGATCAAGAGGCAATAAATCCAAGTTATGAATTAAATTGATTAAAAGCATAGTTTATGCTTATATTTTATAACTTGTGATTTAATTTGATTTTATTGTCTCACATGCACAACACATTTTTAATATTCTAGTTTAGTTTTGCACGAAAGAATTCCCTGCCGTTTGAAGCCGACGACGTGCCGTTTCGGCACGAACGGCACGTCGTTCGGATCGTCGTCTACCTCCGAATCTGCAGCTCGAGCTACAGTACCACCGTGCACAGTAGCTTCGAGCTGCCAACGTGACCCGTCCTCTGCCCACCTACAGCCACAGCAACACCAGACGACGCCGGTGATCACTCAGCCACCCCATGCATGGCCAAGAACCGTCCGACGCCACGGCCAGCCCGCTCCATGCACAGCAGCATCCAACCACCCGGTTCCGCCACTTCTGCACTCTTCCACGCCACCCTGCATCGCCAATGACCACCAGTAGTCAACAGAGAGTTTCGGAGACCAATGCTTCGCCACCCAGTGAAGCCCAACGCCGTCTCCGAAGCCACGTAAACTTCCGCAGCGTTCACCATGCATAGTGTCAACCAGCTCGCTCACGGAGATACACGAAGATGCACGGGTCACGCAGCAGCTTGAAGACCTGCAGGAAGAAAGAGATAAAAAGAAAACAAGGATGAAAATAGAAAAATAGAACTCCACCGAATGCTGCTCTCGCGGTTGCTGGAAGAAGAAAAAAAAAATGAAAAGGATGCTTTCGGTGATGGATATCCTTCGTGGGACAAGCATGCACGCTGGATTGAAATACTGAAAAGAAAATAAAAGGAGAAGCAGACCAAAGCACATGATACACACGAGAAGACAACTCACGGCCGAAGGAAATCGGAAGAAGAAAAAATAAAAAGAAAAGAAAGGAAACCGAGAGACGTTGCTGCGGGAAGAAAAAGAAAAGAGAAAAAAAGAAGAAGAAGAAAGAAGACGGAACGCAGCATGCGGGAAAAGAAAAGAAAAAAAAGAGGGAAGAGGAACGCTGGAAAGAAACAAGGCAGACGCATGTGGGAAACAAGACAACAAACAGAATATTTCCTCAGTAGGGACAAGGAATCACGGACAGACATAGCACAGTATTATTCTGATGCCTATATAAGGGCTGTACGCGGGCAGTTAGGGGGAGCCAGCAGTGTTAGAGAGTCAGTGAGAGTGTTAGTCTGAAGTTAGAGGTGAGTCTGAAGTTAGAGTGAGAGTGTCAGTGTTAGTCAGTCGTGGTGTTAGAGTGTCAGTGAGTAGTCAGTGAGTTAGAATGTTTTTAGTGTGATTTTAGAGTTAAAAAAATTCAGAAAAAAAATAGTGAGTGAATTTTTATAATCAATTTTTATTTTTCTGAGTTCAATTTTTAATGTCGTGTAATTTATTCATCAGTCAGTTTTAATGTATGGCTCAGTGAATTTTATTTTTGTAATTCTTTATTTTCAGTTTTGAGTTTGTTTAGTGAGTAAATTTTCAATAAATGTTGAGAGTCCATTTTATTTTTGAGAGTTTACTTTAATTGGAAGTTCAGATTTTTGGGTTGGAGAACACAGTCTCCATTTCCAAATATCGAGTTATTTCCTTACAATTTTTGTTTTTATTAAATTTCGAATTACTGTCATTTAATTTTCTCGCACTTTTAATTTCCTGCAATTTAAATTACTGTCATTTAATTTTCTCGCACTTTTAATTTCCTGCAATTTAAATTACTGTCATTTAATTTTCTCGCAATTTTAATTTCTTGCAATTTAAATTACTGTCATTTAATTTTCTCTCAATTTTAATTTCCTGCAATTTAAATTACTGTCATTTACTTTTCTTGCAATTTTAATTTTTTGCAATTTAAATTACCGTCATTTAATTTTCTCGCACTTTTAATTTCTTGCAATTTTAATTACTGTCATTTAATTTTTCTGCACCTTTAATTTTTGCAATTTACTTTTATGTCATTTAAATTTTATTGTCCATTTACATTTCAGTTATTTAATTTCCAGCAATTTTAATTTACTGTCTTGTATTTTAATTTTTTCACTTTTCATCATCCACTCAAAATCAACAAACATGAATCTAGTCCATGACTAGTAAATTTTCATTTCCATTGCACTCCCACATTCATTGCACATATCATCATTTTTATTTTTATTCTCTCATTGTAACTATTTCCACCATTTTACACGAGTTTATTTTTAAGCACTTTCCCTGTGGAGACGATCTAGGAATTTATTCCTAATTACTACGCGACACACTCCTGCACTTGGGATAGCCTTTTGGCTGCTCATTTTCGAACGAGGCAAGTTTTTGGCGCCGTTGCCAGGGAAAGATGCTTGTTGTAAATTTAAACTCGTGATTTTCATCTTTATTTTTTTTATTATTAAAAAAAAATTAAATTAAATTAAAAAAAAGGGGCATTTTTCACCTACTATAAAGTTGCTTGGATCTTCTCTTTTCTATTTTGGACTGATGTTTCATGTTTTGGGTGAGAGACAGTTCAAATAGATTGTGTAGAGTTGCATCAAACACCAATAGTAGTTCACACTACTTAGAGACAGACACCCTTTTTGTCTCCTCTACAAGCGACAATTCTGAAACCGAACAAGCCATGGCTGCGCCTGCACCACGCACTCTTAAAAAGTATTTGCAACCCACTCGCACCACTACACCTTCATGCATTTTGTTACCCAATGATGCACCTAATTTTTCCATAAAGCATGGCATGATGTCAGTAATACCTCAGTTCCACGGGATGGATTCTGAAAGTCCCTACCAACATCTGACAGATTTTGAATTCGCTTGCACCACGTTCATCAACAGGACCAATACTGATGAATACATTAGACTTTGATTGTTTCCTTTCTCTCTAAAGGACAAAGCAAAAATTTGGTTTAACTCTTTGAAGTCTAATTCTATTTCCAGCTGGTCTGATATGCAACGTGAATTTTTAAAGAAATTTTTCCCTTTTCAAAGAACTCAATCATTACAAGAAAAAATCAGCCAGTTCAACCAAAAGCCTGATGAAACTTTCCATATCAGCTGGGAAAGGTTTAAGGATTTGATGAACATCTGCCCACATCACGGTTTTGAATCCTGGAGACTGGTGAATTACTTTTACACCGGTCTCTCTCCAGAATGCAAGCAATTTGTCCAAACCATGTGCAACGGAGAGTTCTTTAGCAAAGAACCTGACGAAGCACTATCATTTTTTGACTATCTTGCTGAGAGTGCCCTACAATGGAACACTCGGACTGACCGAGTCTCATTGACACCACAACCACTACGAGCCATTACTGGTGGAGGCAAATATGAGATAAAGGAGGACACTGATGTTCAAGCCCGAATAGCTGCATTAACCAGAAGATTGGAGGTCATGGAGACGGAAAAAGTGAAAGCCGTAAAAGCTGTAGAGGCGTGCTCTTTGTGCGCTGATTCAAACCACAAAACTCAAGATTGCCCAATCATGCCCGTAATTCAAGAGAATGAGCCTGAACAGATGCAATCAGCTAACTGGGTCAACAGAGCACAAAATCAACCTTTCTCAAATACATATAATCCTGGGTGGAGGAATCATCCAAATTTCTCATGGAGAAATGATCAACCTGGCCGATCTCCTTCCTCTTCCCACCAACCATTTCATCAAGCTGTTCCTCAGCCTCAGCAGCCATTTCATCAGATTGTTCCTCAACCCCAGCAATCATTTCATCAGATTGTACCCCAGTCTCAGCAGCAACCATATCAGAATCCTCAAAGCTATCCTTTTGCAGCACTTCCAGGATCTCAGCCTCATGTAGCTGCACAAAATTCTCAGCCACAACCCCCTGCAAAAAAATCTTTAGATGAAAGTATGGCACAGATGGCCAATACACTTCAGCAATTCATGCAGATCCAGGCCACCACAAACAATCAAAACACTCAGGCCATAAATGAATTGCGAGGCACCATGAATAAGATGAACATAGCATTGAGCACTCTGGAGAAAGGGAAGTTCCCAGCACAGCCTCAACCCAATCCTCAAGTGTACCGGCAACAATCACATCAGGTACATAATGTCTCAGAAGATGCTATTGAGACAGCAAAGGCCGTCCTTACCCTGAGAAGTGGAAAAGAAGTTCCCCAACTGGAGATGACCATGGATAAACAAGAAGCTGCTCCTACTCCTAAAGATGTATCAAAGCCTGAAGAAGCTGAAAAAGAACCAAAGATGGTGAGACCAGAATCTAAAGAGCCTGTAATTGCAGAGGCTGAATCAAGTAAAGGGTACCAACCTGTGGTTCCCTACCCTCAGAGACTAGCAGCTAGCCAAAAAAATAAATATCACACTGAGATCCAAGAAATCTTCAAGCAAGTGAAGATTAATATTCCACTCTTGGATGCCATACAACAGGTTCCTTCATACGCAAAATTTCTGAAGGACTTGTGCACAGTGAAGAGGAAGCTGAATATAAAGAAGAAAGCTTTCCTAACGGAGCAAGTCAGCGCACTAATAATAAACGAGACTCCGCAAAAGTACGGTGATCCTGGCTCCCCCAACATTTCCATCATGATTGGCGAGTCACGCATTGGGAGAGCTCTACTTGACTTAGGGAGCAGTGTGAACTTGCTGCCATTCTCATTATATGAGCAGCTGGGATTGGGAGAGATGAAAAAGACCTCCATCATGCTACAGTTGGCTGATAGATTAGTCAAGGTACCAAAGGGTATTGTGGAAGATGTGTTGGTTCAGGTAGATAAATTTTACTACCCAGTAGATTTTGTAGTACTTGACATGCAGCAACCAACCTCCACCATTTACCATGCACCTGTCATCCTTGGGCGTCCATTTCTTGCTACCTCCAATGCATTGATTAATTGTCGAAGTGGAGTACTGAAGCTCACATTCGGCAATATGACATTGGAAATGAATGTGTTCAACGCCTGCAAAATGCCCAGTAGGTGCGATGATTCAGAAGTACATGTAGTTGATATGGTATATGATTTCGATATTTCAGAACTGTTATCAGCATTTGATTCTGAAAATATATTTGGAGATGACCCACAAGAGCAATCTGAGACTCTTGAGACAATTCCTTTGTCATTAGAGTTGGCAGATTCAGAGGAACAATTAACAGAAGCAGACAGGCCTTCTCAGATGTCAAATATGAGTTACATGAGCAATTGGCGTAGGCCAGTCTTTGAGGCTCTTAATCTACCAGAAGTCATGAAGACATCAAAAGAAGAAGTCCCCACATTGGAGTTGAAACCATTACCCAAGGACTTGAAATACATTTTTTTGGGCCCAGCTGAGGGCACGTTTCCGGTAGTCATTTCTTCTCAACTCACTTCAAAGCAGGAAACGGAGTTACTGGTAGTGCTGAGACAACATCGAGGAGCGATAGGGTGGACTATTGCAGACATCAAGGGCATTGATCCTACAATATGCACCCATAACATTTTTCTGGAAGAAGATGCGAGACCAACTCGTGATGCACAACGAAGGTTGAATCCCACCATGAAGGAGGTGGTGAAGCAAGAGGTACTAAAATTGCTAGTTGTGGGCATCATCTATCCTATCTCCGATAGCAAGTGGGTAAGTCCAACACAGGTAGTCAAAAAAAAATCTGGTTTAACTGTTATTGAAAATGCCAATGGTGAATTGATTCCAACTAGGAAGGTAACGGGATGGAGAATGTGTATCGACTACCGAAAATTAAATTTGGTTAGTATAAGATCATTTGCCATTACCCTTCCTAGATCAAATTTTAGAAAAAGTGGCTGGTAATTCTTTTTATTACTTTCTGGATGGATTTTCTGGCTATTATCAAATTGTCATAGCACCAGAGGATCAAGAGAAGACAATCTTCACTTGCCCCTTTGGTACTTTTGCCTTTAGAAGAATGCCATTTGGTTTATGCAATGCACCTGCCACTTTTCAACGCTGTATGATGAGCATTTTTTCTGACATGCTTGATGACATGTGTGAAGTTTTCATGGAGGATTTTTCTGTGTTTGGAAAATCTTTTGATGTCTATTTAAAAAATCTTGCTGCTTTTTTAAAAAGATGTGAGGAGAAAAATCTGTTGTTAAATTGGGAAAAATGCCAGTTTATGGTAACTAGTGGTTTGGTACTTGGACATTTGGTTTCTAAACACGGCATAGAAGTTGACAAAGCTAAGATAGAATTGATATCTCAACTGCCTATTCCTAAGATAGTGAGAGACATTCGTTCTTTTCTTGGCCACGCTGGCTTCTATCGGCTTTTCATTCAGGGTTTTAGTACCATTGCAAAACCACTATGTACCTTATTGCAAAATGATACTGCTTTTGTTTGGACTAATGAGTGTCAACAAGCCTTTGAGACTTTGAAGGAACACTTAACAGATGACCCAATCATGCAATCTCCTCGGTGGGACTTGCCATTTGAAATTATGACCGATGCTAGTGACTTTGCTCTTGGTGCCGTTCTTGGCCAAAGAATAGAAAACAAGCCTTCGGTCATATATTATGCAAGTCGGACTTTAAATGATGCACAAAAAAATTATACCACCACAGAGAAGGAGCTACTAGCTGTTGTATTTGCCTTAGATAAATTCCGTTCTTACATCATTGGGTCTCCTGTTGTCATTTTTACTGACCATTCTGCTCTCAAGTATTTGTTGGCAAAGAAGGATGCCAAGCCCAGGTTAATTCGTTGGATTCTTTTGCTCCAAGAGTTCAATATCACCATAAAAGACAAGAAATGAGTCGAAAATGTGGTGGCTGACCATCTCTCCAGATTACCACCATCCTCCACTTCAAAAGTCATCATTCCTCTTGATGATAGTTTCCCGGATGAGCAGTTGTTTGCAATTCAAACAGCTCCCTGGTTTGCTGACATAGTCAACTATTTGGTGACTGAACAAATGCCTTTTGAATGGTCCATCCAAGATAAGCGCCGATTCCTCTCAGAGGTAAGACATTTTTACTTTGATGACCCATACCTCTTTAAATATTGTTCAGACCAACTGATTCGAAGATGCATTCCTGATAATGAATTTTCTTCTGTACTGAGATTTTGTCATATGGGTGCATGCGGTGGTCATTTTTCAGCAAAGAAAACTGTTGCTAAAATTTTGCAAAGTGGTTTCTACTGGCCTTCCATGTTTAAAGATGCTTACAATTTTTGTAAAGCTTGTGAGCCTTGTCAAAAATTGGGATCCATGAGTAAAAGAAATATGATGCCTCTTTCCCCCATTCTCACTTTAGAAATTTTTGATTGTTGGGGAATAGACTTCATGGGACCTTTTCCGGTTTCCTTTGGAAACACATATATTTTACTAGCTGTGGATTATGTTTCAAAATGGGTAGAGGCCATCGCTTGCAAAACTAATGACCATCGTGTTGTCCTAAAATTTTTGCAATCTCTATTTGCTCGCTTTGGCATGCCCAAAGTTATCATTAGTGATGGGGGTTCTCATTTTTGCAACAAACCATTTTCCACACTCATGAAGAAATATGGTATCACACACCGAGTTTCTACCCCCTATCACCCCCAAACAAATGGGCAAGCTGAATTGGCAAATAGAGAAATCAAAATAATTCTGGAGAAAACTGTCAATCCTAACAGGAAAGACTGGTCAGTCAAACTTCTTGATGCTTTGTGGGCTTATAGGACAGCTTTCAAAACTAATCTAGGGATGTCCCCTTATCGATTAGTCTATGGTAAAGCTTGTCATTTACCTGTTGATATTCAGCATCGAGCTCTTTGGGCAATAAAACATTTTAACATGTCACTTGATGAAGCTTCAGGGTTGAGAAAATTGCAGATTAGCGAATTGGATGAGGCTCATCGAGATGCTTATGATAATGCCCAAATAGCAAAAGAAAGAATGAAAAATGTGCATGATAAGAAAATTCATTCCAAGCAATTCACAATCGGCTAGGAAGTACTTCTTTACAACTCTCGTTTACATATTTTTCCTGATAAATTGAAATCTCGTTGGAATGGTCCCTATGTAGTAACAAAAATTCATTCTCATGGGGCGGTGGACATCAAAAATCCTAATTATGAAGGTACCCCTTTCACTGTGAATGGTCAGCGCCTTAAACCTTTTATTCCAATGTATGATCCAGGTGAAACTCTTCTTGTCCAGACACCTTGTGATTTTTGAGTGCTTTTTATTTGTTTATTTATTTATTTATGTTTATTTCGTGTGTTGCATGATTGTTTAATTATTCATTTCTCTCTCTTCCATTTTACATTATTTTCTCTTTGCATTGAGTTTCTTTTTCATTAAACAGTGAGGACACTGCATTGTTCAGTTGGGGGGAGGAAAATGCATTCTATAAAAAAAAAAAAAATACCATGTCAGCGTTCAGGATTTCCTGGCATGATGAAGTGATACCGACACGCGATAGCACAATGATCGCAAGTGTCCGCTTTGGCAGAGTAGTTATCTTGCCAGTTATCCCATTTGTTTGACGGTATTTCTTTAGGGATATTGAGTCTTAGAAAACCCGTTTTGAATAAGTCTTTTCTTTTTCTGATTTTGTTTCATAAATAAATAAATAATAATAATAATAAAATGACTTTAATGCTCAAGACTAATTTTATAGAGTTGGAAATAAAGAACAAAACAAGCTCTATAATAAGCAAGCAAAGATTAAACAGCAGACTGACTCCCTGTTTCTTTTAAACGCTGGACCTCTGCTGTTAATTGCTGATGTTGGCTGAGTATTTGTTCCTTCTCTTGTTCCAGCTCCGTTATTCGTGGTTGCAGGTTTTGAGCATACCAGTCCGCACATTTTTTTAATTGCTTATTTTCTTGTCTTAATATTTTATTTTTTCTGCATTTATTAACAAGTTTTTGCTGCAATTTAGAAATTTGAGATTTAAGTTGATCAGTTTCACTCACTCGTAACAGTAACCTCCGGGATATGGTTGTAATAGAAGCATCATATTGGGCACCGAGCATTCTCGATCCTGAAACAACTTCGGCATCGGACCGAGTAGAGAAATATACCTCTGCCCCAACCATGGTGTTGATGGCATCAGGACAAAAGTGCAATTGTTGAGGCGTAATTGGTACCTGATTCAAATCGGGGATATTATTGACAGAATGTTGCTCAGCCATTTGAAGAAAATGAGAGAAGCTGTGAGAGGTATGAGAAAAGAAAAAAAAAATTATACGAGGGATGTAGAGATTGTTATGTGTTTCGAGAAGGTGGAGATGGTCCTTTATATAGAGGCCCGAAACATTCAAAGGCTCAGCAAAGATTGATTCAGGCAGAACCCGGAGCACAGCTCGAGGTCTTAAAGCAATTGTCCGTTTGCAATTTACAGCACGATATGGACCCAGGACGGAGCTCGAGGCTTAAAGTGTTTGTCATAACGGTTCCATTGCACGAGATCCAAGGCTCCATGACTCACGGCAACTGTCGGATCTCGGGATTTATGACACTTGTTAAATTCCAAGTTTACTACAATTGGATGAACACTCATTTGACTCAGTTGGCAGATCATCTTTGTTTCAAACTTGATCCAACTCGAGTGTTCCATTGCTGAGAATACTTAAACACTGGAATGGAGTGCATGAAGAATTTTTTGCAAGAAAAGTTTTCACCCCAAAGCATTTCCCACTGATCGAGGGAGTTTTCTCTACTCTCATACTTACTTAAATACTGTTTCTGTTATTGCATCTTGTTGTTTATTTTGTGCCTCTTTTTGTTTCTATGTTGTTTGTTTAATTTTACGTGTGTATGATGGATTACATAATTGCTTATTTTCTAAGTTGTTGTTTGTTGATTGTTTCTCTTTCTTTATTTTCTATGTTAATTTTTCTTTTATTGCTCATCTTTTCTTTGTTAGTATGTGTGCATTGGATTACACATTTTTTGCCTTAATGCAATATGCACTGAGATACACATGATTGACACATACTCTATTCTATTATTTTGTGAAATTTGAGCGCCTTGGTGGTGTAGTTGAGCGGAATCATTTTATGAAGATTTATTTTCAACCCTGAGCATAGAACATGATTCCTGATGCATCATATTTTGCTTGATGTATGACTTGAAATACTAGGATGATATATTCATTGAGATAGACTTGGCATGATTTATATAATGAAGGAAAAATCTTGAATGACGGTCTACACATGCTTACACTTGTAGTGTTCTTCATTACTATTCTTTGATTTAACACTGGAGAAGTAAACTGCAGGACTACCGAGCCTTTCAAAAAAAAAAGAAAAAAAAAGAATAAGCATGGATCTGTCTCAGCGGTAAGGTCGAACTTGGGAATGTGTGGATTAGGCGCACGGTCCTGGGTTCGATTCCCCACTGATCGAATCTGTTTGAAAGAAAAAAAAAATGATAATAAAAAAAAAAAAGGGCTAGAAACAGTTACCCAAACTTTTGGGGTTGAGTGTTCAACTTTTAAATAGAGTTTGCGTGAAAACTGCTAGTCCCTTAGGCTTTGAGGTAGTTAGAATCAGAAATGATCAATCTTAAGGTTGAAAAATCCTATGACGAATCATGGCTAGTAATGAAGAACAATTTAGCTACATACACATATGAGTTTTTAGATTTTTCCCCAATTCTTAATGAAAAATTGTTGAGACAGTCTTTGTGAATATAGCCCCTGGGAGTTGATAGCCACGTGTCGCACTTTGTGAGAATTCGTTGTTGTGTTTGATTGCTTTTGTTTGGATTTCGAGCTTTATGCAATATTCATCTCAATTAATTTTCACTATTTTACTCAGAGACTAGCAAAAGGTTAGTTGGGGGGTGTGATTGAGCTGCATTATTGCATATTTTATACATTAAAAATCAATGTATTCTTAATTATTTTATCATTTTATCGTTGATTTTAAATAGAAAAATGATCAAGAGGCAATAAATCCAAGTTATGAATTAAATTGATTAAAAGCATAGTTTATGCTTATATTTTATAACTTGTGATTTAATTTGATTTTATTGTCTCACATGCACAACACATTTTTAATATTCTAGTTTATAGTGAGTGAATTTTTATAGTCAATTTTTATTTTTTTGAGTTCAATTTTTAATGTCGTGTAATTTATTCATCAGTCAGTTTTAATGTATGGCTCAGTGAATTTTATTTTTGTAATTCTTTATTTTCAGTTTTGAGTTTGTTTAGTGAGTAAATTTTCAATAAATGTTGAGAGTCCATTTTATTTTTGAGAGTTTACTTTAATTGGAAGTTCAGATTTTTGGGTTGGAGAACACAATCTCCATTTCCAAATATCGAGTTATTTCCTTACAATTTTTGTTTTTATTAAATTTTGAATTACTGTCATTTAATTTTCTCGCAATTTTAATTTCTTGCAATTTAAATTACTGTCATTTAATTTTCTCGCAATTTTAATTTCCTGTAATTTAAATTACTGTCATTTACTTTTCTCGTAATTTTAATTTCTTGCAATTTAAATTACCGTCATTTAATTTCCTCGCACTTTTAATTTCTTGCAATTTTAATTACTGTCATTTAATTTTTCTGCACCTTTAATTTTTGCAATTTACTTTTATGTCATTTAAATTTTATTGTCCATTTACATTTCAGTTATTTAATTTCCAGCAATTTTAATTTACTGTCTTGTATTTTAATTTTTTCACTTTTCATCATCCACTCAAAATCAACAAACATGAATCTAGTCCATGACTAGTAAATTTTCATTTCCATTGCACTCCCACATTCATTGCACATATCATCATTTTTATTTTTATTCTCTCATTGTAACTATTTCCACCATTTTACACGAGTTTGATTTTTAAGCATTTTCCCTGTGGAGACGATCTAGGAATTTATTCCTAATTACTACGCGACACGCTTCTGCACTTGGGATAGCCTTTTGGCTGTTCATTTTTGAACGAGTCACAGCACCTGGGCAGCCATTTTCTTTTTTGGTTTCTTGTGAATGACAGATTGGGAGGCTCAGTTGGGAGTGTTGGTTAATGGTAGTAATGCGGTTTGTTTGCAATGATTAATAAGAAAGGTACTTGTTCAGGGTTGTTGGTGAGGATTTGTTGCAGTAATGTGATCTGATCAATAGTATGGGAGGACTAGTAGTTGTTGTTTTGGAAAGCTTGTTCTAAGTCAGGGTAGCTGGTTGTTGGGTGAACCTTAGGATGGGTTTGACTCACTAGGGAGGTGGGGAGAGCTCATCTTGGAGGTGAGAAAGACTTCCTATCCTTTTACTCCTTGTGTGTTTGGTTCCGTAGTTTGATACTCATTTGGCAAGTTGTTGTGTTATGTAAAATGGCCATGATAATAAAGACCGATGCTAATGAATTCCAAATTAGTACTAAGAATATAAAGTATTCATGGGGGAACATGTTTTGTTTGATAATCATTCGACGTGGATGTAGACCGGTGTTCATGCTTTGCTGAAGTTTAGATTATTTTTTTTAATCTTATTTTCTATCTCAACAGCCTGGGATTTCATTAGGAACCATGTGCAGCAAATGGGTATGAATAAGTGTATTCCAAGCAAGATTTATATCCTTGTGTGGAAGTGCTTTCATAAAGGGCTCCCTTTTGATTCAAACATCCAGAACTTCCATATACACTTAGTGTCTAGGTGTGACTGCTGCCAAATTCCTGTAATAGAATCCTTAGACCATATTCTTTGTATTGGGTAGCTTGTTAGCTATGTTTGGAATCCTTTGGGAACCTAGTCGGCGATGAGATGTATGGATAATCATGGGTGGAATGAAAAGTTTATGCTATGATATCAAAAAATATGCACTCTCAACTGGGCATTAACATTGGTCTACTCCATTCTCTAATTAGTTGGAACCTACGGGTTAGTAGATGTAAGGAAATGGAAGAAAAAAAAAATAGAGAAGGATATGGTCTGTCATCAGATCAAGCAAATGCTCCATGAAGCTACAGGGAAGACGACTTGGGTAAAAGAGTTATAGCCTCAAGATGAACTCATTAACCATTTGGGATTGCCAATTTTTCCCACCAAAGTCAATAAAGTTGTAATTGTCATTCGGAAGAAACCAACAAGAGAAAGGAAACTAAAGTTAAACATAGATGGAAGCAGCTGAGGAAAACCGAGGCAGTGTGGTGGAGGCGGGATAATTAGAAATGACAAATGATCGTTTATTGCCGCATTCTCAACCTTTCATGTAGTGGTCGTTGCCACTTTTATTTAGCAATGAGGTGTAATGATGCGTTTCTTGATAGATAGTGCGGATGCCAGAAAACACAATGGAATACCTCAAGCACGAGTTATTGAGTTGCTCCACAAGTCTATTCAATCTGAACAAATAATCCAGCAAGCCTCAAGCGTCTCCTTTTAGTGGTGAAGTGTACTGCGTAGAATAAACTAGAGTAACACTCAACACATCCACAACCTAGATACTTTTTCAATGGAGAATAAAAGAGAGATTCTGTACTTTTTTAAGATTGTTGGAGAATCATCTGAGGGGGGCTATATATAGCACTCCCTGTGCATCACATATGACTGGCGTTAAAGGCCAGCCTTTAATCACTGCAATAAAGTGGCCGTTGCAACTTTTATTCTCAAGCATGTAACCCATGGCGTTGCAGCGTAGGAGGGCTTTGCCGGTGTGGGTGCCCCTCCATCTCACATCTCCCACTCACACATAGTGGGCGTGACCCCAAGCCTGCATCTCTCTAACGTTCTCAGTCTTGTTCATAAAAACAAATAGGTTGTGCGACCACCAAGCACACCTGCAAAAAGAAAGGTGGAAGCACTATATCAAATCTCGCCCAGAGAAGACCAGGATAGCAACATCCCTAAAGTGTCTTGTCATGTCCTAGACTCATTCGATCGCATTAAATCAAGCATTTTTGAACCCTTTTGAGTTCAAAAAACTCTTAACAATGTTTGACTACCTCCAAATCATTTCGATGTATTCACAACCTTAGTCGTTACCAATGTGTAGCGTCATAGTTCGACGTTGGCAAACACCATCAAAGATATGATGTCGAATAGTCTTGCCTTTGCCCTTAAGTCCTTAAACTTTGGCCGAACTGCTTTTCCAACAATGCCTCTTTAAATTGTATCGATCATGGCCATAGACAATACACCAAAGAAGCAGACGTCACAACCTCCATCTTTTTTTTTTTAGAAGAGAACGGTACCCTAATTTTATTGATAATCCTCACTTATGACAGAGGAAAACCGTGGTTACAACTAGGCACCTGAGGGTTACAAATATTCAAGAAAGACCAAAACCTAAGCCTAAAGAAAACCTAGACACCAAGCCAAAAGCAAGACAAATACCTGGGGATTTCAAATATTCAAAAAAATCCAAACCCACGTATAAAAAAAGATCATAAACTAACCAAACACTATACCATATACCCAAACAAGAATAAGCCAACCAAAAATACCAAATAAACATTAAAACATGAGAGGCAAACAAAATAGACCCAGTAATAGAATAAAACAAACCTAGGCAGATAGAATAATAGGAAGACTTAGTCTTTCTATACGCAAAGAGCCCCTAAGGCGAGATAGAATATCCATAGAAGACCACTATAGGCCATTGCTTCCCTTCGCTCCCATCCTTGCAAGGAAATCTGCTGAAACATTCCCCTCTCTAAAAATATGAAAAACTCGGACCGAGACCCCCTTGATAATATCCATGACTTCATCCCAGTAGTCCTCTAGGTACCAGTTATCACATCTCTGTTCCTTTACCGACTTGACCACCAACAAAGAATCTAACTCCACATCAAGATGCACAACACCCATATTTTTAACAATTTGAAGACCATGTAACAAACCCATTAGTTCAGCATAGTTATTAGTGCCTGTGCCAATAGCAGCCGAGAAAGCCATAATTAATTTACCATCCGAATCTCGCAACACACGTCCAGCACTTGCCAAGCCAGGATTCCCTCTCGAGGCCCCATCAACATTGAGCTTCAATCTACCAGTTTGTGGACGCTGCCAACAAACTAAGAGAGAAATAGGCCTTTTTGGAGATTGAACAGGAATATTAAGCTCTCTTAGAAGAGCTTTATCCGGTGGAGTAAACAATTTCGTAGCCTTTAATTTTCTCCCAATTCTCGCCATCCAAAACTTAACTTTCATCCAAATCGACTCCGATGACTGAAATATCCTTTCCATCCAAGCACGACAATGCCTAAGCCACAAATGTCAGGTAATAATAGAGGGCAATATGCCTATAATCTGCCCCATTTGATAATTTCTTGACGACCTAATTAGCTAGCCATCAACAATGTGTTTCCATGTAGAACCTAAAACTCTTCCTAACCCAACCTGAGCTACCGCATATTGCCACACTTTACGTGCAATTTCTCCAGTTGCAAGTACATAGTTTAAGTCCTCATACCAACCATTCAAACAAAAGTTACATTTAGAAACAACCGGAATGTCAACAGACTTCAATTTATCATTAACACTTAGAGAGTTGTTAAAAGCCTTCCACATGGTGACCAAAATATTTTTTGGAACACAAGGGTGCCAAACCCACTTAGCCCCAAGGATTTTGGGAGCTCGAACTCTTATACATTGCCATGTACTCTTAGTCGAGAATTTCCCATTCGTATTCTCCTTCCATACAAGCACATCCGCACCATCCTGAGTCTTACTCAAGATCTTTATCACCTCTACAGCCTTTTCACAACCAAGAAAACGAAATAATAGATCAACATCCCAACCATTCTCCACCCTACACTCCTTAACTAGTAATTTAGGATTTACTACAACAGGAAAAACATCTCCTAGGGGACCATCATCCACCCAATTTTCCAACCAGAATGCCACATTTCCCTCCCTTACTCTCCACTTTGAGAACATCAGGACATCCGGGATACATGAATGGACCATCCTCCAAAATTGAAAACCCTTCCCATGTTCCAAAAGCGAAATATGGTGATTTTTGACATATTTGGCACGGAAAAATCTAGCCCATAGAAGCTTCTGTAATAACCTTCCAAGCAAATTTCATAATAAGGATTTCTTAATATCTTGAAAGCTTCTGAGGCCCAAACTCCCTTCTACCATCGGCAAGCAAAGTTTATCCCAAGACCTCCAATGTTTCTTAGGCTTCCCATCTTCCACACCCTAAAAGAAATTACTGAAACTCCTATTAATGTTTTTTATCACCAAAAGAGGCACGTTGACAATCGAAATCAAGTAAATGAGAAACTTATAAGAACATGCTTCAGCAAAAGAACCCACGCACAACTAGATAACATAACATTTTTCCAACCCTCAGTCCTACCTTTAATTTTCTTCATAATTCCTTCAAGATGGACGGCTTTCAAACGACCCAAAATAATTGGCACTCCCAGATAATTAAAAGGCAAAACCCTTCCTTAAATCCCAAAAAACCAAGCAAGGCTCAACGTCTAGCCATCCCAATATGCTTAGAGAAAGTTATAGAGGATTTAGCCTTACTAACCTGCTGACCCGACCATCTCTCATAGGTAGAAAGCATATATGAAATAGCCTGGACCGAGTCTTTATTCCCATTGGCAAAAATTACAATATCATCAGCATATAACAAATGAGAAATAATAGGGGTAGAATGAGGGTGAGAAAACATACCAATTTTCTTTAAGTGGAACTGGTTCCTTCTTAGCCTTGAAAGAATTTCTTTAACAAATAGGTAAGGTGAGATGTGATCACCTTGCCTCAAACCACAACTAACTTGAAAGAAACCTTTAGGAACCTCATTCATAACCACAGAATACCAAGGTCATGTGTTGTACGCCCAAAATATAACGTGGAAGTTGTAGCACAGTTTTGGGGTGTCGATTCCACAGGGAGACAGATTAAAGAAAATACAACAGATAATAAAAACAAATTAAAGGAAAATATTAAATGATCAATAAAAGAAAATTGGTTTTGAATGCAATTTAACAAATAAAATGACTTTCTTCTTGATGCCCAGGTTCTTCATTAACAACATCAATTGGTTGAGAAACAATATTTTCTTGTATAAAAGGAATTGGAACTATAACTGGATTAGTGTCGGCAATATATTCTTTCAGTACAGAACTCCCATTAGTACCAACATCATTCTCCAAAAATTTAGCAGTAATGGACTCAACAATTCTAGTGCCACGATTAGGACAATAGAACTTATATCCTTTTGATCTGTCTGGATACCCAATGAAATAACCAGGAGTAGATTTTGGGTCTAATTTCTTTTCAAGAGGATTATAAATTCTGACCTCAGCTGGACATCCCCAAACTCTAAAATGAGCCAAACTTGGCTTACGGCCTGTCCATAATTCAAAAGGAGTTTTTGAAACAGCTTTACTGGGAACCCTGTTCAAAATGTACATAGCAGTTTTCAAGGCTTCACCCCAGAGATACTCTAGCAAATTTGTCCTACTCATCATGCTTCTTACCATATCTTTCAAAGTCCGATTCCGTCTTTCAGAAACGCCATTCTGCTCAGGTGTACCTGGCATGGTATATTGAGGTACTATCCCACATGCTTGTAAAAATTTTGCAAAATCACCCATGTTTTGACCAGACTCATCATATTTCCCATAGTACTCACCACCACGATCAGATCTAACAACCTTAATACTTTTCCCACATTGTTTTTCCACTTCCATTTTGAATACTTTAAATCTCTCAAGAGCAAGTGATTTATCATTAATCAAGTAAACATATCTATATCGGGAGAAATCATCAATAAAGGTTATGAAGTACTTATTTTCACAAATGGTAGTAGGTAAAGGTCCACTAATGTCGGTATGTATCAAGGTTAAAAGACCATCACTCCTAGTCGATCATTTTCTTGTGGACTTAGTCATCTTTCCTCTTATACAATCCACACAGGTGTTAAAATCTGAAAAATCTAGTGAGGGAAGTATCTCAACTTTTACCAATCTATCCATTCTCTCCTTTGAAATGTGCCCCAATCTCTTATGCCACAACGTGGAAGATGATTCACGGATTAAAGCCCTTTTCTTCGCCACATTAGTTACACAAGAAACTTCCTCAAAAGCAGCCAATGATTTTTTTTTTTTTTGAAAGTTTAAACCTGATCACATTAAACCATAAAGGATCACTTACAACGACTCTTAACGACCAAACAAGTGTAGTAGAGTTACTACATCTCTCGGGCTACCTGAGTTGAAATACAGGGTGGACATAACTCAATATCATACAAGTCTTCTTGGCTATCAAAAGCTGCTTTTGCTAGCTTGTGGGCAGCCTCATTGGATTCACGATGTGCATGTACTGCTGACCATGTTGCAAAAGAGTTTAGCAGAACTTTTGCATCCTCTATAAGGCAGCCCCCCAAGCTCCAGTTTGAAGTGGGTTGATTGAGAAGGTCCACGACCTGCTTTGAGTCCCCTTCTAGTATGAGTTGTTGCAGGCCAATTTCTTTGCAAAAAACAGCAGCCAGAAGTAAACCATAAGCTTCTGCATCAAAAGGCCTCCCTCTTAGACTTCTATTTGCTCGAAGGGCACCAATAACATAACCTTGATGGTCTCTAATTAGTACACCAATTCCAATTTTTCCTTCCTCCGAGTTTACAGCAGCATCCCAGTTGACCTTTAACCATCCCACATCAGGTTTCAGCCACTTGTCAGTTCTCACCATGGGTTGTGGATTACTTGCTGCTTCCTTTTTTAATGCCTCCTTGAAAACGAGAAGATCGGCCTTTACCTGTTTAATGACTGCATTTGGGTGCTTAAATTCTTTCCCATGTAGGAAATCATTTCTTCTAGTTCAGATTCCCCTCATTGTGACTGCAACCTCCTCGAGTTCCTCTGGGTCCACTTGTTCAACCAGTGCTAGCCATATCTTGAAAATCAGGTCATGTTGGATGGATAACTTCTGTACTTTCTTTGGTCCCTGACTCCATACATCTTTGGTTGCAATACATCCCCACAATACATGGCCAGAGGTTTCGGGTTCCTGTTCACAGATCAGGCATGTGTTATCTTCCAACACTTTCCTCCTTTGTAGGTTTGCTCGGGTAGGGAGGGCCTCACTGCAGGCTCTCCATAGGAACAATTTAGTGGCAGGGGTTATTTTGAGCTTCCATATTGTTTTCCACACTCGGCAGTTTTGGTCTTTGACTAAGGTTTCACCATCGAGCTCCCTTTCCATTTCCTTGCTGAAATGATATCCACTTTTAACTGTGTATGTGCCATCCTTTGTACACTGCCATACAAGCTTATCCTCACGCCCTCCTATGCTGATTGGGATACATGTGATGCTCTCAATTTCCTGTGGGGAGAACATCTCATAGAGGAGAGAAGACTTCCATTGCTTCAGCTGAGGATCAATAAGATCACATACTTTTTCACACCAGCAATCTACCTCTCTGTTGCTTAGGATTTTTTGAGAGGGGAGTGATGGTAACCATTTATCCTCCCATATATTCACTTTGTGCCCATCCCCGATCCTCCATATGAGTCCTTTCTTCAATAGGTTCAGTCCTGCCTGAAGCCCTCTCCAAGCAAATGATGGTCTGGACCCCATTTTTGCTTCAAGAATTCCCCCCTTGTGGAAATATTTTTGCTTCAAAACCCTTGCCACCAAGGAGTCAGGATCCTGAAGGATTCTCCATCCTTGCTTTGACAGCATGGCTATATTGAAGTGCCTCATGTCTCTAAACCCCAGTCCCCCTCCTTCTTTGTTGTTACTGAGTTGGTTCCAGCTAACCCATTGGATTTTGGATGAATCTTCATTGAAGCCCCACCAAAACTTTCGGAGTAACTGATTTAATCTGTTAATGATGGATGCTGGCAGAAGAAACATGCCCATAGCATAAGTGGGAATGGCTTGGAGAACTGCCTTGAGAAGGACTTCCTTGCCTGCAGCAGAGAGGAACTTTGTTTTCCAGTTGGTTACTCGAGCCCAGGTTCTGTCAATGAGGGAGTGGAATGATGCAATCTTTTTTCTCCCCACCAGAGCTGGTAGTCCAAGGTATTTTTCGAAGTTACTGGAGGATTTGATACCTGCTATTTGTAGAATCTGAGTTTGAACTTCTGGAGCAATGTTCCTACTAAAGAAAATGGAGGATTTTTCTCTGTTTAGTACCTGACCCGAGCCTTTCTCATACAGCTCTAATAATTGGAGAATACACTTGAGTTCCTTTGTTTCTGCTTGACAAAACAGAAGACTATCATCAGCAAAGAATAAATGGTTCACTGTGGTTGGACCCCTGCCTATTGGGGCTGATGTTATCCTACCTTCTGCCTCTGCTCTATTTAGGAGAGATGTAAAGGCTTCTGCACAGATTATGAAGAGATATGGGGATAAAGGGTCTCCTTGTCTGAGACCCCTTGAAGGCCAGAAGCACTCTTGAGGTTCTCCATTCACTAGGATTGAGTAGGACACTGAATTAAGGCACCTCTGGATGATGTTGATCCAGTGAGATGGAAAATCCATTTTGGTCATGATGGCCTCAATGAAAGCCCATTCCACCCTATCATAGGCCTTGCTCATATCTAGCTTGAGGGCCATGAAACCTCTCTTTCCAGTCATTCTCGAGTTCATAGTATGTAGAATTTCATAGGCTACCAGAGTATTATCCCAGATGAGTCTTCCAGGGACAAATGCACTCTAATTGGGAGCAATGAGCCTAGGCAGTATGTTTTTCAATCTGTTTGCAAGTGTTTTAGAAATAATCTTGTACAGCACATTGCAGAGGCTAATGGGTCTATACTCATTTACTTTCTTGGGGCTTTTAACTTTGGGAATGAGAGAAATAAAAGTGTCATTGATATCATTAATTGAACCATCATGGTTGAGGACTTGAAGAGCATAATTACAGACTTGATCCCCCACCACCTCCCAATGTTTTTGGTAGAATTGAGCTGGAAAGCCATCGGGGCCAGGGGACCCCAAGGGATTCATTTGGAAAATAGCAGTTGTAATGTCTTCTCTAGTGAAAGGGAGCATAAGCCAAGTCTTCATATCCATATCAAGCTTTGTGTCCAAAGCATATAGGCACTTCTCAAAATCCGAAGGGTGGGAAGAGGTAAATAAGGAGGAGAAATAACCTGTGAAGACCTCTCCAATGGCTGCCTTCTCAGTGACACTTCTGCCTTGGGGGTCCTCAATACAATTGATGGTGTTGGTCCTCCTTCTCTGGCTTGCCTGCATGTGAAAGAATTGAGTATTCTTGTCCCCGTGTTTAAGCCAGTGTTGCTTTGCTCTTTGGCGCCACTTGAGCTCATTTGCTACTATGGACTCTACCACCTCATTTTGACATTGTTTCATTGCATCCAGATGTTCACCCGTTCCTGTGCTTTGGAGAAAGCCAATCCTCTGAGTTCCCTTTGTGACTTCCATTTGATCTTGCTGCTTGGTTTTCTGCCTCCAGATTAGTAAATCTTTTTTGCATATCTCAAGTTTGTTCCTCAAGATCTTGGCTTCACAATCCACTGTGCTGGCTTTGTTCCATGCTTCACATATAACCCTTTGGCAGTCTTCCTTCATTTCCCAAGCCATCTCGTATCTAAAACACCATCTTCTTTTCTTCTGCCCATCATCTTTTTTATGCAGCACAATAGACAATGGAGAGTGATCTGACTTTACTGCAGCTAGTGTAGTGCATAGGCCCTGAGGAAATAGGTCACTCCATTCCTTGTTTCCGAGTGCTCTATCTATTTTTTCTTTGGTAAACTCCCTATCCCTTCTATTATTGGCCCAAGTAAATGCCTGCCCATCTGAGTGGATATCATTGAGTCCACAAAATTCGACTGCTTCCCTGAATTCCTCAATCTGTTTGTATGGTCTGGTAGCACCTCCCATTTTCTCATTTTGGTGGAGTATTTCATTGAAATCCCCAGTGCATAGCCATGCCATAGGACTGGGGGGTTTGAGCATCTTCAACAACTGCCAGCTACTGCTTCTCTTCCCTGTATCAGGATGACCATAAAATCCAGTAAATTGCCACGTGGGGCCATTATCCTCAGTCTGGACTAGTGCACTGATGTGCCATCTGGTATAACTGATCACAGTTACCTTCCATTCTTCCCTCCATAGTAGTGCAATACCCCCACTCAACCCTATACAATCTATGGCAAAACACCCCTCCATTTTCAAGCTCCTTCTTACCACCTCCATCCTATTTTTCCTACATTTAGTTTCCACCAGGAAAACCAAAAGGGGAGACTTTTCCTTAGTTAATTTTCCAAGGATACTAACTGTCCGAGGGTTGCCAAGCCCTCGGCAGTTCCACATTAGTATGCTCATTGATTTTGGCAGGGCTGGAAACCAGCCACTGCCTTGACTTGAGAGTTTTCTTTTGCATCCTCACTTTTCTTGGGCCTCTTTTAGATTGAGTCTTGCACTGGTATGCTTCTTTTGCAGCCCCTCCGGTAATTACTCCTAGCATGGCAATTGGAGATATCAACCAGCATCGTAGTGTCATTGTCATCTGTGTAAACGTTACTTGCTCGAGCCTTCCTCTTCCACTTCCTTACCGTGTGTTCCACATAGTCCATGCCCTGTTGCTTGGGGAATTCTATGCCTTCATCTGCTGGTATCACTTCACTTCTTTTTGAACCTAACCAAGCTTCATCAGCACCAGGATCAGGCTTGGCTATTGCATGGAGCTCAGGTCTCTCTTGTGGTGCAGTGGATACACCATTGCCAACGTGGCTGCCATGTGGGCCTTGGGCTTTAGTGGTTGCCATAGAGGTATGGTCCTTGTGTGTATAGGTTACTTGTAAGCTGTCAGGAGTTTGACTTACCACTTGACTCTTTATCACATTCCCTATGTTGGGATCACGAGTGCACTCAACTTTTTTGTTCCCTCCATTTGGTTGTTGAAACGTAGCTGCCTGGAGCACTGCTTCCACCTTTCCCGCTGACAACATCTCCAGTTCCCCTGCCGAGATTTCTGGGTTCAACTCTTGGTCATTGTGCACTGGTTTCTCTCGGTCAAACCTACCCCTTCCCTCTTGCTGTTCTTGTTTCTGTTCCTTTCGCTGATTCTGACCTCCTGAGGCGCCACCGTATCTCCGCCTATCAAAAAGGTTGGTGTTCCTCGGTTGACCGCGTAGCCACGAACCAAACTGGGTTGGGGCTGGTGGATCTTGGACATCATGCCGAGCCCGTATGCATGTTTTCCCTT
This sequence comes from Cyclocarya paliurus, assembly GCA_029856935.1. Classification (NCBI taxonomy): domain Eukaryota; kingdom Viridiplantae; phylum Streptophyta; class Magnoliopsida; order Fagales; family Juglandaceae; genus Cyclocarya; species Cyclocarya paliurus. The sequence goes on from CM056948.1 coordinate 10,596,430, forward strand.
TGTGAAACAGAATTCCACATTGAAAGCAGAAGCTTTGCAATCTTTCGTATCTAAAGGAGATCCAATGCTGTTTTTCACCAAACTGTAGCCATTTTCCTCGCATCAAAGGTTTGTGGAGATCCACTGCTACTCTTACTCGTAAGCACCTCCCCCATGCATGTCCATCCGCCTCTGCTTCGACCCTGATGACCGGGCCAATGGAGGTGGCGAACTGTTCTCCGAGACTTTCAGTCATGGCTGCTAGTGGAAGATTATGGAGCTGAACCCAAAAAGGTTCATACCGGAACTGCAGTGCTTCTATGGACATCTCTTCATCCACCTCCATCAACGTTAAAATGTGTCTGTCAAAACACCATGGCCTCCCACTTAATACTTTCTCTTTGTCAGCTAGTAGTTGGAACTCGATCAAGAAGCATTGGTCTCCTAGCTCTTTGAAAGATACCCATCCTTCCAACCTCCATAGTTGAGACATAGTAATCCTAAAACCTTCACTATTTACTCCTTTCTCAGTTAGAGCCCTCCCCACTATACAATGTTTGCACCGTTTTCCTTCTCCTAGAGAGTTTTCCTGTTGTGCCTGAAAACATGAACTTTCCTCTTTTGAGAGGTGTAATCTTTCCCATCTCAGCGCCAAGTCTTCTGCCTCCATTGCCTCCTACTATCAAACGTAAGAAACAATCTCACAAGAAGTGAGACTTAAACCTCTGCCACCGCAAAGGCACTAGGAACCTCACACTTTTCTCTCAGAGAAAAGGAAGGCACTCGAATATGGAGGTTTTTTCAAACCTTGACTCTTCTCAAAAAAGCAGCCAATGATAATCAATACAAACCATCACATAAAAGACCATCACCAATCAAACAAAAATCATGAAACAACTCAACTTTTCCATTACCAAACTTGAAAGAAAAACCAGAATTATCAAGTTTTGAGATTGAGATCAAATTCCGTCTCATTGATGGTACATAAACAGTGTTCTCCAAAACAAGAGAAAAACCAGACTTCAAAGATAATTTTACAACTCCTATGAAATCAATCTGCACTTGAACTCCATTCCCGACAAATAAGCTCACTTCATCCTTACTTGGTTTCCTTTTACTTATGAAACCCTGCAAGGAATTCGTAATATGAATACTTGCACCTGAGTCTATCCACCAAGAATTCAAAGGCACATCTACTAAAGAAGACTCAAAACAAACTAAGGCCAAAGAGGTACCTGTCGAGTTCTTCTTCTTCTTCTTCTTTTCTAACCAAGCCTGAAACTTAAAACAATCTTTTTGCCAATGTCCCTTCTTTTTACAAAACTTGCATTGATCATTCCTCTTTGTGGTTTCTCTAGGGCCACTAGAAGTCTGACCTCCAAAACTCTTATGGGGCTGATTTTGGTGCGGCTTAATAAACTTATGGAACTTAGGCTTGTGATTATGAGAAGGCCCTTGTTCAGCTGTGGCTGAAAAGCCACTTGTACTGTCTCAACAGTCTCACGGTGCATCCTATGCTCTTCTTGTGCACATACTGCAATTAAGTCATTCAAATTCCACTTATCTCGTTGAGCATTATAAGCCACCTTTAACTGATTAAACTGGTTGGGAAGACCATTTAGAACATGATACACCAGAAAAGGTTCTGCAATGGGAATCTTAAGGGCTTCTAGTTTAGAAGAGATATTTATCATTCTCATAATATAATCCCTCACTCCACTAGTACCATCATATTTTGTACTCATCAGTTTATCCATTAGGTCTCCAGTTTCAACTTTGTCAGATTCAACAAACCTTTGCCCTATGGCATCCACAAACTTCTTAGCATTATCATTATCCGGAATAGCTCCCATAATAGAATCAGATATGGAGCGTTTGATAATTTTCAGACAAAGTTTATTAGCTCTTTCCCATTTCTTATACTCAGCTACATATTCTGCAGTACTCTTATCAGTAGGTTTTACAGGCTGCTCCTCCAAGGCAAAATCTAAACCCAAAAGACCAAGTGAAATTTCTACATCTCTTTTCCATCTCACATAGTTATTTCCAGTCAAGGTTTCAATGGCAGACAATTGACTTGAAATAGATGAGGCACTCAGCACTGTGGAAACAAAAAATAATACATTTAATTTAATATCATCCAACCATAATGCATGCAATCAATGGATGATAACATATCTATCTATTAAATAGATAGCTCTTAATTAAGCTCGAAACCATATGAGCTTAATTACTCTAAGAGCCTCGGTGCATCATTGTAAAGTCACCTTTGGGTTGACAAAACAACATGCTATGAGGTACTCTTAAAACACACCATGAAGCTAATCAACAAAATCACATTAGTTTTCGAAATACCAACACCTTTAGGCAGACAGTGATTTCTAGACCAATGCAATCTTATTAACTACCTCATGCCATTCTCCAAAATATCACATACAACACCACCTTTGGGTAAGATACTGTGTGCAATAATTTGAAAATTGCAATGCTATCCTTTTTTTTTTTTTTTTGAGAAAATGAATAAATATTAATGAGTGTGCCACTTTGGTAGCTACCACCCATTTTTATTTCAAAAGATTTCTCTTAATGGGAAAAATAAGGATAGTCTTTAAGGTCCAAAATTCAATCACAATATGATGATTATGCAACAAAATCATAACCATCAATTTATCATAATCAAAATCATAGTTTAAAAGTGATTGAGAGACAAACATAATATGGGCAGATTATGCATATATTACAATTTCCAAATAAGCATATATCTTTAAAAAACAATGCCCATAATAAGATACCAAATTAATATCCATTCTAAATCACTCTTACAGAGAGAGTACAAATATGCATAAATCATACAAGACACTGAATAATCACCATAAAATTTATTACAACAAAATATTCACTGTTGCTACTCGAAAACAGTAAAATTAATATTCAAAATTATAAAACAGTGTCTTATGATGATCCAAAAAATTTTTAAAAACCATAGAAAATTTTAATATAGCGAGTTAATGAACACAGGAAAAAGAAAGAACCAAAAAAGTGCCTCCAAGAGTCCCCACGAGCCCCACGCGCCACCTGCTTCGAGTGGGATTGGTTCTGGGCTGGAGGAACAGTTTTCTTCTTCCTCCAGCCGGGGTACTGTTCACTCGATTCTTAAACGAAAAATTTTTCAATTCCTTGTGATTTTGGGGTCCAAAAATGAAATTTATTTAGGATAAGAATTATTTAGGTCCCGAAAATCACATTTATAGTGTTTTAAAACAATGAGTTTCAACATTTTGATGTGGATCTACAATCTTAAAAATGGGTATGAACCCTAATTTTGTAAAACACAAATCCGAGGTTAAAATAGTAGATCGAAGCATCTATGACTAATAAACAACAACCCAAAACATGTTTTGATAAATATTTGATGAATCAAAACATTATTACAACGATTTATAAGGAAATCGATTTTTCATCAAAAAGGAGTCCGAAAATTGAAATTTTAATTGGATCCTCGAAACACAACCAAAAATCTCGATTAATATGTCAAAAGAACGAGGAGATCAAGAGGAACAAAAGCCCTATCATCTAGAAATGTTTCAACAAACGGATCTAAACTAATTTTGACAAAATGTGTTCAGATCGTAAAAATGAAAACTGAAAATTTGAACACCACAACAACAAAGGATTCCGATCTAGCATGTTGGCTCTGATACCACATGTTGTATATAACGAAATAACATGCTAAAAAACAGAATCACATATCATAGATTGTAATTTCGAGATCATACCTGCGGAAGATATTTGTGGAAGAAAATATGTTGATGCTCCTTTGAAATCCAAGAGAAAGATCTTCCTCTCCTTACTCCTCACACAGAACCAGCTCTCAATGGGGCAAGCTAAAGAAAAATTTCAATATGAAGAGAAGAGGGGACCTAGCCTTTTATAGAGAAATCCGAAATAGAGTCCTCCCATTAAAGACTCAAAATGCCCACAAGGTTTTAGTAAGTTTCCATAATAAAACCTTTAAGTTTCTCGGCCTACATACATAATTTATCACATTAAATATAGGACATTGTCCCATATTACTAAGGTGCATAAAACCCCAAATGATCATTTAACATAGTGGGTTTAACCAAAGTATCATTAAGAGCTATATGTCTAACCTGTTTTATAAAACACAATTTTCAATCAATTGAAGCCCACATGAAATATTCTAACAAGATATTGCTAGCTTTGAGATCTCTATGGATGACCCTCAGTCTAGAATCTTCGTGAAGATAGAGAAGCCCTTTGGCAATGCCACCAATAATGTCGATGCACTTACGCCAATCTAGTAATTTCCTCTTTGTCTGGTCTGTCCAAGTTCACCTTCGTGTCAGTACAAACCTTGCTGAATTCTCAATAAAAATTTCATTAACTGAAGAAGATAACCAGACATGAATTTCCTGCTTTAGAAGGGTCAGAGCTCAAACCAAAAATAAAGGACTCCAAGCTTTTGTTTGGCATGTATTCGTAGATCAAAATTTTCTCATTTTCTCCCGTGCAACACCCTTGAAGCTTTACAAGATTACGGTGCTGAAGTTTGGCAATTAATTTGACTTCATTTCTAAACTCATTTGGTCCTTGACCGGAATTAGTTGAAAGCCTCTTCACAGCTATCACTTGCCCTTTTGGCATTGTACCCTGAAAATCAATAGGTTAGGAAATGTGTTGCCAAAAAATAAACTACACATATGGTGAGGATATTTTTGGTCTACCTTATACATAGGTCCAAATCCACCTTCTCCAAGCTTCTTGTTGCTTGAAAAGTTATCAGTGGCATTAACTATGGCTGTAAAATCAATTATCGGTAACTCCATGTCTTCCTTCAGGACTTCATTTTCACAATCTTTCTTGTGTCTTCTTTTTGCCATTCGTGAAATATTGGGAACAAAATTGGGCACGATTTTCTTGAACAAAAGAAATATTGAATGCAAGCGGCCAACCATCTAATCAGATGCATTTCTAAAGTTCAGAAGAATTTTGTAGAAATTTCTTAGCCGTAGTAAAATATATATACATACTATCATGCATCGGAAATAATCATTCAATTCCTTATATATAGAACTTTACCTTTGAAACTAGACTTCTTCTTCCGTATGTATGAGATCGCTCCAAGTGTAAGAATTCCATTGACTAATGCTAGAACGCCGGCTATGATTCCTACTCGTTTTATCTTGTTGGTGTTCCACTTTTTCCCATTATTTTCTGAAAACGAAGTTAGAGTTTTACTCAATCTGCATATATCTGACTATTGATCAAAACTCGTATTAATTTTGAACATGAAGAGTAAGCGATATAGTTGTCCGAGTTATTCTCCATTCATAGTAAAAGAGCAAAATTCAAAGCAATTTGTTTTTTTTTTTAATTTTTTAGAAGCAAAAAAGAAGTAAAAAATACCTAGTTCTGAGCTGGCCATCTTTATGTATAGCTCTTGCCCACCCTGAGAGTACACAACAATGTCAATCAGTTCCCCGAACCAAAGCAAGCAGCCACTCCCTTTTCCCCTAATATCTAAATTGGAATATGCTGTGCAAGAGCAGTTTTTCAAGCACAAACCCTGGCATTCATCGAGGCTCAAAGTCGCATTAAACCAGGAAGAAGATGTGTTGGGCAATTTCAACCCCGTGTACTTGCGGAAGCCATTTCCAATATTGCATACCAATGGAGTCCTTCCACCACATCCATCAGACCAATCTACTAACTTCCAATCTTTGGGAGACTTGGGTAAGAATCCTTCCAAGCATGCACAAACAGGAGAGCGATCGTAATCGCAGGTAGCGTATGCACCGCAGAATGCATAATTTTGACACACGTCTGCCTGGGATGTGAAGAAAAGCTCCCAACTCTGTGTTCGATCCAACCACATAAACCGTTGCGCAACGCCTGATGGGTTTAGTCTAGATCTTGAAAAAACCCAAGTGTTTACGAGTTTGAACTCGCAATACGCCTTGCTCTGATTCATCATGAATTCATACACGAACAATGGATTCAGATTTAAGTTCGGGCATCCCGTAAAATGAAGGCGATTCCATGACCCTGGTCTAGACTTTATCGTATTCCCCTTCGTGAGAACCATTTGCGGAAGCCCACGAGGATCTAACCTCAGTGAAAACTCACCTCGAGCAGGATCTTCCGTGCTCTTCCAAGATGATATGACTCTATCTAGACCAGTTTCCAAGTTCCTTCCAAGCTTCATTCCCGGTAGGAATGTGTCACAAGGATAATCAAAACTCTGCCACAAATATCTCTCTGGGTCATCAACATTTCCACCTTTCACAACAAGATTTCCAGTATCCAGGAGCTGTGCAACAACTGGATTTTCTGTTGTTTGATTTATTAGTTGACCAAACAATATCATTTGTGCCATTGAGAAGGGCAAGAACTCCCTCATCGGTGACCGTTAAAACTTCGGAGTGATCGTTAAGCGGAGTGTCTCTGTTAGCCACCCATATGACTGTCCCAGAAGATACCACGTACCATATTCCGACGTATCGATTTTTTGAATTGCCTGGACTGAAAAACCCCATTTCAAATGTTCCACCGGCTGAAACTATTGTGTCGCCGTCTCTGACTGATCGACTTGAAGGAAGAGTGTCCAACGTAATGGATGTTTCTAAGAGGGAGAACAATAGAGAGTATACAAAAAAATAGGTATAGACTTCCATTGATTATCTAGTGGTTTATCTCCTTCTGATTCGGAGAAAGTAATGCAGACAAGTAAATATATATGGAGAGAACAGCACGTGGCCTCGTGTTAGGTAGAGTTTATTTTATCTGTCATCCTTAAAATCAGACAAAAACATGAAAGATCTTTTTCATGCATGATTCGCAATGTAAATTTATGAAATGAGAATTATTTATAACACGCAAATATCATTGACATTCATTAGAAAGACTTTCAGAATGAAAATATATTGATCCTTATCTCCTATAGTCCTCCCGGGGACTCTTCTTTGCAAACTTCCTTTTCCAGAGTGAGTTTCTCCTGTCCATTTTTGAAAAACAGTCGTTTTACCCTACACGACATTTAGATAAAGTGAATAGATGTAGTTCAATTTAACTGGTCTAATAAAAATATTGACAAGTACACAATTAATCAAATAGACAAATCACACAAATAATCAATGCAAGGATTTGGTCATGAAGTGGAAACTCATTTGAAGAACTTCTTTAAAATATAAAATCACTTTGGGTGTATTTCACTATCACAAATCCACTATAGAAATATGAGTTCGTTACAATCAATTTAGAAACACTCACAAAACCTTTGCAGTAGCTAAACTTGGCTTGCAACTCCATGAGTAACGCACTCGATCTCTACACGCATGTAGTACAGGAACTCCGACCTTTCCATATTATCCCACGAGAACCTCTCGATCTCTACAGCAACAGTAGCTCCGGAAACCCTCTGGCCAATGAACACGTCCACTCCAATGGACTCGAATGTGTTTTTATTTTAAGTGTGATTTGGTGGAGGTATATTTTTCAAGAGATTCAACTTTGAATGTAGGGAAGAGTTTCTCTCAAATGCTCTTGAAAAGGGAGCTCTATTTTAGTTATGATTTTTCACACAAGAGAAGAATGAAATGTTCCCTTTTATACTTCCCAAGATTGAGGCGCTCAAACCTAAGTAAAAATTAGGTTTTCAGAACATTGGCTATATAGCAAAGTGTCGAGCCATGTCAAGTGAACTCTCTTACTTTAATTTCGCTTGAGTGAAGTGTCGAGCCGTGTCAAGCGAACTCTTTGACTTGAATGTAGCTTGAGCTAAGTGTCGACCCATGTCGAGCGAACTCTTTGATTTGAAATTTGCTCGAGTGAAGTGTCGAGCCATGTCGAGCCAACTCTCTGATTTGAGTTGGCTCCCTTTTTCACTTTGACATATTTCAACACTTGTTACAACACAATTTTACAAAAATTTTCACAAGAATATGCCAATACACTCATTTTTACATTAACAATCTCCCCCTTTGGCATTTCTGTGACAAAACCTCTAACCTATACATTTGGACCTAATCCTGATACACTCCACTCAAGATTCCCTAATACAAGTATAGTTACGAACAGGTTGGGATATTTCTGCACACTTGACGAACAGGTAAGCGTACCAAAATAAAAGTGCACGAAATATTTTCACATGTGTAATCAATATCTGCTATCAAAGTTAAAAGCAAAAATTTAAGTATACACATGACAAGCACAATTTTCATAAAAAATTCTTCATTAAGAAAATATGACATTGAGTTTCAATGAAGTATGCAATACAATAATAGATCAAAAATTGTGTTTCACAAAACAAATTTTCTTACACTTGTGCTCCCCTTACCTACATATCATCACTCCCCCTATATATGTGCTCCCCCTAACTCATATGTGCTCCCCTGTGCTCCCCCTAACACATCTCTCCCCTACATAACACTCTCCCTTTTTGTCACTAAATGCAAGGGGCCCAATCACCACCATTTGACTGGCTGCCATCATCCTAATTACGGAGGAGCTCCTCAATATCGTTGAAGCGTTGGGTGACATTCTGTTGGAAGCCATCAAGACGAGCATCAAGGCAGAGCAAATAGTTCAAAACCATCTGTAGACTGAGCTTAATCGATGGGGCCGCACTTGGAGGTGCCCTAGGTGGACAATATGGAGCTCAAAGGCTGATAGCACGATGGGTGAGATGCGGGTGCTGGTGCCGATGAGTGCCAGTGCCAGTGCCAAAGGATGCTTAATGTCTAAAGGTTGAGGGTTAATGTGAGCACGGCTAACCTGAATAGTCTTACGACCAATGGGGGCCTCAAGAGAAATCCTAGGCTCACGGGGAAGAAAAGAGACTGAGTGAGCCAGGGCGATCCAGGTGATAAGGCAAGCGAATGGTCAACCAGTCTGGACTTTGTTGGACTAGAAGGTCTCAAGTATGACCCTACAGAGATGACTCCTCAAATCAATGGACAAGTCATTGATCAGGGCATAAAGAAGAAGGGCCCGATCATACCTGAGATCACTATGATGTGCTGTCGGGTAGAAATTAGTCGAGATGATCCAACTAAGAAGAAGATGGATAGGTGGAAACTAAACCCTATGCAAGGGTATCGTACCATTCCTTGCAATGTACCTGTAACATCCCGGATTCTAGTGTATTTTTAATGGATGTTTTATTTAATTTATTTTGTGATTATTTATTTTGTTTTAAATTTTGGGAGTTTTAAAATATTATTTCTTAATATTTTATGTGGTGAAAATTATTTTAAGTGATTTTTAGATTTTATTTACTGTTTAGCTTTTAAAATGATTTTTATTTTAATTGATTTGTTTTTGGGTTTTTAATTTTTATTGTTGCATTTAAATTATTTCACTATGTTTGGAATATTTTAATTAGTTTCCGATTTTAATTTCATCTTCGTTGGATTTTTCGGGACCCAGCTTGAAAGACTGGATCTTCATTTTTCTCCTCTTCTTTTTCTTTTTCTTCTTCTTTTTCTTTCTTCTTTCTCCTTCTCCCGCGCGAACAGCCCCTCTCCCTTCTCTCTCTTCTCTCTCCTCTCTCCACCGTCGCTCACGGGTTCACTGTCGTCGCGCCGCCTCCCGGCCGCCGTGTGCTACACCGCTGGCACCATTCCCTTCCCCGTGCGCCGGCGACCTCACCCCTAAAATCTCAGACCGCCCCGAGCCACCGTTAGCCGCCGTGAACCGATCGAACCCGCGGTGGGTTTTTCCTCATTCCACCGCCGTCCGACAGCCATTGGCCACCAAATTTCTACCACATCTTCACCGGCCCAATACCAAGCATTTCCACCCAAACCCGGCCCCGATCCGTTGCCGGAGCTGGTCATACGAGCATCAAACCCGATTCGGACATTCCAGCCTAAAACCGCCCATTTCCGCCGCTATTCCCGGCCAACCACCACCACCATTAGATTCACCACCTTCCATAGGCCCTACCCTATCAATTTCGAGTCTCCGTTTGAAACCGTGAAAAATTCCCATTTCACTGCATTTCGGTCAGTGTTTTTACACTGTGCGAATTTGCTGTTTTGGTGATTTCCAGTGCCTCGGAACTTTCGTAAAATTGTTTTAAAGCGCTGTAAGTATTTCCTAAACAATTCTTTTGAGATTTAATTATATTTGTGCAATTAACTGCTATATTTATATATATGTATCCTGGTTGGTTCCGGACTAAGTCCGAGGAGTTCGGGGGTGGTTGGATTGATCGGAGTAATTGTTGTGTATGATTATTGTGATCTGGTTGTGAATTGGAGATTGGATTATTTGTGGATTTATTAATTGTTGGAAATTGAATTATTTGTGGATTGATCAATTGTTGGATATTCTGGATTTGGTTGTATTGTGATTTTGGGAGTTGATCATTGATTATGTTGTTTCATTTCATGTTGCACACATGGCATGTTTGTAAATTGAAAACTGGGTTTTCGTGTATTGCATTCATGTTCATGTGATTATTTTGAAAACTGGGTTTTCATGAGAATTGGATTTATGGGTGCGTGTGTATCACGACCCCAAGCCGAGATGGGGCATTATCTCGGTGGAGCTCCTCTGGTCACTCGGGAGCGTAAGATACTGAGTGACGTCCCCTGGGTTGTCGCTGGGCGACAACGGGATCGGACGTTGGACGTGCCGACTCCGTGGCCCTTCTGCTGGCGGGGGCTAGAGGATGACCTGGCCACGAACGCACTGGGTGCGGAACTGGGCATCGCTTGTAAAGTAGCCAGGACGTGCGGATGGTCCATAGGGGAGACCATGGTGCATATGGTTAATTGGTTAAATGGAAAAAGAGCTGTTTTCTGGGAAAATAGCGTGAGTTGTTTTTTGTGTATCATTTTCTGGGAAAATGATGGATAATGATTTTTGTGTGCCATTTTCTGGGAAAATGGTGGAAATTGTTTTACTGGAAATGATTTTTTAGCCAATGAGATTTTTGGAGTGCGTTGCACTATTTCATTTGCATCATAGGCATGCATGGTTAGTTGTTTAGATATGGTTATATCTCTGGACTTGGTTAGGTTATAACTTTCCTGCGGTACCATTTCATGGTACTGCAGACTTTGTTGATGATGCAGATGCCGAGTCTGAGGATCTGGCTCTGCCGGAGGAGTGATCTGGGATCACTCGAGTTGTAACTTTTATTTCAGACTTGTATTTTATTTTTTGGGACTTGGCTTGATTTTAAGGTATTTGTATTTTGGATATCTGTATTAATTAAAATTCTGGTACTAGTAGACTTTATTACCTTCCGCTGTGTTTTTAATTGTGCACTGTTTATTTGTTGCACACACTTGACACTTGTCGTTGGGATGCGTGACCGGGTTGTCATCATCCCGGGTGTCTCGATTTCCGTGCTGGTCCGTACATGAAAGTCGGGGGTGCCACAGGTGGTATCAGAGCGGTTTGGCTCTAGGTAAAGCCACATGTCCCTTAGGTGCAGTACCAGAAAGTTTTAAAAGTTGTGATTTAAAATTATTTTGGTTTGAAATATGTTATTTTTAATGGTTTTAATTTATTGTTGATGGTTTTGATTGATTTTATTTTATTTTATTTATTTTATATTGTTTTATTTTATTTTATTTGGATGTTGCTATTACCCTTAATTAAATTTTGTTCGGGACTAAAGTGAGGTTGAGAATTGTGCTTTGACAGAATATGGTGAGGCCAAGGAGGCAGGATAAGGAACTTATGGGGGAATCTTCCAACAATGAGGTGGATAATGCCATTGCTAGGGCATTAAATAGGATTGATGATCTCTTCCATCAAAATATCAGGCCGCCTCAAGTTGACCAAAATATTGTGGTTCAAGTGGGGTGTTCCTACGAGAGATTTCTTAAATACCGGACCCCGATGTTTTTTGGAGTTGAGGATCCACTTCAAGCTGAAAGGTGGATCAATGGAATAGAGAGGACTTTTGATATTTGTGGTTGTACAGAAGAGCAACAAGTGCTGTATGCTAGCTATTTGCTGCAAGGTGAAGCAGCCAATTGGTGGAGGATGAAGAGGAATCTTTTGGAAAGGGAGTTTGGAACTCTAGCTGCCGTGTCATGGCATCGTTTCAAGAAGGAGTTTGATGACAGATTCTTTCCACCTGCTGTGAGGAGGCAGAAGGCCCGAGAATTTAGTAACCTGGTTCAGGGTGGTATGACTGTGGAGCAGTACTCCCGTGCTTTCATGGAGCTTGGGCGTTTTGCGCCCCATCTTATTGCTACTGAGGATCTTCAGGTGGAGCGTTTCAGGGAGGGTCTGCGTCCTGAGATACGCAGATTCGTAATATGCCATAGGGTTTCCTCTCTCAGTGAGTTAATTGATTTGGCTACCATGGTTGAGAGGGAAAACAGTTTGGCAGTAGGATCCCCTCCAGGTCAGAAAAAAGAAGTTTTGCTGGTGAAGGCAGTAGTTCTGGGTCGCCTCAGAAATTTGTACAAAGGATTGGAGCCCGTCCACAAGCATTGTCAGGAGTGCGCATTGGAGGTCGAGCCCCAGTTTGTAGTCGATGTAATAGAGCTCACGAGGGTGAGTGTCGTCAGAGTGGGGTCACTCATTGCTTTAGATGTGGTCAGACGGGGCACTTTGCTCGAGATTGTCCCAATCAGCCTCAAGCAAGTCGTGGAGGTCGTCGTGGAGGAAGGAATAATCAGAGACAAGTCACGTAGGCTCGAGTGTATGCGGTGACTCCTGGAGACATCGACTATGACGCGCCAGAGACCCAGGATGCTGGAGTGATTACTGGTAAGTGTTTAATTATTTGGATTTGATGTTTGGTGTGGTTTGATGTTTCTTTTGGATTTCATTGGTGTGTGTGTTTGGTTCAGGGAGAGTCCGTTTGTATGATTTTTATGCTTGCACCTTGTTTGATTCCGGAGCGTCCAAATCTTTTGTGTCTACCACTTTTGCACGGATGTGCAACTTGGTCACGGAAGCCTTATCGCAACCATTGGTAGTAAGTCTTCCCAATGGAGAGATGGTGTGGTGTTCTAAAGTCGCGATGGGGTGTCCTTTGGATTTTAGTGGGAGGACACTAGATGCGGATTTGATTGTATTCAAGTTGCTTGGATTTGATATTATTCTTGGAATGGACTGGCTATACCGGTATTCGGCGTGCATTAATTGTAGAAGTCGGGTTATTGGATTCCAGCTTTCGGAAGATGATTATTTGGAATATGTGGAGAGTAAGTTGAAGGCGAAGCCTATAGTTATATCTGCAGTTCAAGCAAAGAAAGATATAGCTTGTGGAGCCGACGCATTTTTGGTTCAAGTGGTGTCTTCGCCGTCCGAGAAGAAGTCTATAGCGGATATTCCAGTTGTAGAAGAATTTCCAGATATTTTTGTTGATGATTTGCCAGGGTTGCCTCCAGTTCGGGAATTGGAGTTTACAATTGATTTGGAACCTGGAGCAGCTCCTGTGCATAAAGCTCCTTATCGTATGGTGCCGGCTGAATTGAAGGAATTAAAGATCCAGTTGCAAGAGCTAGTTGATAAGGGTTTTATTCAACCTAGCACATCACCATGAGGAGCGCCGGTGTTGTTTGTTAAGAAAAAGGATGGCACTCTCAGAATGTGTATCGATTATCGGGAACTTAATAAAGTGACCATCAAGAATAAGTATCCGCTTCCCCGCATAGAAGATTTGTTTGATCAGCTACAAGGAGCAGCTGTTTTCTCCAAGATTGATCTGAGGTCGGGATATTATCAGTTGAGAATAAGAGATAAAGATATTCCTAAGACTGCTTTCAGATCTTGGTATGGTCATTATGAATTTAAGGTGATGCCTTTTGGATTGACCAACGCTCCTGCAACTTTTATGGACTTGATGAACCGAGTCTTTCAGCCTTTTCTAGATTCTTTTATGGTGGTCTTCATTGATGATATCATGGTCTATTCTCGAGACGTGGAAGAGCATGCTGATCATCTTCGCTTGGTACTTGGTGAATTGAGAGAGCATCAGTTATATGCCAAGCTTAGCAAGTGAATTTTGGCTGGAGGAAGTCAGATTTCTTGGTCATGTGATCTCCCGAGATGGAGTAGCTGTTGATCCTAGTAAGATAGAAGCTGTTTTATCATGGCCACGTCCTTCTACTGTGCGCGAGATTCAGAGTTTCTTGGGACTTGCCGGATATTACCGGAGATTTGTTGAAGGTTTTTCCAGATTATCCGGACCTCTCACAGCGTTGACTAGAAAGAATGTTGAGTTTGTATGGTCAGATTGTTGCGAGAGAAGCTTTCAAGAATTGAAGAAGAGGTTGACGACAGGTCCTGTGTTGGCACTTCCGGAGCCGTATAAGCCTTTTGTGGTTTTCAGTGATGCATCTAAGTTTGGGTTGGGATGTGTCCTTATGCAGGAAGGACGAGTTGTTGCCTATGCATCTCGTCAGTTGAAAGAGCATGAGAAGAATTATCCTACCCATGATTTAGAGTTGGCTGCCGTGGTGTTTGCTCTCAAGATTTGGCGTCATTATCTGTATGGTGAAGTTTGTGAAGTCTTCACGGATCATAAGAGTTTGAAGCATCTGTTTTCTCAGAAGAATCTTAATATGAGACAGAGGCGTTGGTTGGAGTTAATCAGCAACTATCAGTGTGAGATCAAGTATCATCCAAGAAAAGCTAATTTAGTTGCTGATGCCTTGAGTAGGAAATCTCAGTTAGTGGATAAAGCAGAGTCGTCTGTTATGGACTCTTTCCTTTATGGAATGAGGAGATTGCTTATTGAGAGTTCGCAGTAGGAAGAATTGATCTCTTCAGTTTTGGATGTGCGGGTTGTGGATTTTGAGGAATTGAAGACTCTCTAGAGAAAGGATCCTAAGTTGTTAAATATCAGGAAAAGAGTCAGGAAGTCTAAAGGACCCTTGCACTATAGTTTGGACAATGATGGTGTGCTTCGTTTTCGGGATCGAAGAGTGATACCTCGAGATTCTGAATTTAAAGAGCGAATCTTGGCAGAAGCTCATACAGCTCCGTACTCAGTTCATCCTGGAAGTACGAAGATGTATCGGGACTTGAAGAAGAATTTTTGGTGGGAAGGTATGAAGCTGGATATCGCCTCGTTTGTTAAGAAATGTGATACTTGTCGTCAAGTTAAGGCTGAGCATCAGAGACCTGCTGGTAATCTTCAACCTCTCCCTATTCCTGAGTGGAAATGGGATGACATCACTATGGATTTTGTAGTAGGCCTTCCAAGAACTCCTAGTGGAAAGAATTCAGTTTGGGTGATTGTGGATCGTTTGACTAAGAGTGCCCACTTTTTGCCTGTGAATAATGCTGACTCTTTGGGTAAGTTAGCTCGGTTGTATGTTAAAGAGATTGTGAGACTGCATGGTGTACCCAAGACTGCATGGTTTACGTCGCGTTTTTGGAGGAGTTTGCTGGCAGCTTTAGGCACTAATTTGAAGTTCAGTACAGCTTATCATCCCCAGACTGATGGCCAATCTGAGCGTACAATTCAGACTTTGGAAGATATGCTGAGGGCTTGTGTTTTGGAATTTCAAGGAAGTTGGAAAAATCATTTGCCGCTCATAGAATTCTCCTATAATAACAGTTTTCATGCTTCTATCCAGATGGCTCCTTATGAAGCTTTGTATGGAAGGAAGTGCAGATCGCCGTTATGTTGGGATGAAGTTGGCGAGAGGAAAATTGTTGGGCCTGAATTGATTGAAGAAATGCAAGGGCAGATTCGAGTTATAAGAGCTAAGATGGCGGAAGCGCAAAGTCGTCAGAAAAGTTATGCTGACACGAGGAGAAGAGACTTATCTTTTGAGGAAGGCGATTGGGTTTATCTTAAAGTCTCTCCGATGAAGGGTGTTAAGCGCTTCGGTAAGAAAGGAAAACTCAGCCCGAGGTATGTTGGTCCTTTTCAGATTGTGGAGAAGGTTGGGCTTGTTGCTTATAGGGTTGCATTGCTGGATTATTTCGGAGATGTGCATGATGTGTTCCATGTTTCGTCGTTGAAGAAGAGTTTTGGTCAACAAGAGCCGCGTTTTGTTGACCCGGAGCACATTCAACTTCAGCCTAATCTTACTTATGAAGTTGTTCCGACTCAGATTGTGGATTGGAAAGTGCAGAAGCTGAGATCCAAGACGATACCTTTGGTGAAGGTGTCATGGGGTGATCCTGTAGCTCAAGATTTCTCTTGGGAGCGTGAGGCCGATATGAGGGAGCAGTATCCGTATTTGTTTGGTTGACCCTCCTGGTATGCTTCTTAAGCCTACTCTTAGTTGAACCTTATCTTTGTCTTAGTCATAATGATTGACCTTACCAATTTCGAGGATGAAATTTTATTTAAGGGGGGGAGATTGTAACATCCCGGATTTTAGTGTATTTTTAATGGATGTTTTATTTAATTTATTTTGTGATTATTTATTTTGTTTTAAATTTTGGGAGTTTTAAAATATTATTTCTTAATATTTTATGTGGTAAAAATTATTTTATGTGATTTTTAGATTTTATTTACTGTTTAGCTTTTAAAATGAATTTTTATTTTAATTGATTTGTTTTTGGGTTTTTAATTTTTATTGTTGCATTTAAATTATTTCACTGTGTTTGAAATATTTTAATTAGTTTCCGGTTTTAATTTCATCTTCGTTGGATTTTTCGGGACCCAGCTTGAAAGACTGGATCTTCATTTTTCTCTTCTTTTTCTTTTTCTTCTTCTTTTTCTTTCTTCTTTCTCCTTCTCCCGCGCGAACAGCCCCTCTCCCTTCTCTCTCTTCTCTCTCCTCTCTCCACCGTCTCTCACGGGTTCACTGTCGTCGCGCCGCCTCCCGGCCGCCGTGTGCTACACCGCCGGCACCATTCCCTTCCCCGTGCGCCGGCGACCTCACCCCTAAAATCTCAGACCGCCCCGAGCCACGGTTAGCCGCCGTGAACCGATCGAACCCGCGGTGGGTTTTTCCTCATTCCGCCGCCGTCCGGCCGCCATTGGCCACCAAATTTCTACCACATCTTCACCGGCCCAATACCAAGCATTTCCACCCAAACCCGGCCCGATCCGTCGCCGGAGCCGGTCATACGAGCATCAAACCCGATTCGGACATTCCGACCTAAAACCGCCCATTTTCACCGCTATTCCCGGCCAACCACCACCACCATTAGATTCACCACCTTCCATAGGCCCTACCCTATCAATTTCGAGTCTCCGTTTGAAACCGTGAAAAATTCACATTTCACTGCATTTCGGTCAGTGTTTTTACACTGTGCGAATTTGCTGCTTTGGTGATTTCCAGTGCCTCGGAACCTTCGTAAAATTGTTTTAAAGCGCTGTAAGTATTTCCTAAACAATTCTTTTGAGATTTAATTATATTTGTGCAATTAACTGCTATATTTATATATATGTATCCTGGTTGGTTCCGGACTGAGTCCGAGGAGTTCGGGGGTGGTTGGATTGATCGGAGTAATTGTTGTGTATGATTATTGTGATCTGGTTGTGAATTGGAGATTGGATTATTTGTGGATTTATTAATTGTTGGAAATTGAATTATTTATGGATTGATCAATTGTTGGATATTCTGGATTTGGTTGTATTGTGATTTTGGGAGTTGATAACTGATTATGTTGTTTCATTTCATGTTGCACACATGGCATGTTTGTAAATTGAAAACTGGGTTTTCGTGTATTGCATTCATGTTCATGTGATTATTTTGAAAACTGAGTTTTCATAAGAATTGGATTTATGGGTGCGTGTGTATCACGACCCCAAATCGAGATGGGGCATTATCTCGGTGGAGCTCCTCTGGTCACTCGGGAGCGTAAGATACTGAGTGACGTCCCCTGGGTTGTCGCCGGGCGACAACGGGATCGGTGTTAGACCCCCACGTAAAGTCGCCTCCAAAGTTGCTGCACATGTCCTAGCCATGTCAGGGACATGCCCCTTGATCATACCACGAGCATGCCTGGGCCCGTGTCTTGTCACACACGGGGCGCCCAGCATGCCCATGGTCCGGCCACATGCATGCCTTGGCTCGTGCCTTGACACGCACGGGGCGCCCAGCATGCAGGCCATGCTGATTAGACTCCCACATAAAATCACACACAGATCGCTCGAGCGGGGTGTCGAGCGAGTGTCGAGCGGAGCTTTCGGGTTGAATTCGCTCGAGCGGGGTGTCGAGCGGAGCTCTCGGGTTGAAACCGCTCGAGCGGAGTCGAGCGGAAGGTCGAGTGAAAAATGGTTCGAGCGGACTGTCGAGCGAAGTTCGAGCGGAACTCTCTGTATGTTTTCGCTCGAGCGAAGTCGAGCGGAGGGTCGAGCGAACCTTGGCTCGAGCCAAGGTCGAGCCACAGTCAAGCCAACCCTCAAAAAGGGTATTTTCAGCATGAGAACAAGCCCAAATTCGACCCCATGCACCACCTTAGCCATGTGGTCCATGCCACTATCCTTATTTATGTTATTTTAATTATTTATTCCTTTTATTTCTTTTATTGCAAAGGGACCTTTTGGGGGTTTCCAAGTTGTAACCTTATAAATAGGACCCTTAGTCATTGTTTTGACATCTTTTGACAATTTCCCTTTGTGGACGGCTATTGTTCTTGAGATCATTTTCGGTGCCCAGCACTTGGGCTCTTTGGGGTGCAATTCGTGAATCTCTAAGGAGAGAATCACACTTTGCAATTCGTGAATAAGTGTGATTCATTCTATCAATCTTATGATTATTTTCCATTCCATCTCTTGTCTTTCATTATTTTCCATTGATTTGATTATCACGTTTGCATTGAATTTGTGTTGTTCATCCATGTTCTTGTGAGTTTCGGCCCACAAGTATTTCCCAACATCCATTTGATCCTTCTACCCTAGCATAATTTGACCACCACTTGTTTGCCCTACCTTCCATAAATAAACCAAATCCCAAAATACCCTTCTTACCATCCATTCCCTCCATAACCGAAATCCCTACTTTCCATACTAGTCCAAATTCAAATTTTGGCTATCCAAGCCTTATTTGAATTAGTCTAGCTGCCCACTCCCCTTTCCATATTAGAGTTTCCATATTGGAAACCCTAGTTGACTCACTCAAACCCCCTTGGCCAGCCAACAACCTAATCCTAGTCAAATCCCAAATTTTTAGGAAACTTTCCTAAAAACTCTCACTTGCCCATTTGACCAAGCTTTGGCCGCCCATCACCCTTGCCTATCTCCAAACTCTAATTCATCTTACCACACAAACCCTAGCCGCCCATCATCACTCATCCAAACTCTAAACCCTAATGCAAGTGGCGCCAACCCTAGCTCACCCTAGTGCCGTGCACCACTCCCCATTGTGATCTCACACTTAGCCACTTTTCACACTTCCCATACACTTCCCATTAGCCTAAACACTAACCTCACCGTACCCAAAGTGCCACCATAGCCAACCTTGAGCGTGAACCAAGCAAGTGAAGGACTTGGAGTCAGTCAACCAAAGGAGCCTATTGCCGAAGAGGACTTAGTGTTTAGGGACTTGACCGGGGTCCCTAACAATCGGACGTTGGACGTGCCGACTCCGTGGCCCTTCTGCTGGCGGGGGCTAGAGGATGACCTGGCTACGAACGCACTGGGTGCGGAACTGGGCATCGCTCGTAAAGTAGCCAGGACGTGCGAATGGTCCATAGGGGAGACCATGGTGCATATGGTTAATTGGTTAAATGGAAAAAGAGCTGTTTTCTGGGAAAATAGCGTGAGTTGTTTTTTGTGTATCATTTTCTGGGAAAATGATGGATAATGATTTTTGTGTGCCATTTTCTGGGAAAATGGTGGAAATTGTTTTACTGGAAATGATTTTTGAGCCAATGAGATTTTTGGAGTGCGTTGCACTATTTCATTTGCATCATAGGCATGCATGGTTAGTTGTTTAGATATGGTTATATCTCTGGACTTGGTTAGGTTATAACTTACCTGCGGTACCATTTCATGGTACTGCAGACTTTGTTGATGATGCAGATGCCGAGTCTGAGGATCTGGCTCCGCCGGAGGAGTGATCTGGGATCACTTGAGTTGTAGCTTTTATTTCAGACTTGTATTTTATTTTTTGGGACTTGGCTTGATTTTAAGGTATTTGTATTTTGGATATCTGTATTAATTAAAATTTTGGTACTAGTAGACTTTATTACCTTCCGCTGTGTTTTTAATTGTGCACTGTTTATTTGTTGCACACACTTGACACTTGTCGTTGAGATGCGTGACCGGGTTGTCATCATCCCGGGTGTCTCGATTTCCGTGCTGGTCCGTACATGGAAGTCGGGGGCGCCACAGTACCTCCCAGTCAAGCATTCAGCGATGACTGGCATTCGGGGAGGAGGAGAGGTCAGATACGGATAGACAAGGTTGGATACTTGAGGGGCATTTAGCAAGTTAGCCAACATGCCATGGATCTAATGGATGGCCCGAAGACTCACCTCAAAGGAGCCATCTACAGAAATGGCATGGATATTGGGGTAAAAATCCCTCACAAACTCTAAAGAAGGAGTGAGAAGACTAGTGGTCATGGCAACCCACTGATGAGACTCAAAAATGCGGGGCACAATGGTCTCATTGAGCTCACCTAAGGAGACCTCACGCTCAACAATAAGGTTGCAATTACAGAAATTCTGATCATAAAGATCCTGAGCCCTAGCGTTATGGAAGTGTGCTTGGGCTAGGGCTGGGGGATATTGGGCTGGGGTAGGAGGATTCTAACGAGGACATGACGAGACATGGTTTTAGGCTGTAGACAGAATAGTGACCGTTAGACAAGGCTAAAAGTAATGCACATGACCAATGTATGCATGTTCAATGCATGTTCATGCTAATGTGTATGACTAATGTGCATGCCAATGTGACCCTCCTAAAATGCTTAATGAAAAACTCACTCACCAACCTTTCTTGACTGACCCATTTCATGCTTAATGCATGCACAATGGGCAACAACCCCAATGTATGCCTGAAATGCACCTAAAATGCATGGCCAACATGCCCAATGTAACATATGATCAATGAAGTGGTGTGCACGCTATGCTAAACATGGGTGTTGTTTCAAGGCCCTCCTAAGTACAAACACCTCTCAATGGTGTGGAGTGTTCTTTCCACAAATAACAAATTTTGCCAATGGGTGTTTACAACCACACCAACTATATCAAACAAACCCAACATTTTCTCCATCAAAATGCAACATAAGGAATCACTCAAGCATTTTATCAAACACTTGGTGTGCATGTGTTGTTACACAAAGGTGTAGTGCATGCATAAATCCCAAAATTCCTAAATACAATGGTGAGAGAAACATTCTCTACTCCCAATTCACAAACCAACAAAATGCCCAACATAAAATCCCCATTTCCCAAAAAAAAAAAAAAAAAACCATTTTCCCACGTAGAAACCATAGCCCCCATGAAATGGCTATGATATTCAAAATAAAAATAAAAATGGAAATGAAAAGCAAAGGGACTTACCGTGAGTGAGTGAAGTTGAATGGAGATTCAATGGAAACCACAAAAAGAATAAGGAAGAAGAGAGAAAATCACACAGAGAAAAGGAGAAGAAACGGCACAGGGGCTTTGAGGGAAAAAAAAAGTCTGAGGGAAATGAAACGGCGCAGTGGCTTTAAAAAACAATTTCGCTCGAGCGGAATTTAAAGTAAGCTCAAGTGAAAGCCTAGAATTTTCAAAAACATGTAAATTTTTTTATTATGTGATTCAAGCATTAATGAAGTCAATTTTGAAACCTAAAAGACACATCAAATGTAAAAGAGCATTATATTTTCACAACTCATGCACGTAGTAAAAACAGAGTATCATAGGTAACATGAACATGCATGTTTAGAGAATCCTTATTCAATCAAGAAGTTTCAACCAAAAGATGTGAGTGGGGTTGGGTGGAACAAGAAACCATAGGTGCTTGGGAAGCCTTTCCAAGTTACAGAAAGTAAAACCTATGTTGCTAGGACCTGCATACTATTGTTTGAATTCTTGTATCGGTATTGGCCTATCGAGAAATATGACCCATTTATTTTATTTTATTTTGCACAGGAGGAATTTTGATATATAATAATGAGGTCATCTAGCCAGTGGTCAATTTTGTATACACGTAAAGCTCCCTTACACCTTTGATTGCCTCCTCATGAACTCACAAGTGGCAAAACAATTGATCAAGCTAGGAGTGTAGTGTGTGATGCAGGTCATAAATTACAAATAGTACACATGTTTTAAACCTTTGTAACTTATATAGGTACATGATATAATTTTCAAAAGACACGTGTACATAAAATTTTCAGAATTGACAGCACTAACAATCTTATCACACATGTGCACGCTATATATACAACAACAAAGAAGAAGTTTAAGAGAAGAGAATAGCAAGAGAAAGAAAAAATATATGAAACAAACGAAAAGAAAATGCATGTAGTGCATGTGATGTATGTTCCAACCCTTAGGTCGATGCACAAATACCAATAGCCTTTCTAAGACATTCAAACCAAAGCATATCCAAGGCTTTGGTATAGAGATCAGCAAGTTGATGTTCAGTGGGAATGTACTCAAAGGTCACAATATGTGTTTCCACAAATTCTGGAATGAGATGATGCCTAATGTCAATATGCTTAGTCCTAGAGTGTTGGACAAGATTTCTTGAAATGTTTATGGCACTAGTATTATCACAATAAACACTCATTACACCTTGAGTAATGCCATAGTCACATAACATTGGTTTCATCCACAATAATTGTGTACAACAACTCCCAATAGCAATGTACTTAACCTCAACTATGGACAAAGAAATGGAGTTTTGCTTTTTGCTCATCCAAGTTACAAGATTAGTGCCTACATAACAACACCCACCAGAAATACTTTTTCTATCATCTGCATTACTAGCCCAATCAGCATCAGATAGCCTGCAAGCTCAGTATTAGAGTCTCTAAAATACCAAATCCCATAATTAACTGTCTCATCCACATAGCGAAGTATACGTTTGACAGCTACAAAATGTGATTCTTTGGGATTGACTTGAAATCTAGCACAAACCCCAACACTAAACGCAATGTCTGGTCTACTCGTAGTAAGATACAGTAAACTCCCAATCATGCTCTTATACAAGGATTGTTCAACATTTTTGCCCGACATATCAATGCTAATGATGACATTCGTGCTCATAGGGGTTCTGGCATGGCTATTACCATCTAAGCCAAATTTGTTTTTATCAAATTCCTCGCATATTTCAATTGGGATATGAACAGCCCACTGTCCAACTGTTTCACTTGGAGTCCTAAAAAGAATATTAGTTCACCTACCATGCTCATTTCAAATTTATTTTTCATTTCTTCTGCAAACTCAAGAGCAAGAGCACCAATAGATGATCCAAACACAATGTCATCCATGTAGATTTGAGCCACTATTATGTCTTCCCCAACTTTCCTGATGAAAAGTGTCCTATCAACACTTCCTCTCAAAAACTTATGATCAAATAGATATGAAGTTAGCCTCTCATACCAAGCTCTGGGAGCTTGTTTCAGACCATATAGGGCTTTCTTGAACCTATGGACATGATTCGGATGTTGTGGATCCTTGAAGCCCTTTGGTTGTTCGACATACACTTTTTCTTGAAAGATCCCATTCAGGAAGGCACTCTTAACATCCATTTGATATAATTTAAAACACATATGGCAAGCAATGCTCAACAATATATGGATTGATTCAAGTCTGGTAACCGGTGCAAATGTCTCATCAAAATCTATTCCTTCCATCTAGGCATACCCTTGAACAACTAGTCTTGCTTTATTTCACACAATCATACCATTCTCATTTGACTTATTCTTGAAAATCCACTTGGTACTAACCACATTGTGATTTTCAGGTCTTGGCACCAAGTGCCACACATTATTCCTCACAAACTGATTTATTTCTTCATGCATAGCATTTAACCAACTCTCATCATTTAAGGTTGCTTCAACTCTTTTTGGTTCAATCTGTGAGATGTAACTTGAGTGAGCCAATTGATTTATCACTGTCCTCCTTAGTCTCATTCCTTCATCTATTCCCTGTAATGTTATCTTGAGGATGATTTAACTTCACTCTTGATGAGGGCTCCTGTGGTCATTGACCTTTTCACTAGGAAAGGTCTCTAAGTTTTCATTGTGCTCACCAATACCCATTTTTTCAGTTTCACTTGGTGTGTGAATTTGCACTTCGTTGTTCAATTCCTCTCTAGGAGTATCATTCACCACCACATTTATGGATTCCATGACAGTTTGGGTGTGTAGATTGTAACTCCTATATGCATGACTGTTTCTAGAATAACCAAGAAAGATTCCCTCATCACTCTTAGGGTCAAACTTAGCGAAGTTTTCACTATCTCTCAAAATATAGCATTTGCTTCCAAACACCCTAAAGTACTTCACATTTGGTTTCTTCCATTTCCACAATTCATATGGTGTTTTAGAAGTTCTTGGTCTTAGATAGACTCTGTTCATAATGTGACAGACTGTGTTCACTACATCCCCCAAAAAACACAGTTATTATGCATCATGACTCGAGCCATTTCTTGAATGACTCTGTTCTTTCTTTCAACCACTCCATTTTGCTGTGCAGTGATAGGAGCAGAAAATTCTTGACTGATACCTTTTCTTCACAAAATCACTCAAGACTGGAATTTTCAAACTCTCTTCCATGGTTGCTCCTAATTCTGCCTATTGATTTCCCTTGATCATTTTGAAGTTTCTTGCACAATGTTCTAATCACATCATGAGCTTCACCTTTTTCTCTCAAAAACTCTACCTGAGAGTATCTAGTGAAATCACTTATCATCACCAGTATGTATTTCTTTCCCCCCAGGCTCTCAATTCTAAAGGGTCCCATGAGATCAATGTGCAACAACTCTAATGGTCGTTTGGTCAGGATGGTCATAGTATTCTTGTGAGTTGTTCTAACTTGTTTTTCTAATTGGCATGACCCAAAAACAGGAGTCTCCACTTTACCCAGCTCAGGCAATCCTACCACCATCTATTTCTTGGCAATCTTAGATAGATTTCTGTTATTCACATCTCCAAGTCTTTGATGTCAAAGATCAGTAGCCTCACTTTTAGCGCTATTACAATTGTACTGTAAGCTAGGGGCAATGTCATAACAATTATCATATGTCTTGATTCCTTACACCACACAATTCCCCATCATTATCTGAAACAATGCACATTTCTTTTGAAAAATGGACTTTAGCACCATTATCACACATTTGACTTATACCGAGTAGATTTGCTCTTAATCCATCAACAAACAAGACTTCCCTCAAGACAAGTAGCCCAGGTATTTCAATTTCACCCCTCCCAATTATATTGGCTTTCCCCCCATCTCCAAATGTTATTGTTCCACATTTGTACTCTTCAATAGTTTTAAATAGGGTTCTATCACTAGAAATTGATGAGAACACTTGCTATCAAGGTACCACAAAGAGGTATCCCTGGTCTTTAGAGCAATGTGTGCAACATGACACGTGTTTCTTTCTCCCTTTTTGACCCACACGTTTCTGATTTTTGGAGAGTTAGCCTTCCTAGCCTTTTGGCTAGTAGTCAGTTGGTCTAACTTAACATTAAGTATATCATTTTGTCTAGTTAAGGCCTTCTTCTTGAGTGATTCTTTTCATCTCTCATGCGATGCCTCTTAAGCTGATAATAGTTTGGTCGAAAGTGACCAACCTTACCACAATTATGGCACACATGGTTCTCTTTGTGATCTCTTTGTCCCATGAAGGGTGAGACATACTTAGGGGAATTCATGAGATTTTTACCCCTTTTTGAAAAATCCACATTTTTACTCTTAGAGGGTGTAGGATTATGCATAGTGTATCTTTTCAATTTAGAACAATTTGTTTTGACATGACCCATCTTTCCACAGTAATGACATATAGGGCTCGTATTGCGAGCTCTTTGTCTCTCAGGAGTTGGAGCAAATTTTTGCACATGTAATGATTTCTTACCCTTTTCGAATGTGTCGGCATTCCTATTGGCAGTTGATTCATGAACAAACACAGTCTTTCCCACATTTTTATAGGAGGTTGTAGCCACATCAGATTCCCCTTTAATATATCCCAGACCACTCTTGTCAACCGAGGACTTTCCTAAGATTAGGATTTTCTCAAGTTTCTGTTTCCCAATAGAAAAGGTTTTCAGTCTATCATTTAACAAAATCATCTCACTTTCCTGAGTTCTCAACTTATCTTCCAGAGTTGCATTCTTCATTTGTAACTGATCTGTTAGACTGATGGCTTCATTTATTTTGTCTTGAAACCCTTCATTTTCACATTTGTAGAAATGTATCTTCTCAATGTGTGCTTTGTTAATTTTTCTCAATTTAACACACTCTTTGTACAACTTCTCATATATTTCTTGTAACAAATATTCATACCTGGATTCATTTTCCGATATACTTCCATCATCAAACATTTGTTCACTACATTGACTTTTGTCATTAACAGAAGAAGTGAACACCATGTAGTTGAGGTTTCTTTTCGGAGAAGAGTTCTCTGACGAGTCACTTGACTCTAACTCCCTCTCACTCAGGGATGCAATCTTAACTCTTTCTTTGGCCTTTTTGTAATTAGCACATTCTAAGCGAATGTGTCCAAATCCATGACATTCATAACACTGTACATTTGATTACATCTTGTTTTTGTTAGCACTAGTGTGTTTCTTAGAGCTCCTCTCCTTGTTCCCTGAACTCGAGTTTCCATTGTATCTTTCAAACTTTTTCTTCTCTTGTCTCCGATTCTTGTTATTTCTAGTCACAAACATTTTCCTGAATTTCTTAGCATAAAATGTTATTTCTTTATCACTCATAGCCAACTCATCTGATGACTCATCTCTAATAGTATTGAGGGCTATGGACTTATTTTTCTTATCTATAGGAAAAGTGTGTTCATAGGTTTGTAGATATCCCACCAGCTCTTCAATTCTCATAGTGTCCAAATCTTTACTTTCTTCAATAGTAGTAACTTTAGGGCAAAATCTCTCAGGAAGAGAATTGATGACTTTTCTCACAATCCTGTTTTCTGGGAGTTTGCCCCCTAAATTAAAGCAAGAATTGACAACATCATTCAGTTTAGCATAGAAGGAATCAAATGTTTCATCGTCTTTTATTCTAAGTTCCTCAAAGTTGGTGGTCAACATTTGAAACTTAGAATTCATAACAGCCATGGTACCTTCATGGTTAATTTCAAGAACGTCCCATGCCTCTTTGCAAATTTCACTCATGGATATTTGCTTGAATTCCTCCTGGGACATGGCCATGAAAATCGCATTCAGGCCTTTACTATTCCAATTACACTTGTTGACTTCATCCTTAGAGTACTCTTCCACATTTTTGGGAATTTCAACTCCATCAACGATTATAACCGGTTGTTTCCATCCTCTTATCATAGAAACCCACACTCGTTCATCTATAGACTTCAGGAAAGCTCTCATTCAAACTTTCCAATATGCATAGTTGCTACCATCAAAATATGGTGGTGATGTGAGAGATTGAGGCCTATCCATTTAAGCCACTACAATAGGATCACACTCAAGAACTAAATCCTAGCAGAGTGAACCCGCTCTAATACCAATTGAAAAAGCAGTGGTTCTACCCAACACAACACCTAGAGGGGGTGAATAGGTGTAGTTCAATTTATCTAGTCTAACAAAAATATTGACAAGCACACAATTAATCAAATAGACAAATCACAAAAATAATCAATGCAGAGATTTGGTCACGAAGTAGAAACTCATTTGAAGAACTTCTTTAAAATATAAAACCACTCCAGGTGTAGGTCACCACCACAAATCCATTATAGAAATATGAGTTCGTTACAACCAATTTAAAAAAACTCATAAAACCTTTGTGGTAGCTAAACTTGGCTTACAACTCCACGAGTGACCCACTCAATCTCTACACGCATGTAGTGCTGGAACTCCGGCCTTTCTATAGCATCCCACAAGAACCTCTCGATCTCTACAGCAACAACAGCTCTAGAAACCTTCTAGCCAATGAACACGTGCACTCCAATGGACTCAACTGTGTTTTTATCTTGAGTGTGATTTGGTGGAGGTATATTTTTTGAGAGATTCAACTTTGAATGTGGGGAAGAGTTTCTCTCAAATGCTCTTGGAAAGGGAGCTCTATTTTAGCTCTAATTTTTCACACGAGAGAAGAATGAAATGTTCCCTTTTATACTTTCCAAGAGTGAGGCGCTCAAACCTAAGGAAAAATTAGGTTTTTAGAACATTGGCTCAAGCGAAGTGTTGAGCCATGTCGAGCGAACTCTCTGATTTGATTTTCGCTCGAGTGAAGTATCAAGCCATGTTGAGCGAACTCTCTGATTTGAGTTGGCCCTCCTTTTCACTTTGAGACACTTCAACACTTGTTACAACACAATTTTACAAAGGTTTTCACAAGAATACACACTCATTTTTACAATAACAATTTTGTATCCCTGTAAATTTGTCAAGTAGTCTTCATCATCTATGATTTCATTAAGACCACCAACAATAAGTACTGCAACACCTACATTGGCCTAAACTTGGCAATTAGTTGAGTTTTTTCAATTAAAGGTGCTCCTATCCAAAGATTTCCTTATAAATAATTAGCTGTAATCCAACCAAAAATAGTCTTTGATAAAACCTCTGGTACCTTTCTCATTAGCAGAGTAAATTTATATGGACTATCTATTATTTTGACAAAAGGTTGGGATTACTTGTACGCATAAACAAAGAAAAAACCAAGAAGTGTACCTTTTTTCAGCAAAAGCACCCATATGAACCAATAACATTAAGAAGAACATTGAAATTGTCATTACTGAAGAGATATGATAGGTGGCATTGTGTGAGTAACTTTGTTTGACAGCTAGAGCTAAGATAAGAATTCGACAATCAACTCAACATGAGAGCAGCATGATGATTATAGCTTGATCACTATGGAAACCGACCAATCCCCTTCACGTTTCCAACATCTAGATCATCACTTTCTCTACTCGTTTACTTTGATGGCATTCAGAATAAAGCAATAGATAAGAGTTATCTTTTCCCTTAGTTACCATTTGCCAGTGATACAGCTAGCGCTGTCTACGAATAGAGAAGCTAGGAGGGAGACGATACCTTACAGCAGAACTATGTTTTGAGAATGATATAGGAAGGAGGCAAATGAAACCTTCTGACCAAAAGAGATGATACCTTGCGGTAGCCATCTATGGTGGCACAGCAAGCCCCGCCAGCGACGAAGATACCAGCAAGAGCCTTCCATAACTGTCGTAGCTATGTTGAGATCCTTAAGCCGACGTACCATGGCCCATCGATTGGGATCCCCATGAGAACTCCATCTCGGGCCCATGGCACCCTGGCATTGCTCTTCATGGAGAATGAGTTATTGAAGGTAGATAAGTGCTTTAGCCATACCTTGGTCCTAAAATTCCTAAAAGTTGATAATGCAATATTTGTTAGACAGAGTATTCATGGAGATCCCAAAATTGGAATAGCTATACATGGACTTTCTAAAATAAGGACAGCAATAAAATCTCTTCCTCAATCTCGAGCTACTATACATGGAAATTCCAAACTAAAAGCAACAGCACAATCCCTTCTTCAATCTCATCCTTTGTTTTTATGGAAATAGACTTCATTTCATTCAATGAAACCGAAGTTATAGTTGTGACTAATCAATACAGGAAAAACCCCAGATTATAAGCCAAACTACTCATCTAGTAAGGGTACCCCTGCCTACAAATTTCTTTGTCGTGGACATTGTCTTAACTTCTATAAATTATCTCCTGACATAGAGAAAGCACTATGTAAAAATAGAACTAAACGACCTATCTTTCAAAAGAAGATAGGTACTATTACACTCTGTCCTCCTAAAAAGGAGGAGTACTATCACCCACCTTCCTCCAAAGGAGGAGCGTGACTCTTTTACTATGGACACCAAGTCCAGTAACCTATTTATTTTTATTTTTTACCTAAACCAAAATAACAAAACTACAAATACGTAGAAGATACTGAAAACCAGATCTACAAACAAAAGAAACACTTGGACAGAAAAAAAAACACTGGGAAAGAGGCTGTAGTGGCATGTGAAGGACTCGCGCCACTCTGGGAGTAAGCCCGACAGTCGATCTTGGAAGTTCTGGAGTCGCTGGCCCCAGAAAGTCCATGCGTGGTGTAGGCAGAAAGCTTCTTGTGGTGGCTTTTGAGAGCCACACACTCACCTTTAAACCGCACGTGCGTGCTACGCGCAGCTCCTTTTGGTGCACATTCAGTAGTCTTGAAGATCGGCGGCTGGGGAACACCATGGTGGGGCACGTGTCCTAGTTTGGTCACTTGAAAGTTCCAGATCAATGTTTATCCCTTATTCGACCTTAAAAAAGCACCCAAAAAAAAAAAAAACACAACACATGAAGTAAAACTGGGAAGAAGTAAAGGGAGGGAGGAAGGGGGGAGGAGCCAAAGCTCCCACCCCTTCTAGCATGTTTTTGTGTTGGGAGAGTTTTAGAGAGAAGGGGGACGTTCTCTCTCTAGAACTCACAATTTTAATATCTCCTCAATCTCATCCTAAATCAAGGTGATGTGTCTCTTTGATTTTCCCTTGTATCTCCATTTTGTACATTACCATAGTTGCTCTTATAAAGCTGTATACTTCCATATTAAGCTTTGTAAAGCTGTATTCTGTAAAATGCTAGTGTAATATTTACATCAAATGAAGTAGAAGAAGAAAGAAAATTGGCCTCTTGATTATTTCCCATCTCCATTGAGTTTATTTTCTTACATGGTATCAGCCAGCTGAGGCTAATGCCCAACAAAGAAAATCCTATAACCTTGCTTCTGCAACACCATCACCACAAAATCCAATGGCCTCTTCCTTGCAAAATACCCCTCAATTTTCAAAATTGGATGGCCCCAATTACCTTACCTGGAGGATCCAATTTCTAGTGTTTTCGAAGAGTCATGACATGGTTGGCCTAGTTGATGGCACCAACCCTGCTCCAGCAAAGACTCTATCTGATAACTCTCCCAATTTGGAGTACACACGCTGGTCTCAACAAGACAACAACATTCTCAGTTGGCTCTATGCCTCCATTGTGGAGAAACTTGTCTCCACAGTCCTTAATCAAGAGACCTTGAAACAGGTCTGGGACTCCCTTCAAGCTTGCTTCTCATTCACATCGCGATCCTGAATCTCTTTCCTCAAATGGTAACTTCAAACAATTTCCCAAGGTAATTGCTCCTGCCTTTCTTACATTGAAGAGGCCAAGCTTCTTTTTGATCAATTGTCCACTGCCGATAAACCTATTGATGAACAAGATCTCATCACTTATCTATTGAGTGGGCTCAAGTTGTGTGACGCTCCAACTCGCATAGATGGAAACGTGAGAATCGTGATGTCGAGATAATGACAACATGGGCCACACATCCCAACAATACGTGCCAAGTGTGTGTACATGCAGAAAGTGTACAACAAAAATGCAGCGGATAAATTAAATAAGTCAACTAAATACCCAAATTTTAAATACAAGACTACCAAAATAAAAGTATTATAAAAAATTATACAGTTATCCATGAAAATAAAGTGAGAAGTCAAATACATAGTCAAAAGGGAAACAGACCATAATCCAAAAAGCGACCACATGTCACTCCTTTGGTGAAGTCAATCCCTCAGGCTCAATGTCTTCATCTGCATCAAAATCTAAGGTTCCATAAAATGGAACTGTATCATGAGATTGTGAATCTTAGTAAGTAATCACCTAAATAAACAAAGAGATAAAAATACATTAATGCATCCAACAAACATGTGTGCACATGACGAAACACGAATGTGACCCAAAACCCTCATTTTTTCCGAAAATGATTATTTTCCAACGCATGTTAAAAATCTCATTTGACCCAAAACACGCCATGATAATATCAGCCATTTTCCCAGAAAATGGCCCAAACAAAAACCAACTATTTTTCCAAAAAATGGTGCTCATAACCATTAAATCATAAACCGCCATTTTTTCAAAAAATGGCCCAACATAATCATTTATCAGACACTGTAGGCGGGAACCATAGGTGGAACTCTACCACTATCCCTACAGCGTGTACCGTAGGTAGGAATCACAAGCGGGACTACCACCATCCCTACAGCTCACGCTGTAGGCGGGAATCACAAGCGGAACTACCACCATCCTTACCGCATGCACAGTAGGCAAGAATCACAGGCAGGACTCTACCACCATCGCTATAGTTTCTTTCCATACAAGGGGTACCACTTAGTGCACTATAAGTGGGAATTACTGGCGGGACTCTACCACCATCCCTACAGTCCCTTTTTCCTCTCCCTCAAACCGTTCAATCCTTTCATTTCAAACATACCCAAAATCATATCTCACATGAAAATTCAGTTTTCATTCACAACACATGAGTATGCATGAAATGATGCAATAAATGTCATGATGCCAAACACAACATAAATGCATGCAAGCATAATTTAATTAAATAAACAACCCATCCTCACATCTAACCGACCCCCATACTCCACGGATTCAATGTCCAACACAACCAACCAGACTACAGAAGATTTGTTAGTGCGGAAATATATTTAAAACTCAAGAAATTCTTCAAAAATTACTTATAGTGCTAAAATATAATTTTTGAAGGATCAATGAGGTGTAAGAGGTGGCGGCAGAACAACGTAACAGTGTATTTTGGACTATGGTTGTGGGTCTCAAAAATTCAATTTTTGAACGGGGACAAACGAAGACTCGGGAGGGCTAGAGAAGGGCTTAGAGGTGTTGGTGAAACTAATGGTGGTGGTGGTTGGCTGTGGGTGGAGGTTGGAGTCCAAAATACCCAAATCGAAAAATGAGCTAGAGGGGCTTCAACAATGGGGGATAGGGGCTGACGAAGGGTGGTTTGGGAGGTTGAAGGGTCGACGGTGTTGTGGTGAAAAGCTGGTGGTCAATGGAGGTGCGACGACAACGCTGGAGCGAAAAAGGGCCGTGGCTTGGATTCCCTCGTGCCGGTTAATGGCGGCACAAGAGGGGCTAAGATTGGAAGGAAAGTGAAGCCGGCTGAAGAGGAAGAGAATGGGAGGGGAAGTGGAGGCCACAGACGGTGCATAGCGGCACACTAGGCAGACAAAGAAACGAAAGGGGAGAGGGGAGGGGAGGGTCGTGTGCAGGAGGAAGGAAAGAAGGGAAAAAAAGGAAAAAGAAAAGAGAAGAAAAAAAGAAAAAGTGAGGGAAAGAAATGAAGTACAATCCTCACAATTTGGGTCACAAAAATTAATCCAACGAAAAGAATTTTAAAACAGTAAGTTGAATAAAATAATTTAAACGTAGTGATTAGTTAAAATAAAATAATAATAAAAATCCAACAATACAATAATTTTAAAGTCCAACATTAAACTAATTTAGAGTAAAGAGCAATTTAAATGCAAAACAATAATTAATACCAAGAAAGCACATCATAATAAATTTTACAATATAAAAACCATAAAATAAATCCAACGAGAAATCCGATAAATTTAAAACAAGAGAACCAATATTTAAATTAATTAAAATAATCATTCAATAAAATACACTAAAATACAGGGTATCACAAGTCGCAGTTCATGCCATTTGTAACTGCTTTTACTTTCGCAACAAGAGACAAAGAGTTCGCTCTGGATGATTTTTAAATTGAGATTCTAAGTTTCGAGACGTTAATGAAGGCTTCCTCTACCTTGGTACCTACCGAGACAAATTTTTCCTTTGCGGCAACACATTCAAAACCAGGACCCCTAAGGAAAAACAAAGGACCTGGCTTTTCATCACAAGCTTGTTCGCCCAATAGCGCCCCAACTCCTATGGGTTCCTCCAACGATAGGCCCAATGCATAGCAGTCACTTGACAAACGACTCATTTGTCAAATCTGTGATAATAAGGGTCACAAGGCTCTTGATTGCTATTACAAATTTAATTTCTCCTATCAAGGCTGCTCACCACCATCGGATCTTGTTGCTATGGTTGGTGAAGGCAACACCTCTTATGCTCAACAGGTGTGGTATGCAGATAGTGGGGCCAATGCACACATTACCAGTAACACATCAAATCTCACCACCTTGCAGCCTTATGAAGGGGAAGAAACCATCATAGTTGGAAATGGCTCAGGTTTGGTGATATAGAATATGGGTACCACTTCTCTCACCACAAATCATTCCAATTTTACTCTCTCCAATGTTCTTCATTGTCCAAATGCTTCCTCAAACTTAATTTCTATCAATCATTTTTTCTTGGATAATGATTGTTGTTTAATACTAACTGGAAATGGTTTTTCTGTGAAAGAGAACAACATAGGGCGACTTCTACTCCAAGGGCAAGTTAAGAATGGACTCTATCCAATTGTAGAAAATAAAAATCCTTCCAATAAAATTTCTTGTTTTGCAGCTAACCTCCGTGTGTCTACCACTCTCGACATCTGGCATGATCGACTAGGCCACCCATCTCAAGCTATTTAAAATCAGTTATTTTGGTCCAAGTATTTAGATGTTTCCAATTCACATACCGTTGGGTTTTTTTCATCATGTCCTTTAGGGACATCCAAACAATTACCCTTTAGTGACTCAACTTGCCAATCATCTAGGCCTTTAGCACTTATTCATTTAGATGTATGGACATCTCCTATGTATTCGGTTGGTGGAGCAAAATATTATGTGCATTTTATTGATAATTTTTCTCACTTCACTTGGTTATATCCCATTAAGCTTAAAAATGAAGTCTTTGCAATTTTTAAACAATTCAAGGCTCTCATGGAAAATGTCTTTTCTTGTAAAATTCAACAATTACAAATCGATAATGGTAGCAAATTCATGTCCACCTCTTTTAAATCTTTTTTACAAGAAAATGGCATATTCCATCACTTAATATGTCCTCATACATGTCAACAAAATGGGATCACTGAACGAAAACATCGTCATATTATTGAAACTGGGTTAACACTTCTAGCTCGGGCTCACCTACAGTACACGTATTAGGCTGATGCTTTCCTCACATCTGTTTATCTCATAAATCGACTCCCAACAAAAGTGTTACATCACTTAACTCCTTTTTACATGCTTCACAAAAAAAATTCCAAAATTTTCACATCTAAAATTTTTTGGCTCGGCTTGTTATCCTTTACTCAAATCCTATGAAGACCAAAAACTCTCTTTCCGCAATAAAGAGTGTATTTTTTTTGGCTATGATAGTTAACAAAGAGGGTATAGGTGTCTTGACTACAAAACTGGACGTGTGTATGTGTCTCGCAATGTTCTCTTCAATGAATCCAAATTTCCTGCAACACGTGGAGTCCTCTCTTCTCCTGCCTCACCGAGTGAAGTTTCCCCAGGTATGTTCACTTCCCTTCTAGTTATTCCTTCCTCGAACCTACCCCCATCTCCCACATCTGAACTTGACCAAAGAGACCAACAAATTCCCAATCCTTCTCACCAAATCAACCAAGACCTTCAAAGCCAAAATCTTTCCCCTATGCCTAATCCAACCTAGACCCAAAATAAACAAACTGAACTCACACTCCTAGTACCACAAATCCCATTAGCCACAACCATACCCACCAACACAAACCCAAACCCATGCCACGTCACAACTCGTTCCATGATTGGGAACTCCAAACCAAAAACATTTCTTGATTTTACAGTGTATTCAACTCATCATCCTCTGCAGGTACTCTCCATGGTTGTCACCGAAACTGAGTCTTCCACCTACACACAGCTTTTTGTCCCGAATGGTGTGCTACGATGGGGCGTGAGTTTGACGCATTAATGGCCAACCACAGTTGGTCCCTCTCCATTTGGTAAGCATGTTGTTCGAAATAAATGGGTTTTTTAAAATAAAAAGACCCTTAGTTGGTAGCATTGAGCACTATAAAGTGAGTTTAGCTGCAAAGGGTTTTGATCAGCAGTATGGAATTGATTATGGTGAAACCTTTTCACCAATTGTGAAACACACAACAGGTCGAATGATCCTTGCTTTAGCGGTGTCGTTTAATTGGAATATCCATTAATTAGATATTTCAAATGCTTTTCTACATGGGTTCTTAGATGAGGAAGTCTTTATAGAGCAACCCAAAGGGTTTGTTGATGAAAATTACCCAGATTATGTTTGTAGATTACATAATCACTGTATGGTCTAAAACAAGCACCACATGCTTGGTTTAGACATCTCTCCTAGTCTTTATTGGAATATGGTTTCATTGATTCAACTGTTGATTATTCCCTTTTTATTTATGCCACTGAATTTGTGAAGTTATATGTGTTGATTTATGTTGATGATATTCTAGTCACTGGTTCAAGCAAGGCTGCAATTGATTCTTTTATTTCATCCTTCAAGGATTCATTTCTTGTTAAAGATCTGGGTGAGCTAATTTTTTTCCTAGTTGTCCAAGCAAGTCATGATAAAAAATGGGCTACACCTACGGCAAACACACTACATAATAGGTATGCTTGACAACGCCAAAATGGGGGGTGCTAAACCTCTAAAATTTCCAACAACATCAGGGCTAAAACTCTCATCAGAAAAAGGTGAATTATTGTCTGATCCAATTGAATATTGTCGTGTGGTTGGTGCTCTTCAATATTGTACAATCTCACGCCCTGATATTGCGTATGTTGTGAACCAATTGTGTCAATTTATGCACAATCCCCGTGAGCCATATTTGATTGTTATGAAACATGTGCTTCGCTATCTCAAGGGTAGTATTGAATATGACTTCTACTTTTCATCTGGTGCTATTCATTTAAATGCTTACTATGATTCAGATTGGGCCAATAATCCAGATGACCGCCATAGCACAACCAGTTATGGCATCTTTCTGGGACCAAATCTAACCACTTGGACAGTAAAGAAATAACCGTTGTATCAAAAAGTAGTACAGAGGTAGAGTATCGCAGTGTAGCCGTTGCTGCAGCTGAACTGTATTGGATACAGATGCTTATGAAGGAACTTGGTGTTTTACTCCCATCAACTCCAACTATCTAGTGTGATAATATTGGAGCAATTTCCTTAGCCTCCAATCCAGTATTCCATGCTCATACCAAACACATTGAAGTCGACTACCACTTCATCCGGAAAAAATTTCTCAACAAAGACATTCAAGTGAAGCACATTTCTACACAAGATTAAATTGGTGATATCTTCACCAGGGGTCAAGCTGCTCCTCGGTTTGCTTTTCTCAGATCCAAATTAATGGTGGTTTTGATCCCCATAAATTTGAGGGGGGTGTTAGACAGAGTATTCATGAAGATCCCAAAATTGGAGCTACTATACATGGACCTTCCAAAACAAGAACAACAATCAAATCTCTTCCTCAATCTCGAGCTGCTATACATGGAAATTCCAAACTAAAAGCAACAGCACAATCTCCTCCTCAATCTCATCCTAAATCAACGTGATGTATCTCTCTAATTTTCCCTTGTATCTCCATTTTGTAATTACCATAGTTGCACTTGTAAAGCTGTACATATACTTCCATATTCAGCTTTGTAAAACTATATTATGTAAAATGCTAGTGTAATATTTAAATCAAATGAAGTAGAAGAAGAAGGCAAGTTGGGCTCTTCTCATCTCCATTCAGTTTATTTTCTTACAATATTAACACTCTCTAGACCGAGTTGTACTGCTAGAATTTGTGTTGAGATGTGATAAAATGAAAATAATGTATTAAATAAGCATAAAGATTATGGAATTTTGGGCTGAAAAGATGTCACATGCTTGTTTAAATACATTATAATAAAGGAAAGAATGCTAGAGGCGTGACTTAACTAAAAAGAATGTTTTTTATTTTTTTTAGTCACTTTCAGACACACACGACCACACATTTTATCAAGGGAAAGAAAAAAAAAAGTGTTACTAATGCCTAGGCCATTTATTTCCCTTTTCAATTTTACTAAGTGTCTCAGCTCTCACTCCCTTTCTCTTCTGTTTTGCTTCTAGCCCTAGCCTCTAGTGATGAACTGCACGAAACAGGAGGGGATAACCAACTCAAGGAATATTCGGGAGAAGGAGTGGAGCAGGAACAAGGGGGGAAGCATAAAGAAAGGAAGGGCTCGGACGAAAAAGGAGAGTAGATTTAAGGAGAGTCTTCGTGTGCTATTTTTCCATTTTTTTCTTTGATCCTCAATTTTTTTGCATGTTGTTTTTTTCTCGCATGGTTTATCATCTCATGATGAGTGAGTAATTTTTGGTAGCTTAGGCTCAGGCTTTCTTTGAGTGGTTTTAATCTCCTAGGGTTTGTGATTTCCACTGTGCTTAGCAAGTAGAATCCAGGAAGTTTATTATCAGCTACTTCATTATGCCATTCCAGAGTTACTCACCGAATCTCGATCCATCGTTGACTAGAAGGCACGGTGTATTCTTGGGTTGTGTGAGGCTTGTTTTTTTGTTAGCAATCTTAACGATAGTTTGGTTTTAAATTGCTAGAAGTATTTCAAAGTTTGTTTTGTGCTTGAATCATATATATCAGCCAAACATTTTGTTCATAATTGAAATGATGTTTGAAGGAAATTGGGAAATTTGAACTCTCCTGTGAGATCTATCCACGAGAAGGAGCCTGTAGCCTAAGTGTTTGACAAAAGTTTTCTTAGAAACTGAATTTACTTGAGTTATTTTTCTCTATTCGAAATTGTAAGGCTAAGGCATTTTTGATGTGTTTGAAAGCATTTAGTTAAATAGAAATATTGTTAGTAGAAAGAAAAAGGAAAATTGAATCACTTCGGTTTCCACATCTGTGCACACTATATCAGGCTTGATAGTTAAAGGGCTTGTTATCATCCCTTTTTACTATCACCTTTCCTTCAGAGTGTGAGTAGATAAACATCCTCATTTTAATCTAGTTCTCTAAAAAAAACTTTAATCCCTGTGAAATCGACCTTGGTACTCTTCCTATAAACAACTTCATATCTTCTGCACTTGGGAGACATTTTAATTGAAGAGACAAGATGGATACTTCAAAACCCCTATTAGAGATTGGTGTGCCTAAAATAAAGAGTTTTTGGCAACAAATAGTATATGAAAAAGTCCCCTTGTTCTATGATCATTGTAGACAACAAGATCATTTAAAAAATAATCGTAGGGTGATGAGAAAGGGGAAGAACCTAGAAGTGATAGAAGGGGATGGGAGAAAACATCATGCTGGGGAAACCAAAAAAGAGAAAAGGTTTATGTTCCAATGGGGACAAAATTGGGCAAAAATAGAAAGGCGTGGAGGGTGAGGAAGTAAACTCAGGGAAGAAGAATTTGACATAATTTGCAGTCATGGAAAAAGAGAAAGAAGAGGATGAAAATGAACCTCAAATCTATAGTAACCTGGTAGAGAGGGAGGAAGGAGAGCTGATAGAAGCTATAGAAGTAATCTCATTGGAGTACAAGAAGAAGGAGGTAGAAGTGCAAGGGAATAATTTGAATAATAGAGTGGAGTCGAGTAACTCTCCGTAGGTAGAGCAGAGCTTCATTCAACCCAAAAAAGGTCATGATAAAAAATGTTCGAGAATGAAAAATGGTCCAGAAGCTGAGTCCTTAACTCTGGTTGAATCTAATAACCATGCAAAAGCCACATTGCAGCATTCATCACAAACCAGTTTGAGTCTCTAACTGACTTGGAAGAAGAGAAAGGATTATTTCAGCCTTTGAGCAAGCAAAAAGACTTAGCAAGATTTTGACAAGCCTTTAATCTTGTTGAGGAGGGAGATGAGAAGGAAAAAGTCAAAGCCTTTGGGCTTGGCCTAACAACTTGTATTATTGACTATGGTTCCAAACATTCTAGTGTGGAACGTGAGGGGTATTGGCCTAACAACATACTAGCTATGGTGGGAAAGTTAAAAGGTAATCATAAAATACAAACCAAAAATTGTTTCTTTCTCTAAGGCAGATAAAGTTGTAAATAAGAAAAATTCTAAACATAAGCCTCACACTCCTGCACACCACTAAAAAATATATGATTTTTTTTTTACTCTCATACTTCATATATTCTTAACATTTGAAATATGAAATATGAAGTATGATAGTAAAAAAATAAAATCACATGTTTTTAAGTGGTGTGCAGGAGTGTGGTGCTTATGTGTAGCACCCCCTTACAAATAAACTGAATTTTACTTCAAGTTTCTCCAATGAAGACAAACAAGGGAAGGTGTGGATATTCTAGGAAGAGGTAGACTTCATGCCAATTCAAATGAACTCACAATCTATTTCAGGTTTGGTTGAATATCAAAACAGTGTCTCCACTCTTTTAGTTATATATGCCAAGTGTGGATTCATGGAGAGAAGAGTCTTATGGGAGGAGCTAAAAGATTTAAACATTGGTGACAAACCATGGATAGTAAGTGGGGATTTCAATAAAATTTGAAATGATGATGAGAAGCTAGGAGGTGTTCCTAAACCTGCTGGTGCAAAAGCTGATTTTAATGGTTTTATTGAAGAATGTGGATTGTTGGAAGTACCATGTGAGGGTTCTAAATGCACACAGTGCAATGACCAAGAGGGTAATAGTAGAATATGGGCGAAGCTGGACAGAACTATGGTGAATCCATACATGCTGCAAATGGAGGGGCAATTGCCTTATAAGTTACTTCTCGAGTTTGCCCTGACCATAGCCCCATACTGATATCAAGGGGCCTTAAGTTTGTCAAATACGGTCCTCCTATTTTCAGGTTTCTAAGAATGTGGTGTTTCCAGCATGGTAAAACTAATGCTAAAATTGAAGAGGATCAAGGGAGCCCTTAAAAAATGGAACAAGGAAATGTTTGGGCATGTGGAAGAAAGAAAAGTAAGGTTTGAAGATCAAATCATGGAGCTTGAAGCAAACATTTGCTCCCAAACTATTTTCGAACAGGAAAAGAAACTTAAGGAAAAAATAGCTGAACTTGACAAGTACGTCCTCCAAGAAGTGGTATTGCTTAAACAAAAATTCTGGGTCAAATGGATAAAAGAAGACGATGCTAACACGGTATTTTTTCATCCTATAGTAAAACAAAAAATGAAGAAAGCTACAATTAGCAAAATCATCCTTGAAGATGGGACTGCGTTGAACTCCACCCTGCAGATAGATGATGCAACAGTCTCACACTTTCAAGATCTTTTAACTTCAAGTGCCTCTGTGCAAGAGACTAACCTTGGAATGGGCAACTCCTTCAGGATCTCCTACCAGCACAAATAGTATCATCCTTACTGGGAAACACAATATGGATTAGAGTTGGGGAAGACACACCTGCATGGAAAGGTTCTTCTAATGGGAAATTTTCTATCTCAACAGCCTGGGATTTCATTCGGAACCATGAGCAGCAAGTTGGTATGGAATAAGTGTATTCCAAGCAAGGTTTCTATCCTTGTGTGGAAGTGCTTTCATAAAGGGCTCCCTTTTGATACAAACAAATAGAACTTTCATATACACTTAGTTTTCAGATGTGACTGCTGCCAAACTCCTGCAATAGAATCCTTAGACCATATTATTGTGTTGGGCAGCTTGATGGCTATGTTTGGAATCATTTTGGAACCCAGTTGGGGATGAGATGTATGGAGAATTAGGGGTGGAATGAAAAGTGTATGCTATGATATCAAAAAGCTCATAAGCACTCTCAACTGGGCATTATCATTGGTCTAGTACATTTTCTAATTAGCTGAAACCTATGGGTTAGTAGATGTAAGGTCAAATGGAAGGAAAAAAATAGAGAAGAATGTGGTCTGTCATCAAATCAAGCAAATGATCCATGAAGTTACTGGGAAGATGACTTGGATAAAAAGGTTATAGCCTCGGGATGAACTCTTACTAAACCATCTGGGATAAATTTTCCCCACCAAAGTCAATAAAGATGTAAGTGTGATTTGGAAGAAACCAACAAGAGGGGGGAAAATAAAGTTAAACGTAGATGGAAGTAGCTAAGGAAACCCGAGGCAGTGTGGTGGAGGTTGTATAATTAGATATGACAAAGGATCATTTATTGTCGCATTCTCAACCTTTCATGGAGTGGGAACTAACACAAAAGCATAGATAAATGCCTTACTTGATGACTTAAATTTGTGCATATATTTACATGTTTGTCAACTAGAAGTTGAAACAAATTCCTTATTGGTTGCAAATTGGATGAAGGAGAAAAATAAGATCCCCTTGAAAGTCAAAGAATCATGGGAAAGGATAACGGAGACATGGAGTCTCTTCACATTGAATGTTGCCATGCGCTTAGAGAGCCAAACTAGATTGTAGATTGGTTAACTAAGAATGGAGCACAAGGGGAGTAACGGAAGAGTACCACACTTTCACTCAGCCCCCGAAGAAGTCAGAGGTCTAATAAACATGGATCAGGCTGGGTTTCCTACACTTCAAGTTCGCTAAAGTTGGGATTTGTTTGTACCTTTCTCTTAGTTTTTGCTATAGGACATAAATCAATTTTATGATGCCTTGGTTTTTATGGTTTCATTTGTAATCGCCAAGGTGTCCTTAGAGAGAATGCTTTCACTAGGGGTGCTACCCACACCCTACGGGGCAGGTAGCCCCCTTCCCACTCCCCACCCCCACTGGGGCGAGGGGTGGGGTTTTTCCCACCGACACCAGCCAAACTGGCTCATAACTTGTTTCTGGGCTATTTTGGGCCACCCAAAAATTAACTAAAATTGCTTGCAGTAAAAATACAAATAATTTACAATTATATACTACTAAGTTGCAACTAATAATCATAACTAAGCTATTATAATAATACAAATTAAACAAAAACTATTAAAAAGTTACAAATTCATCTAAAAAATATTACAAGTTGTCAAATAATTTAAATAAATAATGATAACACAATTAACTATTAAGGGAAAAATTGTAGCCAGATTACAATTAACGCAAGAATATCATTTCAATTTTTGAATTGAGTTTGACATTGGAATTTGGGGTGGTTATGGTGGTGTAAAAGTTAGGGAGCTGTGTGTTTTGAGATTGTGAGATCATAAAACCTGAAGCATTAATAGGAAAATAAATTAGAATTACAAACAAGAAACAAAAATAAAAAATACAAACATATATTATAAATATAAATATTATAAATATTAAAAGTACTAACCAAGACGAGATTAGAATGAAGATGACAATGAGATCATTGGG
This sequence comes from Cyclocarya paliurus, assembly GCA_029856935.1. Classification (NCBI taxonomy): domain Eukaryota; kingdom Viridiplantae; phylum Streptophyta; class Magnoliopsida; order Fagales; family Juglandaceae; genus Cyclocarya; species Cyclocarya paliurus. Next base: position 10,639,476 of record CM056948.1, read on the forward strand.
TCCTTGGGATTAGAATTGGGCATATGACAGTGAGACTATAAAAGCTAAAATAAATTACAAGAAAAACAATTAGAATTGTCCAAAACTATATAAATACAAAAAATAATTAAAGGAAAAATTGTACAAACCAATGACAAATGGCAATGGTGGGTTCACTAGACACGAAGTTATATTGCAGCGGAGGTAGACATTGTCTCATGTATCGGTATAACAATTAAATTTGAAATTAATACTAGTTAAATGAATATAAATAAATTAAAATAACATAATGAAATCCATTACTCCCATCTGCCATTTTTTAGGTCCAATATCTGGTCTAGATTGACTATTCTCTTATAAAGATTTTAATATTGGATTCTTTTGCATTATTATTCTAAGTGGACCTTTAATTGGGATGTACCATATCTCCTATAGTGACATCCATACACTTTGCCACCATAGTTACACTTAGCTTAAGGGTTATTGGGATCACTACCCTCTAATTTGGTGAAATGAGTCCAAATTATTGAAACTGATTTCTTGCTTTGTGGGGGCAAAGGGGTAGCGGTAGGGTCCATAGGGGGCAAGTTTAGGGGCAAGAGAGTTAATACTAAAATCTGATTGAGTATCCATGCCCCAAAACTCATAAAAATCTGAAATGAAGCAAGGATCACAGCAACAATTAAAACCATGCACAAATCACCCATAACAAAATGGAGTTTCACATCGAAATCTCAAAATAGAACGGGCTTTCAGAATACCCTTAAATTAATTTAGGGTTTCAAATTGAAACCCCTTACATAATAAAGTGTTGAAATCCTAAACTAATTTAGGATTTCAATCCAAAACCCTAAAGTTGTAATTTCACATGCGCAATTTTTATTTTACAAACAACAATCAATAAACAAACCAATCTCCACACTCCACAACACAGAATTCAAAATCTCATCTCCAACTCCTCAATTTAATCCCATCCTCCATAACTCAACAAAAAAAAAATGAAAAAAACAAGTACATTTTACTCTAAATAGGAAACATACCTTCAATGATGGACTAGGCATGCGACAGAGATGGCAACGGAAGGAGACAGCAATGGGCTGATGGCATGCGATAGATGGAGCATGAGAGAAATAGAGAGAGAGAGAGGCTAGAGTTTCATGGAGATGAGAGAGAGATGAGAGAGGGAGATCTGATTCAGAGTACTGAGGGTTGGAGGGGTGGGTTTGGGTTAACATCACTACTCAAAACGATGCCCTTTTTCTATACGTTGTTTTGATATATGGAAGTTTTGTGACGCCCCGACTCCCACGTATAAAAGTCTTGGGAATCGTGACGTTAGAAAGATGACAACGCAGTCATGCATTCCAACGACAAGTGTCAAGTGTGTGCAACAAATAAACAGTGCACAAATAAATACACATCGGATAATAATAAGTAAGTCACTAAGTACCAGAGTTTTAGTTTAATACAAATATCCAAATACAAATCTCTTAAAACAAAAGCCAAAGTCCCATAAAATATAATACAAAGCTAAAAAAAAAATAAAGGCATAGCACGAGTGATCCCAGATCACTCCTCCGGTGGAGCCAAATCCTCAAGCTCGGCATCTGCATCATCAACAACATAGTCTGCAGTACTATTAAATGGTACCACAGGTAAGTTATAACCTAACCAATCCTGAAATAAAAATACATTTAAGCATCTAATCATGCATGCCCATGATGCAGTATGCAATAAATGTAACCCAAGCCAAAAATCATATTTGGCCCAAAAATATTTCCAATAAAACATTTCCACCATTTTTCCAGAAAATGGCCCAAAAATCAATATCCATCATTTTCCCAGAAAATGACACAAAAACCAACTCACGCTATTTTCCCAGAAAACAGTCATTTATCCAATTAATCCATATGCACCATGGTCTCCCCTATGGACCATCCGCACGTCCTGGCTACTTTACGAGAGATGCACAGTTCCGTACCCGGTGCGTTCGTGGTCAGGTCATCCTCTAGCCCCCGCCAGCAGAAAGGCCACGGAGTTGGCACGTAACTCGTCCGATCCCGTTGTCGCCCGACGACAACCCAGGGGACGTCACTCAGTATATTCCGCTCCCGAGTGACTAGAGGAGCTCCACCGAGATAATGCCCCATCTCGGCTTGGGGTCGTGATACACACACACCCACAAATCCAGTCAACACATGAAAACCCAGTTTTTAAAATAACCACATGATCATGAATGCAATATACAAAAACTCAGTTTTCAATTTACAAACATGACATGCGTGCAATATGCAGTGTACCAAACCACAACCATAATACCCAATAACCAAAATCACATCACAATATAACCAACAACAACCCAATCACAATAACCAACACAACAATTACTCCGTCCTCAATCAATCCACCCCCGAACTCCTCGGACTCAGTCCGGAACCAACCAGAACACAGTATAAATAAATATTGCAAAAATATATTTAAATCTCAAAAAATTGTTTAGGAAATACTCACAGCGCTATAAAAATATTTTCGGAGGATCAAGGAGAAGCTGGAAGTGCCAACAACAGCAACTCCACAGTGTAAAAACACTATGGCCGAAATACACAGTGAACCCAAAATTACACGGGGTCAAACGAAGATTTAGGAACGGTAGGGTAGGGCCTATGGGAGGTGGTGAAGTTAGTGGTGGTGGCCTTTGGTTGTGGGTGGCAGCCGAAACGGCGGTTTAAGGCCGAAGAACTCAAATTGGACTTTGAGTTCGTGGAGGCGGCTCCGGCGATGGATCGGGGCCGAGATTGGGTCTAAAATGTTGCTTGAGGGCCGGTGATGAGGTGGCTAAGAGATGGTGGCCGGACGGCGGGGGAACGGCAAAATGAAGCTCACGGCTTCGCACGGCTCGCGGTGGCTAACGACGACGTTAGCCGGCCTGAGTTTTGATGGGGTGACTCGCCGACAGCTGGGGAAGTAGGTGGTGCCGGCGGTGTCGACCACGGGCGGCCGGAGGCGGCGCTGCATGGGGATGGCCGAAACACAGTGGAGAGGAGAGAGAGAGGGTCGGGCTGGGAGAGAGAATCCGCGGGAAGAAAAGGGAAAAAGAAAAGAAAAGGAAAGAGAAAAGAAAAAGAGGAGGAAAAAAGAGAGATCCAGTCTTTTCATCATGGATCCCGAAAAATCCAACGAAGAGGATTATAAAACTATTAAATAAATAAAATAATCCAAACGCAATGAAAGATTTAAATAAAACAATAATTATTTTAAAATCCAAAAACAAACCAATTTAAATTAAAAATCACTTTAAATGCAAAACAGCAAATAACATTAAGAAAACAGCATAAAAATTAATTTTCACAACTTAAAATATTATAAAATAATATTTAAAAACTTCCAAAATTTTAAAACAAGATAATTAATCACTAAATAAATTAAATAAATCCTTCATTAAAAATATACTAAAATCCGGGATGTTACAATCTCCCCCCCTTAAATAAAATTTCGTTCTCGAAATTGGCAAGGTCAAACATCAGCGCCAAAGCAGGATTCAAGATACAACTCAGAACATGCTTGAGAAAAACATACCATCAAAACTTCCAAACAAGCATGAGTAACACTCTTCCAAGTCTACTCCCATAGGCAATTCCATCATACTCGCACTAATCTCCCAATGGCACATCTCGTCTCTTACTCCTAGAGCAGCCACGTAATCTAAGATCTCCATATCCACAAAACTTAATACAACACTCAAGGAATCTCAATGATTAAAAGCTTCATTCGATAACCTGCACTAACCTCAATCGACTCCTATGGCATAACTTCCAAACCTTCATTTTTATACTACACTTTGGTAACCCTAATGGCCACTTCCAAAGTTAACCAGCAATAACGAAATTGATGGTTATACCGTATCTTCTCAAAATTTCTAGTCACCACTAATTCCTCAAAATCAACACAAAATTTTAAACTCCTAATTACAACCAAAGTATCCTGCTCCTGCTGCACACTCTGATAATTACCACATACCGAAAATTTATGTCCTCATAAAAATTAATACCATCGAGTACAAGGTGGCTCCATACCTACTAACCAGAAAACTCTACCACAATTGATGGAAATACCCTCTTCCAAAATCATGAATTATTACACATTCCAAAATACACCCGCTCATCTTAAGATAAGGAACTTACCTTAAAAGGCTCAAATCCATTCCCGTCAACCAATAAGAACACCTATAAACTTCTACCCAACAACCTAAACCCGAAAGTTTATCAACTAAATTCTAAATATCATCTAATCTAGCGGTGACTAACTCATCATGAACTACCCTTGACTTCACCAAAACAATGCCGAAACCTTCTTGGTAACTCGCCCACCTACTTTTACTCCCATAAACTAGTACTAGCACAACTAGCTCATTCAATAGCACATCACTATTAAACCTTAAGGAAAGTCATACTGCTCAACCCTTCAATCCACAAAAAACTATTGCACAACATCCAAGGATCCTAATACTTTATTAACTCTCATACTTGATTATGCTATCCACCGTTGATGCCTAAGCTTCAACTTCCAAGATTTTATCATACACCATACATGGCAACCCATCAACTCTCTTCAAATTAAATAACAATGGCCTTAACTCACCCAACTTGGTGCTCCATTTCCAGAGGGAAGTATAGTCTCAAAAATTTGAATTTCTATGTGACCTCAAGTCACAATTAATTCCTTTAGGTAATCAAAACAATTATTGCCAATCATCATTCCATCGAGTATCCTGCTTCGACTGTACACTACAATCAACTCCTCAAAAAGTCAAGGCCAAGGTCTCTTAAACTTACTACTGTCATGTCATCTCCTCTTTAACACCTACCAAAACCACTTCTTTTAACAAAAATGCGATTAGGACATGTACTCTCCAAAATCCATACACACTCACCACTACTACGCATTGATCTCATGCACCCTTAGCCGAAACCAAAAATCCTCCAAACGTGCAAGTGGTTCATCATTATCATTTCCATCATCTGGACCTATTTCCTCAAAAAACAACAAGAATCTTTTCCTAAGTCCACACCATCTATTATCCTTAAAATTGATATGGATTAATTCTAAAACTTGCCACTAAAACCTCAAACTAATAACAATCATTTACCAAACTAGGTCGACATCTTCAATCCTTAGAAAATACATGAACTAGATCCTTACCTTCCATCTTCAAAGAAATTCTCCCTTGAAAAGATTTCTCATATCAGTAACTCAACTCTAATCAACCCCACTTCATTGATTATAGATTAATCAATCTCAAGAATAGATCAAGCTAGCGTACCAAGTCTACCAAACTAGGAACTCAAATCCTATTATAAATCAGTCTTTCAAATCTGCAATTCTAAAACCTTAAACCAGATAAGAATCATTTTTCCAAAATCCTCAATATCGATGACCTTAAATCTAAAACACTCACCTTATAAAACTTACAAAATTCTAAAACCACAAATGATACCAAAGTGCTTAACCGAATCGACAAAATTTAAAACTTCTAATTTAATTAGTCCCTCAATTGCTTGTTGAACCTACCACCTTCAATCCCATAAACTTATTTCCTAAAAACTATAGGACCCCAAACCTTAGATAACTTCTCATAAATCTATCTGTAAGGTTCGTTGAACTTACAACCTCCTACTCCATAGGCTCAACACATAATTCTACGGTACTTAAAACCTCAAGTATCCTAAGCGAACTAAAGTTATTCCCACCTCAGCTACGACTTGAGTTCCTACTCCATTGAGTTCACCTAGACCACGTCGTTCCCTTCGAGTTTCGATATTAAGACATACCAATCGCTAAGAGTTCAGGCCTACTACACTAAATGTTCAAGCCTAACAATGACATTCACGGTCGTACCATCTTCCTGCCATAGCGTAACCCTTAACCCCCTTTTTAACTCAAACCGATTAAAATATAATTATAGCAGAATAAATTAAAATACAACCAAATGCCACGAAATAAAATAGAATAAAACCAACCAAGTATAACAACATACAATAAATTAAAACGATTGAAGTAGCATGCCTCAAACAAAATAAAACCAACACAAAACAAAAATCTCTCAAATAAAATAAAATTTCATAAATAAAATAACATACGACAAAATGAATAAAACAATGAAGAAGTACACAATAAATAATTAAAACAAATAAAATAACCGACCATAAAATAAAACAATTAAAATAAAATGACAAACAATAAAAAAAAATGAAACCAATAAAAATAACATACTTTAAACAAAACAATTTCAAATCACAACTTTAAAACTTTCTGGTACTGCACCTATGGGACATGTGGCTTTAACCAGAGCCGAACTGCTCTGATACCAACTGTGACGCCCCGACTCCCACGTACAAAAAGCCTCGGAAATCTTGACATTAGGATGATGACAACCCGGTCATGCATTCCAACGACAAGTGTCAAGTGTGTGCAACAAATAAACAGTGCACAAATAAATACACAGCGGATAATAATAAGTAAGTCACTAAGTACCAGAGTTTTAGTTTAATACAAATCTCTTAAAACAAAAGCCAAAGTCCCATAAAATATAATACAAAGCTAAAAAAAATAAAGGGATAGCACGAGTGATCCCAGATCACTCTTCCAGCAGAGCCAAATCCTCAGGCTTGGTATCTGCATCATCAACAACATAGTCTGCAGTACCATTAAATGGTACCACAGGTAAGTTATAACCTAACCAATCCTGAAATAAAAATACATTTAAGCATCTAATCATGCATGCCCATGATGCAGTATGCAATAAATGCAACCCACGCCAAAAATCATATTTGGCCCAAAAATATTTCCAATAAAACATTTCCACCATTTTCTCAGAAAATGGCCCAAAAATCAATATCCATCATTTTCCTAGAAAATGACACAAAAACCAACAAACACTATTTTCCCAAAAAACAGCCATTTATCCAATTAATCCATATGCACCATGGTCTCCCCTATGGACCATCCGCACGTCCTGGCTACTTTACAAGAGATGCACAGTTCCGTACCCGGTGCGTTCGTGGTCAGGTCATCCTCTAGCCCCCGCCAGCAGAAGGGACATGGAGTTGGCACGTAACTCGTCCGATCCCGTTGTCGCCCGACGACAACCCAGGGGATGTCACTCAGTATATTCCGCTCCCGAGTGACCAGAGGAGCTCCACCGAGATAATGCTCCATCTCGGCTTGGGGTCGTGATACACACGCACCCACAAATCCAGTCAACACATGAAAACCCAGCTTTCAAAATAACCACATGATCATGAATGCAATACACGAAAATCCAGTTTTCAATTTACAAACATGACATGCGTGCAATATGCAGTGTACCAAACCACAACCATAATACCCAATAACCAAAATCACATCACAATATAACCAACAACAACCCAATCACAATAACCAACACAACAATTACTCCGTCCTCAATCCATCCACCCCCGAACTCCTCGGACTCAGTCCGGAACCAACCAGAACACAGTATAAATAAATATTGCAAAAATATATTTAAATCTCAAAAAATTGTTTAGGAAATACTCACAGCACTATAAAAATATTTTAGGAGGATCAAGGAGAAGCTGGAAGTGCCAACAACAGCAACTCCACAGTGTAAAAACACTGAGGCCGAAATACACAGTGAACCCAAAATTACACGGGGTCAAACGAAGACTTGGGAACGGTAGGGTAGGGCCTATGGGAGGTGGTGAAACTAGTGGTGGTGGCCTTTGGTCGTGGGTGACGGCTGAAACGGCAGTTTAAGGGCGAAGAACTCAAATCGGACTTTGAGTTCGTGAAGGCGGCTCTGGCGACGGATCGGGGCCGGGATTGGGTCTAAAAGGTTGCTTGAGGGCCGGTGATGAGGTGGCTAATGGTGGCCGGACCGGCGGAACGGCGAAATGAAGCTCACGGCTTCACACGGCTCGCGGCGGCTAACTGCGGCGTTAGCCAGCCTGAGTTTTGGTGGGGTGACTCACCGGCAACTGGGGAAGCAGGTGGTGCTGGCGGTGTCGACCACGGGCGGCCAAAGGCGGCGCTGCGTGGGGATGGCCAAAATGCACGGTGGAGAGAAGAGAGAGAGGGTCGGGCTGGGAGAGAGAATCCGCGGGAAGAAAAGGGAAAAAGAAAAGAAAAGGAAAGAGAAAAGAAAAAGAGAAGGGAAAAAGAGAGATCCAGTCTTTTCATCTTGGGTCCCGAAAAATCCAACGAAGAGGATTTTAAAACTACTAAATAAATAAAATAATTCAAACGTAATGAAAGATTTAAATAAAACAATAAGTATTTTAAAATCCAAAAACAAACCAATTTAAATTAAAAATCACTTTAAATGCAAAACATCAAATAACATTAAGAAAAAAGCATAAAAAATGAATTTTCACAACTTAAAATATTATAAAATAATATTTAAAAACTCCCAAAATTTTAAAACAAGATAATTAATCACTAAATAAATTAAATAAATCTTTCATTAAAAATACACTAAAATCCGGGATGTTATAAGTTTTTTAATATCACTAATTAAAACAATGTCATTTTGTCTATCCCAAAATGACATCATTTTAATATATGAGTTTTATATATATATATATATATATATTAGGGGGCCAGATATCTATATTATCTATTCTATGAATAAAAGAGGCTATCTAGGAATCTACAGTAAAATTTTGACCACATTTTTATTCCAGCTTTATCCTTTTGTTTTGGTTGTTTTCCTTTCGTATCCCTCTGTTCTTTTAATTTTCAGTTTTGCCCCTCCGTTTTGTATGTTTCCCCTTTTTGTCCTTCTTACTTGCTTTATTTAATTCAATTTTAGACCGCACACAACACAAATCCTCTCTCTCACTGTCGGCTCTCTCCCTCTCGAGTTCTCTCTCTCAATTCAGAACCTCTCTCTTCTCCATGCTCGTCTACAACCACTCCTTCCTGATTCAATTCCTTGTGGAATTAAGGTGGCTGCAGATGTGGGGATGATAGTTATGTTTTGCTTGTTGGGTTTTTGTTCTCGTTTTTTTTTATGTGAATCTGCTTGTTGGATTTTTGTTCATCGGTATGCACCGTTTTTTGTTGGATTTGTCAATTGCTTGGATGTGAGTTTCTTGTTCATTCTTCTAGGTATGTTTTAGTTTTTAGTGTAGACCCTCTTTCTCTTCTCTTTGTGGGATGTGAATTTGAAAAGGAGTTTGAAAATTCTTTCCTGTCTTGTTGTTCTTCCATTCAAAACCTGTGTTGATTTTTTTTTTCATTTTTCTGTTTGTTGGATTTTTCTTTTCCATTTTTTGTTTATTGCATGTGAATCTGCTTGTTGGATTTGTTTCTTTTCCCCTCTCTTCTCGTTCTTCACCTGGTTTGTTGGATTTGCGATGGCTGAGATCTATTCCTCTTTCCCGGTTTGTACCTTTCCATCTTTCGATGTTTTTTTTTCTTATCATTAATAATATCAGTATTGATCCTCTTTGTGATCCAGTTTTTGCAATTGAGCATATATTTACTGGACTTCTGGAGCAAATCTAGCCTCCGGTTGGGTAAAAATTGTAGGAGGTGAAAGAAAGTATGAAATTTCTTAAATTCTTTGTTTTCTTTCAGTCTATGTAGGGAAGAAATGGTTTGAGAGACCGATAGTGAGCAAGTGACAGAAAGAGAAGAGCACAAGCACAGAAGGAGATGAATTGGGATATATGGCCAAATGAGTAAAAAAGGCAAAGTGAAAAGCAAGAAGTAGATCTGTGATCAATCATGCTCTTGAATTATTGTTAGCTAAACTTTTCTTTGGCTGGTTGTACTTAATTATTATTCATGACTTTCCGATGTTGTATAAGCTGGTTGGGACGACTTGATTGACCACAAATTAAAGAAAGGTGTTTTAAAATAATTCCATTGTAGCGGTGGAAGGATTGATTAGTAAAGATCAAATGATGTTGAGACAATAAAGCAAGTCCAGTTGGCTGAAGAAATGATTTTTATACACTTTAATATGCATGTGGGATTATGAGTTGGCCCCCTAAAGAAATGTTGGGACGATGAAAATTAAAATACACTTTAATATGCATGAATGATTATGAGTTGGCCACCTAAAGAAATATTGGAATGATGATTCCTTGAATAATAGCATTATTGATCCCTTTATCAATTATTCAAGTAGAATTTCAAGATTAGATCTAAAATTACTAGACAAAGTGGTCTTGATCTTGTTGAGTAATATTAATGCCCCTTTTTATTAATTATTTTAGTAGAATTTCAAGATTAGATCTAAAATTAAACACATTTATTAAAGTAAAATGGAGGGGCGTAGACGTATGCATGTGGCAGCTCAGGTGATGGAACGTCTTCTTCATTAATTCTCACTTTGCAAGTGAGGAAGCAAACAAAACAACATTAATTCTCACTTTGCAAGTGAGGAAGCAAACAAAACAACATTAATTCTCACTTTGCAAGTGAGGAAGCAAACAAAACAAAGGTCAAAAAAGAGAAAGCACACTGACATGATTGCACACCTCCTTTTGTTCACACCCTTTGTGTCTTCCTTTTTCCTTTTTTTGAATTTTGATGACTTTTGACTAACGAAAAGTTTGATATGGATAGGAAAAGCATTCCAACTCAATTTGATCTCATCTCCTTTTAATATTTAAATATTATAAATATAAATATTTTTTAATTTTTAATTTTTTTAAAATTCTAAACAAAATACAAAAAATAATTCAAAAATTTTTAAATACTAAAACAAAATTATATTAAAAAATTATATTCTAATAATATAATTCAAAACTTTCCTGAATAAAAGAGGCTATCCAAGAATCTATAGTAAAATTTTGACCATATTTTTGTTCCATCTTTGTCCTTTTGTTTTGGTTATTTTCCTTTCGTATCCCTCTGTTCTTTTAATTTTCGATTTTGCTTTTTTATTATAGCTTTGTCTTTTTTTGTCCCACGTGATTTTGTGCTATCCAAGAATCTATAGTAAAATCATTAACTGGGCATACTTGCCTAGGCACGTAGTCTATATATAGTACACTGATCATCATTATATGCATGCATGGGTGACTACTGTAATGATTTGTTTGACATCGAATCATGATCAACTTGCATCTAACTTTTATATTTACATATATATATATATATATATATATATAATATCATGTACATCATGAATTGATTTTGACACAAAAATAAAACAAAAAAAGAGGGGAAAGTTTTGAATTATATTATTAGAATTTAGTTGAAATGCTTTTCCTATCCATATCAGACTTTTGGGTTGTATGGGATTCTCACCTCAGGTAGACTCTCTCACTCTAGAGAGAGAGAGGTGTGTTTATATAACAAGTTGATGGTTTTAATTAGTACGAAGAGGGACCATTAATTTGTCTTTTTTTTTAGTAGTTCAGATATTTTTATGCAGGGAAGTGATAGCGCTTTGTTGATTTCTGTTTCTGGCCTTTGAAATAGGAATTATCTACAGCCAAGACAGTTTTTTATAAAAGGAAATTAAAAAATAATATATATTAACTCTTGAATATCCTAATAGCTAGGACCCAGTTGCTTTTCATTTTTTAGTACTTTCTCATCTTCAATGAGCTTAACAGCTGGATTGTAGCTATGGTAGGAGTTGGAATACCTAAGCATCTCAGGCATAGGGGTCAACAAGTAATAATTCTGAATACATAAGCATCTCAGGCATAGGGGTCAACAAGTAATAAATCCAAGGTAAATACTTCTACACGTTAGTTAAAAGACAACTTGTAATTATAAAAGAGAAGGCCCCATTGTTCATGAGTTAATTCCACTATTCAGTTGCATTTGTTTTCTGGATACAAACTGTCGACAAGTGTCGTAAATTTTGAAGTTCAACAAATGTCGTAAATCAAAAAGTCTTTCATCCCTGATTTGTGCTATAAAGATCGAGCCGACAACGCTTTAGAGCCTCAAGCTCTGCCCCGAGCCCTAATTCGTGCTATAAAGCGTGAGTGGACAAATGCTTTAGAACTTCGAGCTCCGCCCCGGGTAAACTTTCACAGATCCTTGAAGGCTCTGGGTCTATATTTAAAAGACCATTCTCACCCTTCAAAATACACATAGAACAATTCCTCTGCATTTATCACATTTCTCACAATCTCTCAAATGGCGGAGCAACATTCTTCTAATAATGTTTCCAATTTGAATTAGGAACCATTTATGCCTCAACCACTCATCTTTAATCCTGAGACCGTCAACACCATGATAGGGTCTGAGATGTATTTTTCTAGCAGGACTGATGCTGAGGTTGTTGCAGGATAGAGAATGCTCAATGCTCAATATACTGGCGCTATTACGACCATGTTTCGTAGATTACTGTCACGGGTTAGTGAGGTTGATCAGCTTAAAATTCAAATAAATGAGTTGCAACAAAGACTTGCCAATAAAAGGAAAAAGAATAAAATATTAAAACGCGAAAATAGGGAGTTGAAGAAATATGTGGACTGTATGCCCAAAACATGCAACCATGTATAGAGGAGCTGGAACAAGAGGGGCTACAAATACAAAGTGAACAGTAGAGATTCAACGTTTACGAGAAATATAAGAGTAGTCTACAGTTAATTTCGCTGGTTTAGCTAAATAAAATGTGTACCTAGCATATCATGTAATCTGATAGTTTGTCTTATTCTCATTTTCATCCCTATAAAATTAGTCTTGAGTTTAATTTAATTTGCATCAATTCTTTTTTGTTCTCTAAAATCCATCTACATTCTTGCTTTCTAAGTTTTTTCTTTAATGGCTTAGCAATGTTTTTCCAAAAATCTCATTTTTCATCATATGGGGCATTCTCCATCTTGGTCACCAATTATTTCTACATCCCCCATAGGTAGGGGTGTAACCGGTCCGGTCCAGTTTTGGACAAAATTTAGGACCGGAACCGTATGTACCGGTCCTGCATTTTCAAAACTGATTAAGCACTGGTTATCATCCTAAACCGGTACTTCCGGTCTTACGGGTTTCTGGTATAGTTTTTCGGTCTTTTTAAATTGTAAGTTTGACAGTTTGTCATGAAAAATGTGTTTATAAAACAAAAAAAAAAATTGATTTGAAAAAATCTGTTTTAATAAAACATGCTATAACTATATATATGGGGTAAGCACTTCATCAGAGCTGGTATATATACATTAATATTCATCTTTCTCTCTCTCTCGTGCTTACATTTAAAGAGACAATGGTTTTCATGCATGCTTGAGAATACTTGCAGGATTAGTTCATTTTTCTTTGACACCAGAAATTAGTACCACATTCATGCTCTTGATTAATTTTCTGGATAAAAAAACTGATCAACTCCATCAACTCCTTCCCAGCCGTAACATTCTACTCTCTTTTTTCCCTTCCCCCTTACTCTGTCCCTAAACCCAGGTTTGATTAGGTCTTATTTTTTTCCTTCCCCCTTACATGGCCGAAATGATTCAGGTATGTATCTAAAAGACTAAATCTAACAAGTAATGAAGTGAAAAAAAAAATGGAGAAACATTACCGTAAGGTGAGGCCGAAGGTCTGTGCGGCGAGGAAGAGAGGCGAGGCGGCGACTAGTGAGGCAGAGACGAGAGTGGGGCAGAGAGGCAAGGACGAGCGGTGAGGCAGAGACTAGCGGGGCAGCGAGGCAGAGACAAGAGCGGGGCAGAGAGGCAGGGACAAGCGGTGAGGCAGAGAGGCAAAGACGAGGGAGGCAGAGAGGTAGAGACGAGAGGTGAGGCAGAGAGGAGAGTGGGCAGAGTGAGGGAGTCGGCAGAGAGGAGAGTGAGAAATGAGGAAGAGGGAGGGTCGATTTTACTTTTTACTTTTTAGGGTTTATTGTGGTCTAAACGGCGCCGTTTCCTATTGGTTTCTTCAATGTAGTCGTAGATGATTCTTCTTTTTTTTTTTTTTAAATGATAATTATGATTTATATATATTTGTAATACATTTAATACATAGTTATAGACTATTGTGATTTAGTTATAGTGATTATTAAGTTATTAGACTATATAATAGTACTAATATAATAATATTAGACTATTAGTATTAGTTATATATTAGTATAGCTATATAATATATTAGACTATATAATAGTATTAATATTATACTATTAGTATAGTATAGTTATATATTAGTATTAGTTATAAAATTATATATTACTTATTAGTATAGCTATATAATATATTAGACTATATAATAGTATTAATATTACACTATTAGTATAGTCATATATTAGTATTAGTTATAAACTTATATATTAGTATAGCTATATAATATATTAGACTATATAATAGTATTAATATTACACTAATAGTATAGTCATATATTAGTATTAGTTATAAACTTAAATATTAGGATTAGTACTATTATATAGTCTAATATATTAGACTATAGTATATTAAATGTATTACAAATATATATATCAATATATAAATGTATTATATAATAGTAGACTATACTAATATATAACTAGTATCAATATATAACTAATACTAATACATATTGATAACTAATACTAATATATAATTATACTAATATACTAATATCAATATATACTAATACTAATATATACTAATATCAATATATACTAATAGTATATACTAATATACTATTATATAAAATAATAATAATAATATAATATAATCGCCAATGGCTCTGATACCAAAGACGTAAATCTCAGGTCATATAAATATGATAATATAATTAAGATAATATATAGATATAGAAAGGTAGTAATAAAAGCTATAAAAATAGGTGGTATAACCAGCCATATGCATGAGAGCAATTAAAGCAGGTGGTATAACCGACCATATGCATGATAAAATAAATAAGATAAAAGAGATATACAAAATTAACTTTATTAAAGACATAATACTTACTAGGAGACTAATTCTCAGAATAGTTGAAGACAGAAGACATGAAGAAGGAAATAAGAGTTGGTTTACAAAAAGTAGGCTTGGGAGAGCTAGGAGAGATTTGGATGAGAAAGGAAAAGGCTTCAGATGAGAGATTTTCCGAATGTCTTTCCTTTGTTACAAACTCCTATATATAGACACTAAAACAGTGCAACACAATACAACACAGTAACTCTAATAATACATGAACAATACTATCACATGAAAATCAATTTGTACAAACAGTAACTTAAACAGTAACTCTAACAATACATGAATAGTACCAACTCGTGAATAATATGTACAAAGTCTTTTGTCATTTTCTTGGATAATAATTTTGAGAGGAAAGTAGTAATTTTTTAGAATCACATAATTTGAGGGTCATAATTTGCCAATTCCAGTTTAAACGGATATTGGAAATCCATCAGAGGTACTGGATGATAAGGCGAATAATCTTGAGAAGGAAAGGCGCCTGAATGAGAGGTATGTTGAGAAGGAGAGGCCTGAAAGGCTGCAGATTGCTATAATGGAGATAATCTGGCTGGATGTTGTGCGTCTTCTTCATCATCACTATCTGAAACTTGTGACATTGCTTCGGCTAATTTTTTCAAATCTTTCTTGCTGGTAATGGATGCTAATTGTGCCTGAAATCTACTCCGTTGGACTAGTACTTCTGGAGTTTTGGTAATTTTTGAAAACATTTTCAAGAAATGATCATAATTGTATTTTTCCCACCATTTGACAGAGACTTGGCGGGTCAAGAACATAATGGTTTTGAGAGAGGGATGAGGTTTGATAACATATTCCCATTTCATAATCCAATTTAATTTTGTTTTGAGAAAGAAAAGAAGAAGTGGTGAACAATGGCCCAATGCTGGTGGACTGTCATCTTGTGAAGTAAAAATTCAAAAACTTTCCTGGAAGGGGAGAGGAAGGAGAAGAGGTTTGGGTCCATAATGGTCCCACCAAAGTGCAAACCATTTAGGTCTTGATTTCTTGTAATTTGTCAAAATGAAGGAACCACAAATTTTTGTTTTGTTTTAAAAACATTTTTGTCCATGCCTGCTGATAATCATAATAATCATAATAAGGCGGAGCATAAGGTTGAGAAAACTTTCTTGCCAAATAGGGATTTTTCCCCATTGTTCCAAAGTGAGGACCTGTTTAATGGTAACTTTATGAAAAGTAATAATTGGAGATGCAGGTGGAGATGGTTGAGTTTGAAGGGAACAAGGGATCTCAAAGAGAATAATTGAGTCGGAGTCTACTAATATGAATTCATAAAAATTTTGGATCTTCTTAATGTTTTGCAGGATATAATGCCAATCTGGTAAAAGAAATGCATCAAGTAATTTTTGGGGGTCAGACAGGTGTTGAATTTCAGGCTCGATGGGGAATACAGGGTGCCATTGAGATTTAATGATAATAGGAGATGTAGAAGGCCGATATAGTAATGGAGGGCTAATAATTTGAGAAGGAGAAGAGGAAGGAGAAACATCTTTGGAGTATGTGGGTGATTTTTGAGAAGATAATGGGGAGAACGGATTATATGATAGTCTAATATTTTGTGGTAATGACTCCAAAACCGTATATGATCTTGGACTTGCAGAAGGACAAGGCGAAGGATAGGGAGGAGATAGTGGCAATGCATAAGAAGATTTAGTCTTTACTTTGGATTTTGAAGAAGACATAATTTTTCCTATAAAAATTCTCAGGATAGAAAATCAGGAAAAGAATTAGATTCTCCTTTAATATGTTTGATATCAAAATAAAAAATACTTAATATAGCTTGCCATCTAGCAAATATTTGTTTAGCAGCCAGGTTTTTCATATCCTTAATCAAAACTTCCTTGGCTGATTTACAATCTATCATAAGTAAAAACTTTTGATTTAACAAATCAAATTTAGAAATACATTATACAATAGCTAAAATCTCTTTTTTAATGGTGCTATAATTCTTTTGGGCAGGATTCCAATATCCTGAATAGAATCGAACAATCTGTTTAGAATTATCTGATAATCTTTGTTTCATAATTCCTCCATAACCAAGATCAGAGGCATCTTTTTCAATAATTTTTAAAGTATGAGGGGATAGGAGTCCCAAACATGGTAATTTTTTAACATGTGTTTTAATCTATTTTATAATATTTGTATGCTTTTCTGTCCATGGTGATAGATTATTTTTTAATCTCTTAAATAATAGTTTGCATAATGGCCTAAGAGATTGATAAAAATCTGCAACATAATTGAGACTTTCTAGAAATCTTTGTAATTGTTGTTTATCTTTTATTTCATCTGAAAATTTATCAGCAAACTCTATTGCTCTACTAATTGGAGTAATAGTTCCTTAATAAATGTCATGTCCAAGAAACCTAATTTTGTTTTGAAATAGTTTTATTTTTTGTGATGAAACAACTAATCCGTTTTGTTTAATAATTTAGACAAAAGTATTTAAGTGCTTCTAGTGTTGTTCAATAGATGAGGAGAATATTAATACATCATCTATATAGACTATTGAAAAATGAGTAAAAGGGGTAAATATTCCATTCATAATATTTTGAAATTCACTAGGAGCATTTTTTAATCTAAATGGCATAACGTTCCATTCATAATGTCCAAATGGGACTGTAAAAGCTGTTTTATATCGATCTTTTTCAGCGATTTGAATTTGCCAGATCCCACTTTTCATATCAAATTTTGAAAATACTGTAGCGTCATAAAGTCTAGATAATAAATCTTTCTTATTAGGGATTGGAAATCTAATCCATTGTAATACTTTATTTAAAGGTTTATAATTAATAACTAGCTGATGAACTCTTCTTTCTAATTCTGCCTATTTTTTAACATAAAAGGCAACACAACTCCAAGGTGATTTACTTTTCCTAATTAATCCTTTTGTTAATAAATTATTAATTTCATTTTTGCAAAATTCTAATAATTCATTATTCATTTGAATTGGTCTGGCTTTAGTTGGAATATTTTTCTCAGAAAAGTCTTTCTCATCAGGTAATTCAACTATATGTTGTTTTCTATTCCAAAAAGCATTAGGTAGGTAAGAACATACTTCTTTTTCAATAATAGTCTTAAAATTATCAATTTTTTGAGTTAATAATGGATCTTTTAATTGTTCTTCACTTTTTTTATATTTTAATTCTTGTTTTAAAAAACTTATCTATTTTTCTTTTCTTTTAATCCTGTTTTTTGTTAAAAAAATTAATTTCTTTAGTCAATGAAACTTCTTTTAAGGAGTTAATTTCCTTTGATACAGGAGAAAATAAGAATTTAAATTGTATTTCTTGTCTAAGTATTTTAGTGGAAATTCCTTCTTCCGTTACAGAGAAAAGATAGAGTAATGCAAGGAATGGATTTCCTAATATTACTTTAGTATTAATATTTTTTACTAAAATAAATGTTGTTTTGAAACAAATTCCATTATTGCAAATATGTGCATTAGATAGTTTATAATTTATGTTTAATTTTGCCCCATTAGCTTGGGATAATGTTTTTTTTGTTTTTTCAAAATATTTAGAAGGTATTAATCTTTCTTGTATACAATTTAAATCTACTCCTGTGTCTAATAGAACAATTTTAGTAAAAGAAAATTCTTGATTAATTGAAATCGTTACTTCCGTATACCATTTTTGAAAATTTATCTTATCAAGGATATTAATGAAATTGCCTATTTCATCTTTAATAATTATTTTTGAATATTCTCCTTGTTCTTTATTATGAGAATTATCTATATTTTTGTCTATTTTTAATAATATAATTTCTTGTAGTAATTGTTCATTTGAAACTTCCAATTTAAGATTGGTTGCTTTCAAATTTCTAACTTCTTGTTTTATCTCATTAATTTTTTGTTGTAAGTCTTGTAATGTGATTCGTTGTTTTTCTGTTTTAAATCTTCTTACTATCTGAGAAATTATAGGGAGTTGAAGAGGTTACTGAAGTTGTTTGATTATTAAAAGTGTCTTTTAGTTTTTCTAAATAATCTTTTCTTTTCTGTGGATCTTTGATTTTGTCTATTAATTCTAATATAATATCCTCTTGTCTTGAAAGCACATTAATGGTTTTATTACAAAAACAACTATTTTTATCTAAACAATTACAGACTTATATCTCATCTTTTTCGGATTCGCTTTCAGAAGATTGTTCCGAAAGACTTGATTCTTTTAATTGATAGATTTCTTCTTCTTAAAGCTCTTCTTCACTTGAATGTATTATAAAAATATTTAATAATTTTTCTTTTAATGTTTCAGGTACTTCTAATTCATTAATCTGTTGTTTAACCTTACAATTTGATTTATAATGCCCAACTTTTCCACATTTATAACAAACAATTTGTTTTTTTCTTTTCATTAGTCTTTTTTGGAGTTTTATTGGTTTGTTATATACATGTTTATCTTTTGTTCTTTTATAAGGGTTTTTATATTTTTGTTTTTCGTTAAAATAATTCTTATAAACTCTTTTCCCTTTTTTGTGTCTTCTTGAATGAGCTACTAATGGAGTATATCCAAACTGTTCACAAAAGGTACCTAATTCTTTTTTAACAAATTTCTTTTCTTTATCCATTTGTTTTTTTAATCTTAAATCATTACACATAGTTAAACTAGTTCTATTAATAGTAGTTATTATATCATCATATGTAAGACTATGAAAATCAATAGTACTATCTGATCTTACTAATGATTCTCGTACCTTTTGGGCGAAGTAATATGGAAGTTTGGTTATGAACATTTCCTTCCAGTATGGTTGTTGGCAGTCATTTCTGATCATAACTTTAGTTAGAAATAAATCTTTATACCAACGGAAATCAGATAATTGAGAACATTTTAAATTAATCAATAAATCACTGGTTCTTTCTTTGAATTGGACAGGATCACCAACAAAGTGTTTGGTTAATACGTATATTAATGTATTTACAGCATCTTCTAATGATAATCCATTTTCTGTTTTAATAACTTGCATATTTTCATCATATTTATAAGCAGTTAATATTTGTGTCTTTTGATCATTTGAAAGGTAATGATCCCACCAGCCTTTTAGCTTGCTAGTAAACCCTGTAACAAGAATATGTGCTACTTGGTGGTCAGTTTTTCGATTACTTTTATAGACATTAACTACCCATAATCATTTCTTGGAAATGGTTTAATATTTCATATTCAGATAATCCATCTATATTCCATTCATACAATACATCTGGTGCAAAAGCAGATCTTACTATATGTTCTCGTTCCTCGAATTGCATATCTGGAGGGGTAGGCCTCGGATACCAATTACGAATAATAGAGACATGATGCTTAGAATCTCTGACTGAATAAGTATTAGCATGGTCTCCTCTAATCTTATTTATTTGTAAGTCTAAATTTTTAAATTGGTTTTCAATATTACTTATTTCAGAATAAGATATTTCAGGAAAATCTGTTTTACTTAATACATTAATATGGGGTTGTTTTGAAGTGGATGCAGTATTACTAAGAGTTAATTTTTCTAATTTATTAGAGATTTGTTCTAATAAATCGTTTTTGTTTTTAGAAAAAATGATTTTTAAATGAGATGGGATCTCATGAGGAATGAATAAAGGGGTTTCTTTTGCTTCTTTAATGGTAGGATTAACCAGAGATATTTGGGCTTAAATTCTTTCTAATTGTTTACTCATGGTTTGTAAATATAAATTGGTGTAATTATTTTGTTGGATTATATTATCAGTGTTTTTAGTTTCTACTGAACTATTATGTTTTTTTATTGGTGAGACCAATATTTGGGTATTTCTTTGATTAAATTTAATAGTTTCAAATGGAGAATATTTTTCATAAACAATTTAATTGTTTTCTTCTTTAATCCATTGGTTAGTAGTTCTGTTTATAGTTGATAATTGGTTTGATTTATAAATTTCAAACCATGTAAAGAAATGTATATTCATTTGTATTTCTTCCAAATACTGGTAATATTTTTCTTAAATATAATCCATTTCTATTTTTGTAAAAGTTGAGAAAAATATTAATCTTTTGTGACTATTTCCTTCTTTCATATAATCTTGTTTAAGATATTCCTTGTTAATTTTAAATTCTTCTTTACTCAGAGTGTATATTTGGGCATCATCTCCAATCACTTGAAAATATGTTGGAGAAGAAAGTTCCTTTTCAGGATTATGAGAGGTGGATGCCCTATCTGGATGACTAACAGTATAAACTGGTGTATCAATAATATTTCCAGAAATAATTTCCCTAATTTGTGTATCTATACTCTGGGATCTGTTGTCAAAATTTTGAGATTTTGATATAACAATAGATCGAGGTGTACGATAACTAGAAGGTGTTGGAGAATTATAATGTGAAAAAAACCTTCTAAAAGGTTGAAAAGCTATTTGGACTGTTCCATCTATTTTTTTATCTATATACTCAAGATCGTCTTTAGAATTATTTTCTACTCTAGGTAATGGAGTAATATTTTCTAATTGCCATTCATTAGGAAGAGTAATTTGATTCCAGTTAATTTGTTTAGAAATTTGTATGCTAGAGTTTTGTGTACTAGATTGTAATAATAATGTATATCCTTTTGGACTGGTAATTAGACTTGTGGTTCTAATGTTGTTTTCATTAATTTATAATGAATCCTACATACTACTGTTAGAGGATGTGACCCTTCTATCATTTTGTAACCGTTCGTTTTAATATTTAATACTAAAGCATGTAGTATATTAGAATCAAATAATGAAACAGAATAATTTGGATAGCAATTAAAATAAACTGGTCCTTGGAACAAGCTTGATTCTACCATTCCAAGCAATGAATCATGAAAATTTAAGTGTCTTCCATCTCTTAGACAGAGTAATACTGAGGTGTTTAATTCACTTCTAGTGAATGGTTTTATAGCAACTTCTATTAATCCAATATGCATGAAAGAGTATTTCTGTTCTTTGTGATGCCTGATAGCTTCTCTTGTTAATAATTGTAATGATTCATAATCATTATTTAAACTAATAGTTTTTTCTACTGTTTTAATTGTATAATTAGTAAGAAATGATAATTTAGAAGAAAAAGTAGAATACTTATATATCTGATTTTTTGGAACATTAGGAATCGTCCAATCTTGTAAATTTCTTTCTATATCTATTATACTGTAATCTTCTTGATTAATATTATCAGGTTCTATGGGGATACTAGTAGTAGATTCATTAGGTTTAAATAAAGAGTTCAAGTTCATTGAGACAGAATAAAGATTTCCTATATCCAAAGAGAAATGAGTAGATTAAGAGTTTGAGGGAATACCACCGAGACCACCCTTAAAAGCCTTTCAGCATAAATGGGCTGACCAACGGATTTAATGGCTTGCCAACACAAGTCTCCCAATATACTTCATTTTCTTTTTCTATGGGTTATCTTTATCTGTATCAGTGATTTCTATTCTTTTTTTTGTTTTGTTTTTTTTATAATGCAAGGATACTTAAATGATACTTTATGTTTTTAATTTCGTTTATTAAAAAGTTACGATGATCTTCCCAGAATTCTAATAATTGTCTTCTACTTTGATATAGAAGGTGATTAGTTACCATTGATCTCTTATCTTGTTCCATTATTGAAATTTTCTCCTTAAGATCTTTCATATCATCCATCAACATTTGTAATTCAAGTCTTAAATTATAATCCATAGACTTTAAATCATACAGATCTCGATAACCAGCACCAAAAGCAAAATAATATTCCATAAAATTAAATGTAAAATAAAATGACAGTAAAATAATAACAATAACAATATATAAAATAACAATAACAATATAATATAATCGCCAATAGCTCTGATACCAAAGACGTAAATCCTAGATAATATAAATATGATAATATAATTAAGATAATATATAGATATAGAAAGCTAGTAATAAAAGCAGTAAAAATAGGCGGTATAATCAGCCATATGCATGAGAGCAATTAAAGCAGGCGGTATAACCGACCATATGCATGATAAAATAAATAAGATAAAAGAGATATATTAGTATTAGTTATAAACTTATATATTAGTATAGCTATATCATATATTAGACTATATAATAGTATTAATATTATACCATTAGTATAGTATAGTTATAAATTTATATATTAGTATTAGACTATTAGGTATAAACTTATAATGATTTAGTATATTGTATAACTATATTGGTATAAGTATAATCTATATTAGACTATTAGTATTAGTTATAAACTTATATATTAGTATAGCTATATAATAGTATTAATATTATAGCATTAGTATAGTATAGTTATAAACTTATATATTAGTATAGCTATATAATATATTAGACTATATAATAGTATTAATAATACACTATTAGTATAGTCATATATTAGTATTAGTTATAAACTTATATATTAGTATAGCTATATAATAAATATATATATTTTTTATAAAAGGTGCACTTGTATTAATTAATCAACCAAGGAGGTTGTGAATACAATGAGGGTAATCCTCTACATGGATAGACTTCTCAGGGAGATCAAGTGAACTTTTGGCCAAAACATGGGCCACTGCATTACATTTATGAGGCACATACGTGACTTTCCTAACTCCAACTTGTGGCAATAGCTTCTTGATGTCTGTTATGAGCATGCCCACTAAACTCCAGTTGACCTCTTGACCGTTGATGTCATTAACCACGTTAAGTGAGTCACCTTCCAGGATAATGGAACTGAGCCCTAAGTCATAGCAGAATTTGATTGCTCTCAAAGCTGCCATGGCTTCTCCTAGCAAAGGGTCTGGGAAGGAGGTGCAGAATGATCTTAAGGTAGCCATGACATAGCCATTCCAATCTCTAATAATCACTCCTATGCCAATCCTGCAGTTAATTTTATCAATAGCAGCGTCCCAATTGGCCTTGTACTGATTGAATGGAGGCTTGCTCCAATGATCACTAGGGGGGGAGGTAAGCAGGCCTTTGTTACTTGAGTTCTCTTGGAATGGTGAAACTCTGAGGAGATTATAGAGACTTGGTTTGACAATTGTTGAGGGGAAAGGATTTGTGAATCAAACACCCAATTGTTTCTTCTGTGCCAGAGCAATTTAGTGGTGTGAGCCACTATAATTTGGTCTTCCACAGGCAGTGTAGATAGTAGATTATCCAAGATCAGGTTGAAGGGGGCCTCACTGGTACTACATTTCTGGATCCTCCTCGAGCTACAATTCCAAACATCCTGGGCACTTTTGCAGGACCATAAAGCATGGGCTGTAGTCTCGAGTTCAATTAGGCAGATTGGACAGTTAGGTGTGTCAACCACCTTTTTTTTGTGCAAATTAACCTTAGTGGGAAGGATGTCTTTTGCAGCTCTCCATAAGAACATTTTGGTGGCATTTGGGACATCTAGGAGCCAGATTTGATTCCATAGGTCAGGAGAGTTTGAAGGTTGTGATGATTGACCAAAGCTGTCTGAAGATATTGATCATTGGAGATGGTATGCTGATTTGACAGAGAACTTTCCATCGGAAGTGCATCTCCAAGCTAGCTGGTTTGGGCTATTGCATGGACTAATAGGTAGTTTTGCAATGGAGGAGGCCCCAGCCTCACTAAAGATGTCATATAAAAGGGGAAGGTTCCATTGAAGGGTGTCTTGGTCAATTAGATTGGAAATTGTTGCCTCAGGGTCAAGGATTTTGGGAGGGGATTGAATCTTAAAGGAAGTAGGTGTTGGGGTCCATTTATTAGCCCAAATTTTGATAGATCTGCCATTGCCCACTTTCCATATTAGGCCTTCAAGGAGGAGAGGTCTAGTTGCTGTGATGCTTTTCCAAACAAAGGAATCATTTGGTTTGACTTTTGCCTCAGGAAAACCAATAAAGGGAAAATATTTTGCTTGAAGAACTCGTGCAGCTAGTGAGGAAGGATTAGTAATTTGCCTCCACCCTTGTTTTGCCAGTAAAGCTAAATTAAAGTTTTCGAAATCCGTGAAACCAAGACCTCTTTCTATCTTAGATATGCCTATCTTCTTCTAGCTAAGTTAATGAAGCTTTGATTTCTGATCTCTTAGCCCCCACCAGAATGATTGCATGAGTTTATTGAGGTTCCTTAGAATGATCTTAGGCATTTTGAAAATGCCCATCGAGTAGGTTGGAATAGCTTGGATAACATATTTCAGCAGTATCTCTTTTCCTGCTTGAGATAGCAAGTTTGTCTTCCAACTGCCTATCTTGGCTTGGATTCTGTCGAGTATTGGATAGAAAGCTTTGAACTTCTGTCTGCCAATGTATGAGGGTAATCCTAGATATTTTTCAAAGGGACCCGAGACTTGAATACCTGCCATAGAAACTATGGATTGCTGAGTGGCCAGATTGGTGTTTTTGCTGAAGAATATTGAGGTCTTTTCAAAATTGAGCCTATGGCCAGAGGCTTGTTCATAGGAGCTTAAGATGCCATGCAACCTTTCCCATTCATTAGGTTGAGCCTTACAAAAGACAAGGCTGTAATTTGTAAAAAGGAGGTGAGTAATAGATACAGAGCCTCGGGTAAGAGGGAACCCTGAGATGAGTCCTCTTTGCTCAGCTTGATTTAATGCAAAGCTTAACACTTATGAGCACATGATGAATAGATAAGGAGATAGGGGGTCTCCCTGCCTTATACCCTTGGAAGGACTGAATCTAGTTTGAGGTGTGCCATTTATGAGAATGGAATAGGATACTGTGGTGACACATTGCATTATAAGATCAACCCAGCCACTGTCAAAGCCCATTTTTAGCATCACAGCTTTCAGAAAGCTCCATTCTATCCTGTCATAAGCCTTACTCATGTCTAGCTTGAGTGCCATATATCCCACTTTGTTCCTTCTCATCCTATTTTGCATAGAGTGTAATAACTCATAGGCAACAATAGTGTTGTCCGTAATCAACCTTCCTTGTACAAATGCAGTCTAAGTCTCTGAAATCAGTTGGGGCACTATGATTTTGAGTCTATTGGCAATGACCTATGCTATGATTTTATAGAAGACATTACAAAGGCTGATGGGTCTATACTCAGCCACTGAAATTGGGGTTTTTTTCTTAGGGATAAAGGTGATGAAAGTATGGTTGATGGACTGGAAGCCTGTCTTAGAGTTAAGCATATCAGAAACTACTGCTACTACTAACTCTCCCACTATAGGCCAGTGATTTTGAAAAAAAAAGAGCTGGGAATCCGTCAGGACCAAAGGATCCCAGGGGGTTCATCTCGAAAACAGCCTTCACAATCTCTTATGTGGTGTAGCCTTTAGTAAGGTTGGAGTTCATCTCAGCTGAGACAAAAGGTTCAAATCCCTCCAAGAGAGAGTATGTGCCACTTGGTGAGGAAGAGGAGAAGAGGTCCCTGAAGAAATCTTGAAACTGCCCCCTATTTCCTCTATTTTTACCACTGTGATGCCTTCCTTAGTTCTAATTTTGGAAATTAGGTTCCTTTGTTTCCTTTGTGTGGCACACTTGTGGAAATAACTAGTGTTTCTATCCCCCTCTAGCAACCATTTCTGTTTTTCTCTCTGCCGCCACTTTAAGTCTTCTTCCTCAAGGAGTGCATCAATCTTCCATTGTAGATTAATGATTTGATTATTGGAGTGCCATTGCTTGTTTCTTGAAGGGATATTAGCAGCTCTCTTTTATGATGTAGGTTCATCTGATGGTTTCTTCTTAATGTACTGCTCCATTCTCTTAATTGGAATCTGCACCTTTCAAGACCTCTTCTGATGATATCTGCTCTGGATCTGTGTTGCTGGGCCTCGTGCCAGGCCCTCTTGACAACTTCTTCGCATTCCTCCTACCTGGTCCAAGCTGCCTCATATCGAAAAATCCTTCTCATTGGAGTGGAAACTAGTGCATGCAACTGGTTGGTAACAAGTAAGGGGTTATGATCAGAGTTTTGAACTGGCAGTATGTTCACTGTGTTGAAGTGGAATAAATGTTGCCATGCACTATTAACAAGGGCCCTATCCAATCTTTCTTTAGTAAAATGAGTCCCCTCTCGACTGTTACACCAGGTGTACTATGAGCCTTCATAACCAAGATCACATAGTTGGCAGTCAAGTATGGTTTGTCTGAAATCTTCCATTTGTTTCAAAGGTTTGGGTGGGCCACCTGCCTTTTCACCATGGGACACAATTTCGTTGAAGTCCCCCAAGCATAACCATGGGGTGTTAAGGGAAGATTTAATGGCTCTTAAAAAACTCCAACTTTCTTTTCGTTTGGTTGTTATTGGTTGGCCATAAAAACCAGTAATTGTCCATTCCTTGTCTGAAACCTCCCCCTTTATCTTAAGGGATATATGACTAAGTGAGAAGTTAATTAACTCCACTTTGAGATCCTGTTTCCAGAAGGCTGCCAGACCACCACTTCGACCTATACTGTCCACAATGAAACTGCACTCAAATCCCATTCTGTTACGTAATATCTCCATTTTGTTTCTCCTACACTTAGTTTCAAGTAGAAGAACTAGATTGAGGGACTTATCTCTCACCAAGTGGTGGAGCTCCTGAACTGTCCGAGGGTTCCCAAGCTCTCGACAATTCCAACATAAGGTTTTCATGGGGATTGGCAGGGCTGTTGAACAACCACTGCCAAAGTTGAATTCTTGATTCTCTTGGACATTCTCGGGGACTGAATTGTATTTGCCTTGGTTTTCCTATTTTTTCTAATCTTAGGAAGTACCTTAGGCACGTGGGTATTTGTAACCACAGTACTAGGGGCTAGTTCCCTTCTAGCCCTTCTTTTCCAGTTTGACAAAAGTTGATTATTGTTTTGTCTAGCAAAGCACAATGAAGTATTCGGTTGTGTTTCTCTAGGAGTTGTTGAATCGACACCTACGATGCAAAAAAGGGAGTTAAAGTACCTACATCGAGCAGAAAGAAAAAACTGTAAAATTTGGAACCCGTGAAACCTGGAACTCCACAAAATACCGCAAACCCCAGAGCTGCCTGGGTCCCGACAGATGCTATAAAATTGGAGTCTTTTGAATTCAAAAAAATAAAACGATAGAGCCTCGAGCCTTTAAATCAGAATCCTCAACAAAATTAAAATTAAAGATAGAGTGGAAGGATATGGATCCTCAACAGGCTGAAACCAGTTTAATGGGAGACCTCGACTAGGAGGAAGATGTCAGTCCCCATACTTCTCTACTTCCTTCGGAGGTAGTCGTATAGATGACAAAGCACCTGAGGAGAATGTTAGCACCAGTAAGGCTCTTTTTTCCTATCATCTATTTTTGGTTGCATGTACTTTGTTAGACGTGTGTTATATTCTAACTTTATCATGCTTCTGTAGAACGTTGATGCCCTGGTGTCTTGGATTGTGGAGGGTAGGGCCAGTCTGGAGCAGGCTGATGGCTACGCCCGATCCTTGGAGGCTGACTTGATTCTTTTCGTGAGGAATCATCCAACCTCCGGCTTGAACTTTTCAGTGTTGAGAGTCTCCACGCCCAGGACAGCTTTGCTTTGCATGTGGCTGAGCTGGAGAGAGCTACCACTCGGGCAAAGGTCCTGCATCTTCAGGCGATGTTGGACTCCTCTGAGCGCTCCCGGGTTGATATTGAGAGGAAATCTAAGGAGGTAGCCACTGCTTTGGCTTCCTCTGAGAAAGAGCGTGAGAGGGTGGCCAAGGAATTAGCTAAAAGGAAAAAGGCGTTCTGGAAGGAGTGCCATGAAAAGGACAACAGGATCAACGAGTTGCAAGGGGAGTTGGTTGAGGCTCGGGCCACCTTTAATAGGTATAAGAAGGAGTGTGCTGATGTTGATGCTTGCCAGGATAAGAGTATGGCGAGTTTGTTGAGAATGTCTCAGGAGTTGAACGAGTTAAGGGAGGCGCGAAGAAGATTAGATACTGAGCTAACTACTACGAACAACGAGATTGTCTGCCTGCATCCCCAACTCTCGGCCGCCCGAACTGTCTGGGATAGGGCCTTTGCATATGGGTATGGTGCTGGGTTGGCATGTTTGAAGATGCACTTACTGGCCAATCCTCAGGCTAACCTGAGGAGTCTCAACTTGAAAAACTTCCAGCTTGATACCAACGCCTGTCAATATGCTGATTCAATGGGTCGGGACATAATGCCAGACGCTTTCCCTCGTCCTTCGCCTCCACCTCAATAGTTATGATTATGTAATAACGATTTATTCTTTTGGTTTTTATCTGCTTGTGAAAATTCTGTAATTTAGAGACGTGTTTTGTTAATTAGAAAAAAATATAGAAAACATTCAACTGGGCATACGTGCTTAGGCACGTAACATCTTCTACTAGTGTATATATATATATATGAAGAAAATCCTCTATCTCAACTAACAACATCAATACGGTTTAAAAATCCTTGCTCTAAATCAAGAAATGCATTTAGTTATTAAAAAAATCAAGAAATGGATCTATCTTTCGTCCTTTTGTTCTACCTGTACAAATTTCAAAAGAAACTTCTCCCCCTTTGCACCAAGTGATAGTATCTACCGTGCTTCGAATGTTGAGATGCTGGTTCCATTTGCTGAATAAGTTGCATTGTTGCGAGATGGAGAATCTGCTATCGATAAATCTGCATAGAAACCCGGTTGCCTAGGGATAGGCAATAAAACTTCACTGCTTAACATTAGAACCGCAGAAGACATGTTTGGTCTATCTTCAGGTCTTTGCTGCACACATAGCAGACCCACTTGAATTAGTCTTAACACTTCAGATCCTATGTGTGCATCACCTATTGGTTCATCGATCAGTTCCATTGCTCTATCTACAATCCATAGTCTCCATGCCTGAAACAAATTAAAAACCATATTTTTGTGAGTTGGGTTTCCATTAAATATGCACATCTTGATCTATTACAATATATTATCTTGGAGTGTGAAGCTTTAGGCCCTGTTTGGTTTCACAAATAGTGTCAACTCATTTCATCCAATCTCATCTTATCTTAACATCCAACTACCATTTAAACACAAATATTTTTTTAATTTCAGATTTTTAAATTTTCAAAATTTTCATCTAATCATTACCTAATTATTACAACTTTCTCAAAGTTTCAAACAAAATACAAAAAATAATTCAATATTTTCAAATCACAAAATAAAATTATATTAAAAAATTATATTCTAACAATATTTTAATTTTATAATATTTTTATTCAAGATTTTCTCTCATTTTCCAAAATCTCATAAAACATCTTAACTCAAACTATCTTATTACTGTTCACAAGCTATGTCACTACTATTCACATATTTCTCATATCATCTCATCTATATAACAAAGCGAGGCTACTCTTATCACGAAGGTCCTGTTATCCATTCCTGCATTATATTAATACAACAGAGTTACATAATATGTCATTAAGTTGAAGTTATTAAATGGTAAATAATTATATCTAATTAAGTTAGTAATTAGAACTTCCACGTAATAACACTAGCTACCAAAGGCGATCCTCCATAACTTGCTAAAAACAATTAAAAAAAGGGAGATAGAATTGCTATTATTGACACTAATTAGAAAATTTTATTTATTTATTATTATCTTAGTTATACATAATATTTTTCATTTAATATATTTACTTATTCCTGCGGTTTGCACCTAACAAAATATAGTTTTGCAAGCACAAATTTCTCTCTTATTAAGTCATATTAACCTAATCTCCATTACCTGTGACTTGTTAACAACAGGTTTTGTTTAAAAATATAAATCACTAGAATGTCATTCTTCAAGCTTACACGTCCAAGAAGATTGAGGTGGTGGTCTGGATGGCAGAATCCCCTGTTCTTCTTCCCACTCAATATCTCCAATACTAAAACTCCAAAGCTAAAGACATCAGATTTCACAGAGTACTGCCCATGCACTGCATACTCAGGAGACATGTAGCCACTGCAAAATATTATGTTAAGGACAAGGAAAATGAAGTTCATAAACAGTTCAAGGTTATCTATAAGAGAAGATTAAACGTACTTACTATGTTCCAACAATCCTATGGGTCTTGGACACAATTTGATCTCCCTGAAATGATCTAGCCAGGCCAAAGTCCGAAATTTTCGGATTCATTTTAATATCTAGTAAGATATTGCTTGCTTTGAGATCTCTATGGATGACCCTCAGTCTAGAATCTTCGTGAAGATAGAGAAGCCCTTTGGCAATGCCACCAATAATGTCGATGCGCTTACGCCAATCTAATAATTTGCTCTTTGTCTGGTCTGTCCAAATTCACCTTCATGTTAGTACTAACCTTGCTGAATTCTCAACAAAATTTCATTAACCGAAGAAGATAACCAAACTATAATTCCCAGCTTTAGAAGGGTCAGAGCTCAAACCAAAAATAAAGGACTCCAAGCTTTTGTTAGGCATGTATTCGTAGATCAAAATTTTCTCATTTGCTTCCGTGCAACACCCTAGAAGCTTTACAAGATTGCGGTGCTGAAGTTTGGCAATTAATTTGACTTCATTTATGAACTCATTAGGTCCTTGTCCGGAATTCATTGAAAGCTTCTTCACTGCTATCACTTGCCCTTCCGGTAGTGTACCCTGAAAATCAGGAGGTTAGGAAATGCGTTCCAAAAAATAAACTTCACACATGGTGAGGATATTTTTGGTCTACCTTATACACAGGTCCAAATCCACCTTCTCCCAGCTTGTTGTTGCTTGAAAAGTTATTAGTGGCATTAGCTATGGCTGTCAAATCAATTATCGGTAACTCCATGTCTTCCTTCAGGCCTTCATTTTCACAATCTTTCTCGAGTCTTCTTTTTGCCATTCCTAGAATATTAGGAACTGAATTGGGCACACTTTTCTTGAACAGAAGAACTAATGCAAGCGGCCAACCATCTACTCAGATGCATTTCTAAGTTATGAACTATAGAAATTTCTTAGCCTTAATATTTACCTTTGAAACTAGACTTCTTCTTCCGTATGTACGAGATCAATCCAAGTGTTAGAATTCCATTGACTAATACTACAGCGCCGGCTATGATTCCTGCTCGTTTTATCTTGCTGGCGTTCCCCTTTTTCCCATATTTTCTGAAAACGAAGTTAGAGTTCTACTCAATCTGCATATATCTGACTATTGATCAAAACACGTATTAATTTTGAATATGCTGACTGGGCGATGTAGTTGTCCAAGTTATCCTTTATTCATAGTAAAACAGCAAAATTCAGAGCAACTTTATTTTTTAATTTTTTAGAAGGAAAAAAGAAGTAAAAAGTACCTAGTTCTGAACTGGCCATCTTTATGTATAGCTCTTGCCCACCCTGAGAGTACACAACAATGTCAATCAGTTCCCCGAACCAAAGCAAGCAGCCACTCCCTTTTCCCCTAATATCTAAATTGGAATATGCTGTGCAAGAGCAGTTTTTCAAGCACAATCCCTGGCATTCATCGAGGCTCAAAGTCGCATTAAACCAGGAAGAAGATGTGTCGGGCAATTTCAACCCCGTGTACTTGTGGAAGCCATTTCCAATATTGCATACCAATGGAGTCCTTCGAACGCATCCATCAGACCAGTCTATTGATTTCCAATCTTTTGGAGACTTGGGTAGGAATCCTTTCAAGCATGCACATGCAAGAGAGTTATCGCCATCGCAGGTAGCGTGTGCACCACAGAATGCATAATTTTGACACGCGTCTGCCTGGGTTGTGGAGAAAGGCTCCCAACTGCGTGTTCGATCCAACCACATCAACCGCTGCCCAACGCCTGATGGGTTTATTATATATCTTGAAAAAACCGAAGTGTTTACGAGTTTGAACTCGAAATACACCTCGTTCTGATTCATCACGAATTCATACACGAACACTGGATTCCGATTTAAGTTCGGGTATCCCGTATAACGAAGACCATTCCATGACCCTGCTCTAGCCTTTATCGTATTCCCCTTCTTGAGAACCATTTGCGGAAGCCCACGAGGATCTAACCTTACTGAAAACTCACCTCGAGCAGGATCTTCCGCGCTCTTCCAAGATGATATGAATCTATCTAGACCAGTCACCAAGTTCCTTCCAAGCTTCATTTCCGGTAGTAATGTGTCACAAGGATAATCAAAACTCTGCCACAAAAATCTCTCTGGGTCATCAACATTTCCATCTTTCACAACAAGATTTCCAGTATCCAAGAGTTGTGCAACTGGATTTTCTGCTTTTCTTGATGTATTAGTTGACCAAACAATATTATTTGTGCTATTGAGAAGGGCAAGAACTCCTTCATTGGTGACCGTTAAAACTCCGGAGTGATCGATAAGCGAAGTGTCTCTGTTAGCCACCCATACGACGGTCCCAGAAGATATCACGTACCATATTCCGACGTATCGGCTTTTCGAACTGCCTGGGCTGAAAAATCCCATTTCAAATGTTCCAGCGGCTGAAACTAATATGTCGCCGTCTCTGATTGATTGACTGGAAGGAAGAGTGTCCCGCGCAATGGATGTTTCTAAGAGGGAGAACAATAGAGAGAATAGAAAAGAATAGGTACAGGCTTCAGCCATTGGTTTCAGTTTTCAAATGGTTTTTCTCATTCTGTTTGGGGGAAAGTATCGTGTGTGTATGGTAAATGCAGACAAGAAGAGAGATATGGCAGATTCCTGGTTTTTGGTTCTGGTCGTAAACCGGGTCAAGTGAGTCTTGCTGGGACCGGCGCCGTGTGCGTTAAACCCGGGTTTTGAGTGACTTTGACTTTGGCCTTCTCTCTCTCTCTCTCTCTCTCTCTCTCTCTCTCTCTCTCTCTCTCTCTCTCTCTCTCTCTCTCTCTCTCTCTCAGTTAACATACTCAGCTCGCCAATATTTTGTTTTTCTTCTTGATTTTTTAAAATAAAATAATTTTAAAATAAAACTGGCAGGTTTGGCAACTTAGATCATACATAAAATTTTCAACTCCGTTTTCACAGTGAAATGAAATAAATATCCAAACGGTGATTTAAAAACAAAACCCAAATGATATGATTTTTAATTTTAATTTATAATATTTTACCACTCCCATTTTTTTTTTCATTTTAGAAGATGCCTAACTTTTTTTTTAATTCACCTATAAATGATAAATTTATTTAACTTAATTTTAAAGTAATAATTATAATTATCAAGAGATATTTATACTTCCTATGACGAATTATCAAAATTTTCCAGGTAAATTCCAAACTACAAAAATTATAATATGAATATAAAAATATTAAAAAAATAAAATAGGAAAGATGTTATCATTAAAATTGTAACACATGACATATCCTTTTGTCCATTTCAAAAATTCTATCTCACTATCTAAACCTAACTAAACCTTTTTTCCTTTGAAAATGGCAAGGCTCCATATTTGATGAAATGGTACCCTTTTTTGTTTATTTGGAGAAGTAAAATTCTATATTCCATGGTATTATATAATTTTTATTCTATTATGTAAAATGTATCACATTTGTTATTATTATATAATTTTTTATTGGATAATAAAAATCATTCAATGATGATAAATGTGTTATATCTTATATAGTGAGATGAAAGTAGGATGAGAGTGTAGTGTATAGAATTATTAATCTTTTAATTGTAGAACGGTGTTAAAAAGTTTTACTTTTAATTTTTTTTATTTGCTAAACATGCATTTAAAGTATTTATAAATTTAGTTACAGTAATTTTTAAAAGAGAGAAGTGTTATAATCATAAATTAATATGATTTTATATGATACGTTAGATCTATTTTATAATAAAGATAATTTTACAATTTAATATAACACATTAAGTCACGTCTATTTATAATTTTTTTTTGTAAAATCTCTTTGTAGCTAAAATATTTTTTTTTAAAAAAATATAACTTTATTTGCATGAGTTTTTAAACAGAAGTTTCAATTTGGTATTTTTTTTAAAAGTAGGCTTTTTGATAAAATACTTTTTAAAAATTTATCAAAATTACCATTTTTTATTTAAAAAACTTTTAAAAAACTAAAAACACTTTTGAAGATGTTTGGGAAATGAAATGAGATAAAAATTTATAAATACTCATAAGAGAATTTGTAAATAGTAGTAAATTAATTTGAGTTAAGTTTTATTAAGTTTTGAGAAAGGAGAAAGAAAAAATTAAATAAAAAAAATTCTAATATATTTTTTATTTTAGAATTTAAAAATGTTGAATTATTTTTTATTTAGAAATTTGAAAAAATTGTAATGATTAGTTTGAAATTATTTATATTTAAATTATATTTTAAAATAAAAAAAATGAAATGAAATAAAAAAAAATGAAATGAGGATAACAAAAAAAAAAAAAAAGGGATAAAATTTCTTTTTTCCAAACATTCCTAAGGTACCTCCGTCTCGTCTCTTGCTCACCTACCTCTTTGTCCATCTTTGATTCTTTCTTCCTCTAGAAAGTAGAAAGTCTCTCTCCCTCTTATTTTCTAATATTTGCGTTCTATTTTCTCAGTTGCCTGCCTTCCTCTCTGAAAGTTCTTCACCCGAAAGTTCCATTTTCAACAGAGCACAGTGCGTAGTTCAGACTCGATATAACGACGTTTTTGTGGGGTCCAAACAATCCCCCCTACCATTCTTGTACACCTCCTTGACAATGCCGTGCTGGGTTTCACCAAAACCTTCCCAACAAACCGCTCCTCACCAACCACAACTTTTTGAATTTATTCCATACTTCGTGTTCTGTGTTCTTAGATTGGCTTTGTCGTGAATGGCTCTTAAAGGTTCAGCTCTCTGGGTTTGAGCCAGAAATCCTTGTTCTGATCTCGGGACCTCAGATTTGGGTTCTAGGAATTCTGGGGCCGCTTCGATCAGTTTCAAGTTCGATTTGGAAAAGATTAGCAGGGAATGTTGTCGTCTGGATGCTTTGACTCGGCAAGCTACCACTCCTGTGGAAGATGAGAAGCCACGTGTGCCTGGGGTTGAGTCGTCTGGGGCCATTGCGCGAACTCGGGGCAATGAATCCAGGGGTCTTCACAAGGATTTGAACCTTCTCCCTAGTGAGTTTAGTCATAATCTCACATTTTTTTATGTTGAAAATTCTTTTGTTTTGATGTTTTGTGTTTTATTTTCATTAGGATGTCAACAGAATGGTTTTATTTTCATTAGGATGTAAACATCGAGTGGTTTTCGAGTTCGCCAATCAGGCTTTTTGATATTTTTGTATCAATAGTTACTTTCTTCGTTCTTTCTAGTTGGAAGAACAGTCAAACAGTGAGCACTGTCCCCTCCAACGTTACTCCACTCCCTACCCTTCCTGTTTTCGAAATTACTCCCCGTATACCCCATTGAAGCCCCACTCTCTCCACGGCATCGCAGCTTCCATATCCCTCAACCGACCCTTTTTCACTCGTGCTCCCTTCTCCAGATCGACCTCCATCTCGCAAGAAACCCACAAACCCTCCAATCCTTCATGGATAGGGGTGTAAGTTTGGACCAAAAAACCGGAAAACCGGTCCAAATCGGACCGGTTGGGCCGGTTTTTTGGTCCGTAATCGGTTCTTTATTTGCACAAACCGGTTGAATCCGGTCCGGTTTCGGTTTCATAATTTTTGGGACCAGATCGAGCCGGACCGGACCGATTGAAGAAAAAAATAAAAATAAAAAATTATATATATAAGTTTTATACAAAAATAATATTATACAAAATATTTTTTATATATAATATATAAAAAGAAAGAAAATCACTCAAATATTATTATTAAATTTTGATAAATACATAAGACATTAGTAGTTATACTAATATAGAGTATAGTTATAGTTATACTGATATAGTTATACTAAATAACTATAACTAATATTAATATATAACTAACACTAATAGTTTAATATAGACTATAGTTATAGTTATACTGATATAATAATACTAAATCATTATAACTAATACTAATATAATACTTGGCTTTAGTAAAGCATATTTTTTTAGTAAAGTAAATTTTTTTAACAAAAGTATAAAACATATTTTTTTAAAGTATTTTTTTTTATAAACAGATTTTTAATGACAAATTGTCAAACTTACATTTAAAAAAAATTGAAAAACCGGACTGGACCGGACCGAAAACCGGTAAAACCGGAAGTACCGATTTAGGAGGGTAACCGGTGCGTAATCGGTTTTGAAAAATGCAAAACCGGTACATACCGGTTCGATTCTAAATTTTGTCCAAAACCGGACCGGTTACACCCCTATTCATGGAGATGAATCGGCGATGACCCACACTCATCTGGAAGCCGTGATTCCGTTTCACATCTCCGGGGCCAAGTATTGACGCCGTTTGCTTGGGAGTTGACGAAAGACACTGTGCTTGAAGAAACCGTTTCCACGTTTACGCTATGTTGCACATTGTCATGCGAATATCTGCAACTTTCCTCAGAATTTCCAAGCTAATGTTGACCAAATCCTAGCCGAATCTCAAGCCCTAAAGCAAATGCTTTTTCTGCAGCTTTGAGAGGAAGTTCATTGACCTCTACCTACACAACTGGCGTCCCGTGGTTTGCAATTGTTGATTTGGAGCCTCATAGGAAGAGCTCGATTGGCTGTTATAGAAGAAATGGTGTATAAAATCACAGCAAAGGGCCGACGGAAGACACCCTATCAAGCGAATCAAGCCTCGCACCCTTTTCTTCCCGAAATCCACTCGTCGTCGCCCCCATTTCTCGACCACTACAATAATGCCCTAAGGGAAGATCCAAACCACATGACTTGTATTTTAACAAGACTAGTCAATGATACAATTGAAGTCCCATTGGAGTCTTATAAAGAGCAAGAACTTTTCATTCTCAAACAATGTAGGATCTCATACACCACTTACCCTTATCTTTAATATATAAAGTATTACAATCTACCCATTTAAATTCCCGACCTTCTCATCGGGTCAGTCCGTTGTAGGTCACACGGCTCAAGTCTCACATTTCTGGTTGGGATAGGCTCTGATACCATTTGTAATCTCTTAATAGAAGATTCAAATCACATTTCCTATATTTTAAAAGGACCAGTCAATGATACAATTAGAATCCTATTAGAACCTTATATAGCAAGAATTTTTTCTTTTTTGGGATCCCATATATTATCTACCCTTATCTATATCGTATAGGATATCACACGTCCTAGAACTCGATCATAAGCGTGTCTGGCTGTAACATACGAGTCTAAATTTGAGGCTTAAAACTAGTATTATATATATATATATATATATTTATTGCTATTAGATTTTTAATTCTAATATCAGTTTAGGAAAAATGTCAATAGATAAATTAAGCCACTGATCTTTTCCTATCAAACCTCGTATAGTTATCCATTAGTTTCCATATTAGATTAGTTTCCTAGTTTGAAACTACAATCCAACTCCTCAAGACCCTCTCAGAATCCATATCCTTGTAGGAATAGTTTTTCAAGTATAGCCAACTCCAAACCCTAGCGTATGTACCAATGACTCACGCCACTCCCCTCCCCATCATCTATAAATCCCATGAAAACCTTCTGTTGTAACACACAAAAATACCTAGAGTTAGAGCACTGTCGCGTAAGCCCATTCTCGACCCAACCACCGCCGACCACCCTAGGACGTCGGAGCACCACCCACGATGCCAGAAACTGCCTGCCAACCTAGCCTCGTCACACCCACTCCCTCAGGTAAGCCACTGCCGTCGCACGCACTCCTTCCCTCTCTTAGTGATTTGAGTTTCAACTCCATCTCTCCCAAACTCTCTCTCCTTCTCTCTCTCTCCCTCTCTCAGGGTCGCACCATTGTGGCGCCCCTGACTTCCATGTACGGACCAACACGGAAATCGAGACACCCGGGATGATGACAACCGGTCACGCATCCCAACGACAAGTGTCAAGTGTGTGCAACAAATAAACAGTGCACAATTAAAAACACAGCGGAAGGTAATAAAGTCTACTAGTACCAAAATTTTAATTAATACAGAAATCCAAAATACAAATACCTTAAAAACAAAGCCAAAGTCCCAAAATAAATACAAGTCTGAAAATAAAGTCTACAGCATGAGTGATCCCAGATCACTCCTCCGACGGAGCCAGATCCTCAGGCTCGACATCTGCATCATCAACAAAGTCTGCAGTACCATAAAATGGTACCGCAGGTAAGTTATAACCTAACCAAGTCCATAGATAAAACCATACTCTAACAATTAACCATACATGCCCAATGATGCAATATGAAAAAAGTGCAACACACGCCAAAATCTCATTGGCTCAAAATCATTTCCAGTAAAATCCATTTCCATCATTTTCTCAGAAAATGATGCACAAAAGCAACTCACGCTATTTTCCCAGAAAACAGCTCTTTTCCATTTAATCCAATTAACCATATGCACCATGGCCTCCCCTATGGACCATCCGCACGTCCTGGCTATTTTACGAGCGATGCCCAGTTCCGCACCCAGTGCGTTCGTGGCCAGGTCATCCTCTAGCCCCCGCCAGCAGAAGGGCCACGGAGTCGGCACGTCCAACGTCCGATCCCGTTGTCGCCCGGCGACAACCCAGGAGACGTCACTCAGTATATTCCGCTCCCAAGTGACCAGAGGAGCTCCACCGAGATAATACCCCATCTCGGCTTGGGGTCGTGATACACACGCACCCAAAAATCCAGTCAACACATGAAAACCCAGTTTTCATAAAAACCACATGAACATGAATGCAATACACGAAAACCCAGTTTTCTGTTTACAAATATGCCATGTGTGCAATATGCAATGAGACAACAAAATCCATGATCAACTCCCAAAATCACAATACCAACAAATCCAGAATATCCAACAATTGATCAATCTACAAATAATTCAATTTCCAACAATTAATAAATCCACAAATAATCAAATCTCCAATTCACAACCAGATCACAATAATCAAACACAACAATTACTCCGATCGATCCAACCACCCCCGAACTCCTCGGACTCAGTCCGGAAACCAACCAGGATACATAATATTAATAAAAGCAGTTAATTGCATAAATATAATTAAATCTCAAAGAAATGTTTAGGAAATACTTACAGCGCTTTAAAACAATTTAACGAAGGTTCCGAGGCACAGCGAATTACCAAGGTAGCAAAAAAATGCACAGTGTAAAAACATTGGCCGAAATGCAGTGAAATGGAAATTTTTCACAGTTTCAAACGGAGACTGGAAATTTATAGGGTAGGGCCTATGGAAGGTGGTGAATCTAATGGTGGTGGTGGTTTGCCGAGAATAGTGGCGGAAATGGGTGGTTTTTGGCCGGAATACCCGAATCGGGTTTGGTGCTCGTACGACCGGCTCCGGCGACGGATCGGGGCCGGGTTTGGGTGCAAAAGCTTGGTATTGGGCCGGTGAAGATGTGGTAGAAATTTGGTGGCCGGAGGTGGCCGGACGGCGGCGGAACGGTGCAAAAACCACCGCGACTTCGCACGGCTCTCGGAGACAAACGACGGCTCGGGTTGGTCTGAAATTGGTACGGTAAGGTCGCCGGTCGACGGGGAGTCTGGTGGTGCCGGCGGTGTCGACCACCGCCGGCCGACGGCGGTGCAGCGGCGGCAAGACTGAATTACGGTGGAGAGGAGAGAGAAGCAGGAGAGAGAGAAGGGAGAGAGGGGTCGGGCGCGGGAGGAAACCGGGCGAAAAGAAAAAAAAGAAAGAAGAAAAAAGAAAGAAAGGAAAAAGAAGAGGGGAAAAAGGAAGATTCAGTCTTTTTAGTTGGGTCCCGAAAAATTCAACGGAGACGATTTTAAAACTACTAGATAAATAAAATAATTCAAACTCAATGAAATACTCAATTAAAACAGTAAAAATATTAAAATCCAAAAACAAGTCCATTTAAATAAAACAAAACTATTTTTAACACAGTTAAAATAAATAAACCAATTTCACTCAAAATTAGCTAAAATGAAATATTAAATTCTGACAAAAACATCTTTTAAAATAAAAAAGAAATTAAATTGCAGATCACGAATTTAAATTAATCAAACACAGTGAAATACTTTAATAAAACAATAGAAATTTTAAAACCCACAAACAAACCAATTTAAATTAAAAGAATCAATTTAAATCCAAAACAATAATTAACAATAAGAAAGCCCAATAAAATAATTTTCACAACTTAAAAAATATTATAAAATGATATTTAAAAACTCTCAAAATTTTAAAACAAGATAATTAATCATGAAATAAATTAAATAAATCTTTCATTAAAATACACTAAAATTCGGGATGTTACAATCTCCCCCCCTTAAAATAAATTTCGTCCTCGAAATTGTAGGGTCAAACATCAATGCTAAAGACAGGCATGAGATGCGACTACAGGTAGGCTTAAGAGACATTCCGCCGATCAATCATACGATTGTTGATATTGTTCCATCATAACTGCTTCTCTTTCCCAAGAGAATCTTGAGCCAAAAGATAGTCCCAAACTACCTTCTCCAAAGGTATCGACTTAGATCTCAACATTCACTCCTTCCAATTTACAGTCTGAGTCGGGGCAACCTCATAAGTAAGGTCAGGCTGAAATTCGATGCGTCTTGGGCCGACAAAACGCACCTCTTGCTGACCAAAACTTTTCTTGGGGACACACGGAATACATCAAGAACCTTTCCAAAATACTCTGGCAACGCAATCCTGTAAGCAACAGCCCCGTACAACTCCAACATCTGAAAATGTCCTACAAATCTTGGACTAAGTTTTCCTCTCTTACTAAAACGCTTAATGCCTTTCATGGGAGAGATTTTGAGATAATCCAACACCTTCCTCAAAAGATAAGTCTCTTCTCCTTGAATCCACATAATCTTGTTGACAACTTTGCGCTTCCGCCATATCATCTCTTATTACCCGAACTTGATCTAACATCTCTTTTATTAACTCGGGCCCAACAAATTTACTCTCACCAGTCTCCTAAAGGCACATCATGATTATTACTCCTAGAGCGGCCATACAATCCAAGATCTCTATATCCACAAAACCTTAACACAACACCCAAGGAATTCCAATGATTACTAGCTCCAATTGATAATCTGAACTAACCTCTATTGGTTCCTACGGTAAAACTTCCAAACCTTCGTTGAATACTAAACCTTAGTAACCTAGTGGCCACTTCCAAAAATTAACCATCAATAATGAAATTACATACACAAAATCAATCTCCAATTACAGATATTCCTCAAAAATTCCAAGTCAGCACTAATTCCTCAAAATCAACACAAAATTTTAAACTCCTGATTACAACCAAAGTATCATACTCCTGCTACACACTCTGATAATCACCACATACCGAAAATTCATGTCCTCATAAAATAACTCAATATTAAACAACCTCAGCATCCCAAAAACACCCGCTCATCTTAGATAAGACCTTATCTTAAAAGGCTCAAATCCCATCCAGCCAACCAGAAAGAGCATCTATAAATTCTACCAGACAACTAAACCCGAAAGTTTAACAACTAAATTCCAAATAACAACTATTCTAGCGGTGACTAATTCTCTACGAACCACCAAAGACTTCTCTAAAACATTACAGAAACCTAGGTAACTTGCCCACCTACTTCTATTCCTATAAGCTAGTTTTCGCAAGACTAGATCTTTCAATAGCATCTTACTAAAAAACTTCAAGGCACACCCTACTGCTCAAATCTTCAATCCACCAAAAATTATTATACAACATCTAAGGATCCTAATATTTTAATAACTCACATACTTGATTATACTATCCACCGTCGATGCCTAGGTTCAACTTCTAAGATTCATCAATCTTTCTTTAAGTCCAATAACAATGTCTTTGATTCTCCCAACTGGACACTCAATTTCCAAAGGAAAGTATAGCCTCAAAAATTTAAATTCCTATGTGACCTCAAGTCACAATTAATTCCTTTAAGTAATCACAATAATTATTGCCAATCATCGATCCATTGAGTAACCTGTTTCGACTGTACTCTTCGAAATTCCTACAACTCACAACTGTTACACGTCGATCTCGTGCATCCTTAGCTAGAATCAATATTCCTCCAACGTGCAAGTGATCTACCACTACCATTTCCATCATCTGGACCTATATCCTCGAAATCAACAAGAATCATTTCTTAAATCAACACTATCTTTATCCTTAAAATTGATATGGATCAAATCTTAAATTTACTATTATAACCTCAAGCTAAAAACAATCCCTTTCTCGAATTCGATCCAAATCTACAATTCT
Organism: Cyclocarya paliurus; assembly: GCA_029856935.1. Taxonomy (NCBI): domain Eukaryota; kingdom Viridiplantae; phylum Streptophyta; class Magnoliopsida; order Fagales; family Juglandaceae; genus Cyclocarya; species Cyclocarya paliurus. Next base: position 10,682,411 of record CM056948.1, read on the forward strand.
CAGAAAATACACGAACTAAATCATTACCTTCCATCTCCAAAGAAATATTCTCATAAAAAAAAATTCCTATATTAATCACTGAACTCTGATCAACCTCATTATAATGGTCACAGACTAAACAGTCTCCAAAATAAATCAAGCTAGCACCCCAAGCTCGAGAAATTAAAAACTTAAATCTTATTACAATTCAATCCTTCAAATCTATAATTCTAAAACCTTAAACCAAAAGGAATCACTTCCTGAAATCCACAAATTCGATGACCTTAAAGCTAAAACACTCACCTTACCAACCTTGCAAAATTCTAAACCTGAAATGATACCAAGGTGCTTAACTGAGCCGACAAAATCTAAAATTTCTAATTTATTTAATCCCTCAAGTGCTTGTTGAACCTACCACCTTAGATCCTATAAACTTATTTCCTAAAACTATAGGGCCTCAAACCTTAGATAACTTCTAAAAAATCTAACCTCGAAGTTCGTTGAACTTATGACCTCTTATTCCCTAAACCCAAAAATTAATCCTATGGAATTTAAGACCTCAAGTATCGTAAGCGAACTAGACATAATCTCACCTTAGCTGCAACTTGAGTTCCTACTCCATAAAGTCCATTTAGACCATGTCGTTTCCTTCGAGTCTGGATATTAAAACATATCAATCACTAAGAATTCAGGCCTACTACACTAAATGCTCAAGCCTAACAATGACATTCACAATCGTACCATCTTCCTGTCATAGCGTAGCCCTTAACCCACTTTTTAACTCAAACCGATTAAAATCTAATTATGGAAAAATAATAATAATTTAAAACACAACAAAATGTCATGAAATAAAATAGAATAAAATCAACCAAGTATAACAACATTCAATAAATTAAAACATTTAAAGTAACATACCTCAAACAACATAAAATCAAAACAAAACAAAATCTCACAAATAAAATAAAATTTCATAAATACAATGACATGCGGTAAATGAATAAAACAATGAAAAAGTATACAATAAATAATTAAAACAAATAAAATAACCGACCACGGAATAAAACAATTAAAATAAATTAACATTCAACAAAATAGATGAAACCAATAAAAAGAACAACAAATAATAAATTAAAACTATTAAAATAACATACTTCAAACGAAAATAATTTTAAATCACAACTTTAAAACTTTCTGGTACTGCACCTAAGGGACATGTGGCTTTACCCAGAGCCGAACTGCTCTGATACCACCTGTGGCGCCCCCGACTTCCACGTACGGACCAACACGGAAATCGAGACACCCGGGATGATGACAACCGGTCACGCATCCCAACGACAAGTGTCAAGTGTGTGCAACAAATAAACAGTGCACAATTAAAAACACAGCGGAAGGTAATAAAGTCTACTAGTACCAAAATTTTAATTAATACAGAAATCCAAAATACAAATACCTTAAAAACAAAGCCAAAGTCCCAAAATAAATACAAGTCTGAAAATAAAGTCTACAGCATGAGTGATCCCAGATCACTCCTCCGGCGGAGCCAGATCCTCAGGCTCGGCATCTGCATCATCAACAAAGTCTGCAGTACCATGAAATGGTACCGCAGGTAAGTTATAACCTAACCAAGTCCAGAGATAAAACCATACTCTAACAATTAACCATACATGCCCAATGATGCAATATGAAAAAAGTGCAACACACGCCAAAATCTCATTGGCTCAAAATCATTTCCAGTAAAATCCATTTCCACCATTTTCCCAGAAAATGGTGCACAAAAACATTTCCATCATTTTCCCAGAAAATGATGCACAAAAGCAACTCACGCTATTTTCCTAGAAAACAGCTCTTTTCCATTTAATCCAATTAACCATATGCACCATGGCCTCCCCTATGGACCATCCGCACGTCCTGGCTACTTTACGAGCGATGCCCAGTTCCGCACCCGGTGCGTTCGTGGCCAGGTCATCCTCTAGCCCCCGCCAGCAGAAGGGCCCCGGAGTCGGCACGTCCAACGTCCGATCCCGTTGTCGCCCGGCGACAACCCAGGGGACGTCACTCAGTATATTTCGCTCCCGAGTGACCAGAGGAGCTCCACCGAGATAATACCCCATCTCGGCTTAGGGTCGTGATACACAAGCACCCAAAAATCCAGTCAACACATGAAAACCCAGTTTTCATAAAAACCACATGAACATGAATGCAATACACGAAAACCCAGTTTTCTGTTTACAAACATGCCATGTGTGCAATATGCAATGAGACAACAAAATCCATGATCAACTCCCAAAATCACAATACCAACAAATCCAGAATATCCAACAATTGATCAATCTACAAATAATTCAATTTCCAACAATTAATAAATCCACAAATAATCAAATCTCCAATTCACAACCAGATCACAATAATCAAACACAACAATTACTCCGATCAATCCAACCACCCCCGAACTCCTCGGACTCAGTCCGGAAACCAACCAGGATACATAATATAAATAAAAGCAGTTAATTGCATAAATATAATTAAATCTCAAAGAAATGTTTAGGAAATACTTACAGCGCTTTAAAACAATTTAACGAAGGTTCCGAGGCACAACGAATCACCAAGGTAGCAAAAAAATGCACAGTGTAAAAATACTGGCCGAAATGCAGTGAAATGGAAATTTTTCACGGTTTCAAACGGAGACTCGAAATTTATAGGGTAGGGCCTATGGAAGGTGGTGAATCTAATGGTGGTGGTGGTTTGCCGAGAATAGTGGCGGAAATGGGTGGTTTTTGGCCGGAATACCCGAATCGGGTTTGGTGCTCGTACGACCGGCTCCGGCGACGGATCGGGGCCGGGTTTGGGTGCAAAAGCTTGGTATTGGGCCGGTGAAGATGTGGTAGAAATTTGGTGGCCGGAGGTGGCCGGACGGCGGCGGAACGATGCAAAAACCACCGCGACTTCGCACGGCTCTCGGAGACAAACGACGGCTCGGGTTGGTCTGAAATTGGTACGGTAAGGTCGCCGGTCGCCGGTCGACGGGGAGTCTGGTGGTGCCGGCGGTGTCGACCACCGCCGGCCGACGGCGGTGCAGCGGCGGCAAGACTGAATTACGGTGGAGAGGAGAGAGAAGCAGGAGAGAGAGAAGGGAGAGAGGGGTCGGGCGCGGGAGGAAACCGGGGGAAAAGAAAAAAAAGAAAGAAGAAAAAGGAAAGAAAGGAAAAAGAAGAGGGGAAAAAGGAAGATCCAGTCTTTCCAGCTAGGTCCCGAAAAATTCAACGGAGACGATTTTAAAACTACTAGATAAATAAAATAATTCAAACTCAATGAAATACTCAATTAAAACAGTAAAAATATTAAAATCCAAAAACAAGTCCATTTAAATAAAACAAAACTATTTTTAACACAGTTAAAATAAATAAACCAATTTCACTCAAAATTAGCTAAAATGAAATATTAAATTCTGACAAAAACATCCTTTAAAATAAAAAGAAATTAAATTGCAGATCACTAATTTAAATTAATCAAACACAGTGAAATACTTTAATAAAACAATAGAAATTTTAAAACACACAAACAAACCAATTTAAATTAAAAGAATCAATTTAAATCCAAAACAATAATTAACAATAAGAAAGCCCAATAAAATAATTTTCACAACTTAAAAAATATTATAAAATAATATTTAAAAACTCTCAAAATTTTAAAACAAGATAATTAATCATGAAATAAATTAAATAAATCTTTCATTAAAATACACTAAAATTCGGGATGTTACAACCATCATAGGAAACCTCCCAGTAGCGCCGCCGGAAACTCCCAGCTACCAAGAGCCATCGTCGCAGCTGATTTCCCTCGGTGAGCATCGCACGACCTTCTCATTTTAATTCTTGTTTAGTTTTCCCAAAATATCCTTTCTACTAGGCTGAGTTTTTGGGGCTGGGCTTAGTTGTAATCTGACTAGTTTTAAACCTGGTGGGCTTGATTTATTTCAAAAACTATAATATTGGGTTAAGAAGGTTGATTTCATGCAGGTTTGAGGTTTAAATTGGGCTGATTGTGTTTACAGAAATTGTTTAGTGTCTTTAAGTGGGCTGTTTTCTCTGATTGGGGTTGGACTAATAATTAAGTAGGCTAAAGTTTTACTTGAATAAATATATTAGTCATGGATTTACAGCTATAGAAGTATTTAAGGATTTTAAAGTATGTTTTTACAGTATGCTATAAAGCATATTATTTTTAGTTAAGTTCAATTATACGTGTTTAATTATGTCGAGTAGTATGACACGCTTTTCTAGGAAATTAGTAACGTCTAGTACCTCATATAGGTAATGCGTTACAAGTTGGAAATCAAGAGGCAGCGTTGAGAGGTAAATAGTATGATTATATAAATGCATGCGTACTGTGAATATTATTGTTATGTATGAAATATGATCGTTATCTACGCTACGCTAAGAGACAAGTCAAGGTTAGATTTCCTTTTTACGATCTTTGATAAAATATGAGATTATGTTTGAATGAATGAATGTTACCAAAATCACATGAAAGCCATGAGATGTTCATGCAGTAAATTATGTCTAGTATGCCATGTAATAGAATAGCCATATTATGTATGCCATGTTCATGTAGTATTTAGATGATGTATGCCATGTTCATGTAGTATTTAGATCATGTATGCCATGTCATGTAGTATTTAGATCATGTATGCTATGGAATGTCATAAAATGTTCAGATCATGTCATGTCATGTCATGTTATGTTATGCCATGTACAAGAACATGCCATGTTATGCTCTATCATGTACAAGAATATGTCATGTTATGTTATGTCATGAATAAGAATATGCCATGTTAAGAAAGTTTATGAAGCCTAATGAATTCTTATGCATTAAGGAATATAAGAAGTTTTAAAGACGGTGCCACGGACTCAAGCGTGGTTAACCACAAGTTAAGTGAAACACAAACCCAAGCGTGTTTCACTCCAAGATATTCAGTTAAGTGAAACACGGACCCAAGTGTGTTTCACACCATGTTATTCAGTTAAGTGAATCACGGACTCAAGTGTGATTCACTCCAGTTAAGTGAAACACGGACTCAAGCGTGTTTCACTCCAAGTTATGCAAGTTAAGTGAAACATGGACTCAAGCGTGTTTCACTCCATGTTATGTAAGTTAGGTGAAATACAGACCCAAGCGTGTTTCACTTCATGTTAAGACAAGATAAACAAGTTATTATGCATTCACATTACATGTTGTCATGATTATGAATGTCTCCACTCATGTTAATAACAAATAATTATATTATGCTAATCTATGATGATGTAAGTGTGAAAAGTCTTCATAAATTAAGTCTATGCTTGGCTGAAACATGTTTTACGGTATGATGTACTATTCACTGAATATTCAACTCATTTTTGTTTGTTTTTCTGTTTTCTTCTATGTCTAATTGTCACAGATGAAGTTTATGATGACGCAGAGCTAGATGGCCAGGAGTAGGTCTAGAATAAAGACTTAGGAAGGAATAAGCGATATTCACGCAAGAGTTAGATTTCTTTTATGTCTTTCACAAAGGATTGGTTTATGTTCTTTTACCTTACGTTCAGTTTTCGAAACAATTATGTTCAGTTCAGTCTTTATGCTTTTCAATAAATGAGGAAATTCAGGATATGAATCTCTTTACCGGGTATTGTGTTTTGAATGTTAGTGACATCTCTACCCTACGGGTACGGGGTGTTACACTGGCCCCTTACTATTTCAGTTGTCTATATATAAGTAGCAGATTTGTGTGAATGCATTCTAAGATTGGGCCAAATCTGGTGCTGAAATTGTATTTCTTGGTTAACATGTAAACATGGAATTTGTTTACCTGGTTAATTTGTTAATTGTTTCTGGGTATTGGAGCTTTAAGGCGTGAGAAGAAATTGCTAGTATTTTGAAAATGTACATATGTTTCTGTGAGTATTTTGCTAATGGAGGGAAAGAAAAACTAGCAACATTGTTAGAAAATGTATAGCCAAGTTTCTGTGAGTATTTTGGTAATGGAGGGAAAGAAAATCTACCAACATTGTTAGAAAACTTGAAGTATAATGTACTACAAGAGGGCTATTGTCCTGCTATATGGACATGAATGATATGAGGTTTGCAGTTACTTGCTATGTATTGTCTTTCAAAAATTCTGGATGCCATCATTTTTTATAGAATAAATCTACTCCTAGGTCGGTCCGTTTTACCAACACCACACGACGTGACCTGGCAAATCTGGTATGGTCGCCACGTCACAGTTTTACACCCATTCCCTTCATATCTCGTTCTCATGCAGATCCCTTTTTTCTCCCTCAATTCCCCTCAGATCTCGACTCCTCTCGTCTCTCATCTCAAACCCACTTCCCTCCTGTCTCTCACTCTCTATCTCTCCTCAGTTCTCGACTCCTCCCATCTCCAATCTTAGACTCACTAGTTTAGTTATAACCTCTGAGCTCCCAAAGCTCCTTCTGACCAAGTACCACAAGTTGTGCTGCAATTAGAAAGCGTTTCTTTGTGACCATCTCCTTGAGGGTCTTTAACTGTAAATTAGCTGTTGGAATAATTTCTGAGACTATTAACATTTTCGATGCCTTTAGAGCCTCCAAGATTTTCACTTCACAAGATAATTTCTCCACTTGGAAAAAACTTTGTAGGCCTTTGAGGTGTTTGTTGGCGGCACCAAACGGTGGTCGAAAGGATAAAGGTGGGCACAATGCGGGGGAGGGGAAAAAAATTCAAAATGAATACTGGGATACAGATGAGAGTAAAATGTGCAATTTACTTGTAAGGAAAAAAAAAAAAACCATGTCACCACTGGTGTGTGGTGTTGGAGAAAGAAGGGCAGATGAGTAGACGCACTATTTTTTATAACACAATGACACACCAATCCGACGGGGCACATCCACCCAATTTCAATTTTAAAATGAAGCTGGTATGGTCTGAAATTGGAGCTTTAGGGTGTGAGAAGAAATTCTTGGTATGGTCTGAAATTGGTTTTTTGGCCAAATAGTTCCTGTCTATCGATTTGTGATTTATTTCTGGTATTGACTTGTAGCATTTATTTGTATCCCTTCTTTCTCTTCTTCCTTTGCATTTTTTGGATTTTTTAATTGCAGTTTAGCATTGTTCTCTGTTGGGTTTTCAAGAAAGTTCTTCAATTTTCCCTTTTTCTCTGCCACCAAACAACAATCCCAGCAAAGAAAAAAAAACAGAAGAAGAGGTTTTCCAAAAAAGGCAACGATTGGATCTTTGAATGGCCATCAATTTCAAACATTTCTTTTTATCTCTGCTTTCTCTGTTTTATTTGCATTTTGTGAAATTTTAATCAGTCTTTTTCCTTTTTGGCATGCAACTTTGGAGTGAGGCATTTCGATGAATGCTTTTTTAAGGGAAAAGGAAGCCATGGTGCATATTTTAATTTAATTATCTTCATCAATTAGCTTGTCTAGAGATATTCTTTAATTGAGGATTTTCGGCTACATGCACAACTCTGATGCATGTTGCTATCATGATTGTAATGTTGAAACTCATATTATTAATGTGCCATTTGATGATGTAATCATAATGTTATGTTCAATAAGAGCCCCTATTTCTTTTTGGTCGCAAGTTCACAGTTGTGTGTGTGGGGGGGGGGGGGCATCCGTGTTTGTATTATTTTAGAGAAACTAATTTTGGTAATGTGAAGCAGATTAGAAAGATAGAATTATAATTATGCTTTCCTATTAATTAACATCATTGTCCTGACCAAATACGAGTTTGTTAAGTACCTCTGCTCGACAAAGTGTTGATTTTTGGCATATATATTAATATTACCATAATAAAATTATTTATTTGCTGTCAGTTTGAGTCCTTTCTCCTTTCCATGGTTCCTTGTTGAGTTGTTAAGAAAGTTCTCCATCTCCTAGCTTGTTGTTTTCAGTTACCAAACAACAATTATTTGCTTCTCTGCCAAGTGCCAAAAAATTAGAATTTGCCTATTGTTTTTTCTACAGCAATGTAAGTGCTATGTTAGCAACTGTGGTGGTGTGTTAAAATATGGGGCTTGTATATAAAATTAATTATCTTTGCATACAATATCTTTGCATACAATATCCTTGCACCCCTTACTCTATCTTGGGAGAATAATTTTGTGTGCACAGCTTAGCACGCCCTTATAACTCTTGGCAGAATTGTATGTTTTGAAATATATATGATTGATTTAATGAATATATACCTAGAATATCACCTATATTGCTACAATAATCTGAGTTTATTCCCTCTTTGCGCTAATGGTATGCCTTCGCCATATTATTCTCTCCGTGTTCATTGCTTTCTAGTTGTTTTGATTTTTAAGGGCTGCACAAAGTTATCCTAGTTGAACCATTTTGTGATTTATTTGGCTATTTGTGATGGAAGCTCAGTGAGAAAGTTAAAAATTAAACTCTGCTTCTGTTCTCAACTTAAATATATTCCCACACTTCACGAATTATCTAACTTATTTCATTTTATGTTGTAGCATTACTACTTATGCTGATCACCATTGTCATCATCTCAACAGGTATGACATATTCATTGTTTCCATACAATGCGTAAGAAAATATAGTTTTTTTTTCTTATTTTCCCTATAAACATGTTATTGATCATAGCATGTGACCATCTTATTTACATGTTGTATGCGTATTTGTTCATTCTATTTAAATACATGTTGAATTCAGTTGACATTTACTACGAACATGTGGTTTGGTTTCAAAATTTGTCCTTGTCATTTGAGCATATTTTAGCACCATATGGATGAATAGATCAACTCGATTCTTGATCGAGACTTGTGGAGTGATGGGATGCAGGATATCTTGATTGATATGTTGTATCAAGAAACGCTAATGGACACACTGAGGGGAGGGAAGATCACACATAGAGACCATATTCGGTTTGCTAAACAGCTGTCTGTGATTGGGCCAAAGAATTTCAATTCCGATCAAGTTTAAGATAAAATTGCTTGTCTTAAGAGAAGGCAACAGGAATTTATGGATCTTATGAAGCAAACCGGTTTGGGGTGGAGCCCTAAAAGGAAGGCTCCAGTTGCTAGCGAGGAATGCTGGGCAAATGCAATCAAGGTAAAATTTTCACAATCAGAGTAGTATTGAATTATAGTTTTTAAAAATTTGTTCTCATTGTATTTAATTAAAACTTTAATGTTAGGTGAGATCATCATTCAAGCATTTCAAGACAGGGGAATGCCCAAAGTATGAACATCTCTACACAATCTTTGGCTGTTTAGTTGTGACTGGGACACTACATCGGGCATCGACTGACTCAACTCCAACTAGTGACGATGAGCAGATGCTGGAGGAGGAGATGCGAAACTGTGGTCGACCGGTGGCTGATCATGAAGGGGTTCCATTGTGAGCACCTGGCATGGACGTATCCATGCAATCAGGAGACCTTTCTTTGCATCCTACGGTAGTGGATCTCATCGACGATGGAGGGGAGGGCCTTCCCAGTCCATTGCCCTTGAAGAGCAATATAGCGAATGCCTAGAGGAAAATAAGCGTAGTGCTGAAGCCACATGGAAGGTTGCTGAGGACAGGAGGTATGGGAGCATGTCCGGGAAGCGAGTAAAGGGGCGAATAGCATGGACTCTAATGGCACGTTTGATCTCCAAGCCCATTGTATGAAGTTGCTGGAAGAAGTGGAACCTCCCCCACCTCCTGAGCAATTTAACAAGGCCTTTGACCAATTACTTGATCCGGCAGTATAGAGATCGTTTGTGTCGATCTCTGCTATTCGCAAGAGTCAGTGGGCTTGGAGATTGACCTGAGTATTATTGATGAGTGGTTCATTGGAGGGACTGCCATATTGGTATTTTTATGCTTATTAGCTTGAGTGGTAAGCATTTTTCTGACTTTATGTTTTATGCTATTTATGCTTCTTTTAACACTTCATGTTGGATGACTTTGCATGAATTTTTTTTAAAGTTTTATGCAGTGGATAATTAATGTGTGACATTAGTTGTGACATTATGAGCATTTATGCAGTGGGTAATATAAGCTGTGATCACATTTTATTGAGCATACGTTGAGTCTATAAATTTTGCTAACATGTTTTTTTTTTAAAGTACACACAAGAAGGTTATTCGAAATGGACAATGATGGTAGTTCCGATGATGCTCATTTGATGGAAGCAAATAGCGAGAATGTAGAGACAAGCTCAAGTATGTATCGCAACAGTGAGACAGACGAGGGAATGGGGATATATAATTCGAGTGGAGATGAATCGGCACTGCACGAGACGAACCTAGTTTTTATGATGTGGAAGGCATGCCAAAATTCTAGAGGTCGACTTCGAATGCCCCAACACAATATAGGTCTTCAGGGGGATCAATATATTTAGCAAGTTTTGAATGGACACTCTCGGAATTGCCTCCAAATGTTTTGCATGGAAGTGCCTGCATTCTGTTATGTATGCGACTTGTTACGACAATCAATGATTATGGGCCCTACAGAGAGTCTCAGTGGAGGAATCATTGGGCATATTTTGCCTTCTTGTTAACCATGCACAGGGTCAATGTATCGTTGGAGACCGCTTACAACATTCAAGCAAAATTATTAACTGCCACGTAAGGATGGTTATACGGGTGTTGCATGAGTTAGGGAGAACTGTGATTAGGCCAACACACACAACTGTGATCCATTCTTACATTGCGGGAAATCTCCACAATTATCCATGGTTTGAGGTAATTACTTTCCGAGATTTGAACTCTATCATTCTAGTTTTTTGATTTAATGTTATAATTATAATTGTTATAATTGAGATGTGTTATATGATAATGGTTTTGTAGAAATGTCTTGGTGTGATGGATGACACCATGATTTCAGTTGTTGCACTAGCTCATCTAAGTGACGCATATAGAAATCGTTATAATCGAATTGTACAAAATGTCTTGTGCTTATGTGACTTCGATATAAAGTTCACGTATATGTATACTAGGGGAGGGAATAGCTCATGATGCACGCATTTTCATGGATGTAATGAGTCGAAGTCAGAATCAATTTTCATGGCCATCTCCAGGTAAATTTTATATAAATAATAATTGGAAAACACTGTCTTTGAATTTTGCACCAAGTTATTTATTTGAAAAATAACAAAATTTCTTGATTTATAATTGTGTTTAGGTTATTATTGTCTTGTCGATGCGGCTTTTCCTTGCATAGAAATGTTTATGCCGCCCTATTTAAAAGAAAGATATCACTGGTCTGATCGTTATAGTGGGCGTCAATTTCAGGGATACAAAGATTATTTCAATTATCGTCATTCATCCTTACAAAACGTTATTGAACGCACATTCGCTTTATTGAAAAACTAGTTTCAAATATTGGATGCCATGCCTCGATATTGTCCAGTCAGGCAAGGCATGATCTTTACAGCATGTTGTACACTATACAACGTGATTAAAATGGTGATGCCTATTGATCCGTTCATTCAGGATGTATTGGATCATCGGACTTCAATGGCAAATATGGTTGCGGATGATGACGCTGGTGAATCCTCTCATGTGGTAGACATGTATGATCAATCGACCCAAGCTATGGCTGCAATAAAGGATGAGATCGTGTTATCGAAGTGGGCACATAGGACTGGGCAATGAATGTGTAATTGAGAATAATAAGTCTTCATTTTGTCAAGAATAATCAACTTCTTGTGTTTCATTTTGTCACAATCTGTTTCCATATATATACCAAGAAAATGCATTAGTAATGTTTGGTCTCATTTTTTCGAAATTAAAAATCTATGGAATTTATTTTCAGAATTATTATATACATTATAATATAAATAAGAAGAAATTTTCGTATATACTAGTATTTTCATAAAAACAAATTATTTGATACCGTAAAATATAGAAAGCAATTTCGTAATTAATAGCGTAATTTCCGTTTTGCTTTCCTTTATGAATCAAATTCATTTATAGATTATTATATAAACCAAACAAATTTTTTGAATTGATATTTTAATTCTGTATTTTCGAAATTATCTTATACATTCAAATATAAATAAAACAGATTTTCTAATTAATAGTGTCATTTTCGTTATATTCTCCATTATTTTTCCAAAATTTTAGAATTGATAAAGTAATTTTCAAGTTATTTTTAAAAATTTTTGAAATTAATTTGTACATTAAAAATATAAATCCATAATTACAAAAAAATTTCATCCAATGTGGTGGGACCCTTCCCCAAAAAGTAAAAAATCTCATCTCAACTTTACATCCAAACATATCTTACCATGGGATCCACATACTTTTTTAAAACTAACTAAAGAATCTCAACTCCAATGATCTTAACACTATTCACAGAAATTTCAAAGTTTTCATCTCATCTTACCTCCCAAACCAGGTCTAAGGCTCTCTATGGTACGCAATATGAACTCTCTCCCTCTCTCTCTTTCAGTCGAATTGTTGGTTTGAATATTAAGAATATCTTATGATATCTGTTAATAGTAATAAAATGGTTTGTAAATAGTAATAAAATAGTTTAAAGTAAGGTGTTCTATTGGGTTTTGGGAAAAAGTGAGAAAATTCAATAAAAATGTTATATAGTTATAAAATTATTTTAATATTATTTTTGTTTTAAAATTTAAAAAAGTATATTATTTTTTGAAAAATTGTAATGATTAGATAAAAAAGTTAAAAATTTAAACTTGAGAAGTGTTTTCTATTTAAGTGCTATTTGAAAAAAAAAATTTGATAATATCTGAAAATACTTGAGAATAGTTGTATTCCCAAATAAGCACTAAAAGGAAAGGAAAACTCAAGCGGCACAGTGAAGATGTATGTATGCTGCTGTTGTGATTTCAGTCTACCGCCATTCAAAGCTTAGCCGTAGGTGTGTCTAGGGGTGTAACCTTTTGGTCAAATTTTAGAACCGAACTGGTATACACCGGTTTTGAAAATTTAAAAATTGATACGGGCCGATTCATCATCGAAATTGAAATTTTTGATTTTTCTGATTTACCGTTTACACATGTGGCACTACATAAGTTTAGTATTATAATAATTTTAATGCTAAATTTAATTGATAGAATTTAGTATTTGTTATTAAAAATTACTAAATCATTAGTGTCTAACATATTAGTGAGATTAACTCATTAGTTATAAGATTAATATACATGAATAATAAGATTAAAGTTTCATGTTATATTAATTAACAATCTCGCGTATAATATATAATACAATATAAAAATATTTTATATAATATAAGATTTTAAAATATATATACCGGTCCGATTCAAACCAATTTTCAAAATATGAAAACCAAAACTAAACCGATATAGGATTGGTTTCAGTGCTTAAGAATCGATACCAAACCGAATTAGTTATCAACCGAACTAAACCCACCGGTTCGATTTGTTTAATCGATTTTTTTGGTTTTTTTGCACCCCTAGGTTTGCCTGTCTGCCGTCGTTGTGATTATTTTATTCCTTTTCTATAGTTGTTCTCTGGTCTAAGAAGCTACTACTGTCGACGTGAAAAAGATGCTACCGCTAGCATGAGGAAGCTAATGTTGTCATGAACAAGTTGACACCATGAAGAAGTTGCTGCCACTATGAACATGATGATTCTATCATGAAGAAGGTGCTATTTCATTTTAATCAAGTTCAAAACTAGATTAGTTTGATTTCAGTTAAGTTCTTTGGAAACCCCATACCAACGTTCATTTAAACCCCAAATCTAATCACATTGTATGATGCAAGGCTAGTTGATGATAAATATTGCTATTTTTAATAGCTAGCAATTTGATTAAGATCAGGCCAAAACTTCATAGAACAAAAGTAACAATAAAATAGTGCAACTAGATGCATGTGGCGTGCTTAAAATGCAAGGAGATTGACTCTGTTGATTTGCTTATTTATAGGGGTTTAGTGTCTGCTCATATAATTAAGCTTCTCATTTTACAATGTAGTTTAGTGTCTGCATATGTAGGTTAATTAATCAATATGTCATTTTTTGTGAGCACAAATAAACAATGTCTTTAAGCTGTCACAACTTACTATTGTTTGTTTTGTGTGATAGTTTTTTTGAGAGCTTTGTAAAAACACCCCATTCGATGGGAAAAGGGAGAGATCACGTTAGGCCTTTCAATTCCGAGTCTTCAACTCAAGTATACTCATCTTGAAGAGAATTTATGTTATTGATCATTATAAATTCCTTCCCTTTAAAAATGTAAGTTTGTGGTCATAAATTGCTTGTATTTGAAATTACCAGATATATCAAACACAACTCATCCAGATTATTCAGGCTACATGAAGGTTACAGTCGAACCTATTTATTTGATTTCATTTAGGTCTATTTGGGTAATTTTTTTTAGGCCTAATATTGGGAAATGCCGCATGCATTCTTTTCTCATTTCAACCATTATCACCCATGGGTAAGTCATGTTGTGCGAGGCAGAGGGAGGCCACTACGAAGCAGAGAGTGTCAAAAATAGAAAAGGTTGCCAGGAGGTTGAATATGGGAAGCCAGAAGGCAAGGGACACCAGTGATGTAAATAAATGAAAAAAAAAAGCAAGTTATACTTGATTACTTATTTGTAATAGTCACTTATTCATTTATGAAGAAATTTGTATTTAGCAATGATTATTGATAGCAGTTAATATGAAGTATTCATTGTGCATTTATTTCTTAAAATATAGCCATGTGAAACAACAAAAAGTGGTGGAATGGACGAATACTTGATTCCTAATGCAGCTAACTTGCAACAAGGTTATATGATAGGAACACGACATAGTGTCATAATTTAGGTTTATATTCACAGCTAAACATTTTACAGTTTACTTGTTATTATGTTATTTAACAATGTATATCATTCATGGCTGATGCACTATATGAGAGATGGAAGTCTTGAAAATTTATGACAATAAGAAAGTTATGCATTGCAATGATTATGAGAAAGTTTATATGTATCACCTCACTATTGGTTGAATTTTGATGTAAGGTTTGACATATTGGTTGAATTTGAGGTATTGATGGAACATGTAAATTTCTTGATACTCATTTGGCAAGTTGTTGTGTTTTGTAAAATGACCATGATGCTACATACCGATGCTCATGCTTTGGCCTATTCCAAATTAATGATGCAGACCGATGCTAATGAATTCCAAATTAGTACTAAGAATACAAATTATTCATGGTGGAACATGTTTTGTTTGATAATCATTCGACATGGAACAAGTTTAGATTTTTTTTAGTTGCATTTTTTGGTTATTTTCATTAGTACAATTGATATCTTTTTTTATGTCAAACAAGCTTCATTGATCAAAGCCAATTACAAATGATTATCAATCCAAATGACTTGGAAAATAAAATCTAGGTAAGAATCCGACCAAACATTAATATCATCTACATTTCAAGCATATCTAACAAGTTTATGAGCTGCATTGTTGTCCATTCTCCCCACATGCTGAATTTGACATCTTGGAAACCTCTTCATCAGCTCCTGAATGTCCTTTGTAAGAAATCCCAATAGTGATGTTGATGCTCTCGATCCATGGATACCTTGGACCATAAGAAAATAATCACTTTCTACAATAAGTTCTTGCAGTCCCATATGTATACACAGCTACAACCCTCTTAGTAAAGCTATAAGTTCAATGTCTAAGGGCTCATTGACAATGTGTTCTTTCTTACTAGCAGCCATTAGTACATTCCCTTGACTGTTGCGAAGAATAAATCCAACACTAGCACACTGTTCATCAAGAAACATAGCCCCATCTACATTCAGTTTCATGGCATGTTGCACTGGAGGCTCCCACGTATAGCACTTCTTGATGTTTCTCAAGGGTTCATTTTTAATGACTTTGAAAGCTTTTACCATTTATAGCTTGCAGAACAGTAGAAGTGACAGATTTTCCCACAATGTGCCAGTATCTTTAGAAGAAAATAGGTGCCATGCAATTAGGTCCAAGAGCTTTATGAGGGTTCATATGTTGTAATGCTTCAAAAACCTCAACCTTAGTAAAGTTTTTTGTGAGTTCCATATTCTATCAACAGTAATCTTTCCATTTAGTTAATCCAGAAAACCCATGTCACCTCTTTGGGAAAAGGAAGTGTACAAGTCTTGAAAATATTGCAAAATAAATCTATCCCTTCCCTCCCCCTCTCTCCAACACCCTTCTCCATCCTTAATTCTGCGAATCTGATTCCTCTTTCTTCTTTAAGATGCTTTAATGTGAAAAAACTTAGTATTTTGGTCACCTAATTGATTCTCACTTCTTTGAGATATAATACTAAGTGGTGACATTTCTACACATTTTGTGAAGTTTGTTAATCAACTCGCAGATATGTTTACTAAGTCATTGTATTATAGTCGGTCAAAGCTTATTTGTTTCAAGATGATTTATATGATATATATGACCCAACTTCAAAGGGAGTGTAACGCCCCGACCCCGAAGGTCTAGGGAGTTAACTCTTATCACCTGATAATTAATTTCACAATGCTAATAAATTTTTCAATGGATTCACTATATATACCTCTAACAACTCTAAATCAAACATCAATACTAAAATCATTTAACTACACATAACCACATATCAGATCTTCAATACCATAAATTAGATAAATGAAATTAACATCTCCGCATATCTCAAAGAACAAAATAAAATAAAATAGGGTTTACATAAGTCCCCACAATCATCCAAAACATACTGAACTGTGTCTACTAAATAAATATATCCACCACTAGTACTGGTAACCAGAGGTAACCAACTACTATTCTCAACTAATCCTACTCATGTACTCTATTACTGATCCTCAGTTGAACCATAAAAGCCATATTGTAAAGATAAAGCGGTAATTTATCAACAACTCAATAAGTAAAGAATATATACTAGTATGTAAATATGAGCATTTACCAAGTTCAGAATGTGGAGTAAAAACATTTAGTTTCATACTGCAGAATCAGAATATTTATTTTCAGAATGCATAATAAAAAACATGCTATCAAAAAGTCAAAGCAAAGCTTTCATAAAACTTTCTTATTTCAAATTCCCTTGGTATATCACAGACTGAGACCTCATCTTCATAACATATAAGAGCATCATGTCGGGATAGATACCATGTTTAACCCTCGTAGTAGGGTTATAAACCACCATTATACCCGTGGTGGGACTGTATGCCACTATTATACCTATGGTGAGACCGTATACCATGTTTAACCCCCGTGGTAGGGTTAAAAACTACCATTATACCCATGACGGGACCGTATACCATTATTATACCTGTAGCAGAGCCTTAAAAGAGACAGAATAAAGGTAACATAGGAATCAAATTTTATTCAGATACAGAATCAGGCATTCATGCCAAGGTTTTTAGATAACACATTGTATGAAAACAGAGTACTGAATAACTTTAGATCATTTAACATTTTCGACATAACAATATCAAAGCCTTTTCATTTAACCAAAGCAAAACTTTCAAGATCACATATTCATTCTTTTTTTGCAATTCAGAAACAAAATGCTAAAAATAAGCGCATGTCTACATCAGTTATGATGGAAAATACTTCATTCTTATATTGATTTCATGAGTATGCAGAACACTTATCTGAGATTGCTTTTAGGTTTCTTTTTAAAACAAGCATGCAAATTTTCAAATCAACCTCAGTCATTTTCTCTAATGCAAAGAATAGTATAGGAACCTCGCTTACTTGACTTTTGCCGTGTATAAGTTATGCTTTGGGTTCGACCTCTAACAGTATCACAATCTAAAATAATAAACATTTACCAACCAATTAGTAACCCAAACAAGTATACTACTAGGCTTATTTAATAAGGGTGGTGCTACTCCCACAAAGGGAGGCTACTGAAAGATCCACCGAATAGGCAATTGTGTTTTTTTATCTTCTTCTTTTTTTCAAATATTTTTTAAATCTATTAAAAAAATTTAAAAAATAAATAAAAATTATAAATTCATTAAAAAATATTTACTTAACTATTAAGTAAAACCCCAAACCAATCCCTTTTAATCCAAAATCCACCATAAAGTAACCTAAACAACCCTCCTCGAACCATCAATATTTACACTCCAACACAACCAAGTAAATCTCCACCCCACAACATTACGACAAACTAGGCACATAATGCCCCAAACAGCCAACCCTTTCTCCTACCACTCAAACATAACCCAATTGAAGAATTTCCAACAACTTCCATCATTCTTAACACACATATAAACTCCTGACAACCTCCTTAAACTCAACAAAATCAGCACACAACTCCAATACAACCAACCTATAATTCCCAATGTGTATATAGGTGTCATTTATCAAACATTCAGAAAGCATAATATGCTCATTTAGTGCATGCAAATGAGCAATCGAGTCTAATACTAGTAAAGTGCCATCCCTAGTGTCGTGAAGTGGTCGATAAAATAAGCTAACTGAGTAATGCTTGTCCGAAAGCATACGTACAATCCTGTGAACCAACACACAACGCTACTATCGGGTTTTGTATTCAACAATAAAACGTGATGGAAAATGATTTGACAGAACAAGTAAAAACATAAAATGAATATATCGGTAGAGATGAAACCTTATCGATGTTCCGCTACAAGTCCGGCAACTGGTTGATGACAACCGATAGAAAAATAACACACTCGAACCAAGGATTTCACATAGCTACTCAGTGGGAAAGAAAAGAAATGAAAATTAGAGTGGTAGAATTCAAATAAGCATATAACTATTGGTGAAGAAATGAACCTAGTGAGGGGGAGATCTTAAACTTAAAGAGGCAAAAGTAAATTTGAAGTGGCTTAACAGCATGGGGCATTCGACAATGGAGATGACTGTGATGAGTGGCACTACTTGATAGGGAGGAACAATCTATGCAAAAGATTGTGAGTGCAAATTGAATTGTGTGCGTGAGTAGTGCAAGAATCCATGTGTGCGTGAGTGTGAACAGAAAACAGAGCAAGAGGGACAACATTGAAATTAAAATGGGAAAGGGGAAAGGCTTAACAATGTAAAAAAGGGGCAATCAGCAACAACCTTTTATGGTGGAGGTGCATAGCTGGGGGAAACAACGCTGCTCTATGATTGAAAATTTTTTTACGGTTGAATGCAAACTGCAAAAGAAAAAGAACAAGACAAAAAATAGTGGTGAGAGGGATTTGAGTAACGGGAGGCAAGAAAAAAAATAAAACTGCATGGACGTGGGAGAATGGAGATCAGGGTGGAGGGAATTACAAGTTAAGGAAAACTGCTAGAGGGAGAATAAAAAAGATTGCAGAAACTAGGCATGGGGGGAGGGGTATCTGGAAGAAACAAAACTAAAAAGGAAAAAAAAAAAAAAAGACACTCACCTAGGCGACGCCATTTCCTGGGGTCTTCATAAACTGAAGTTATTTTTGTGGGCCTAGGCCTTGGGCCCAAGTTTTACATCCTCCACCCTTATAAAAATTCTGTCCTCAAAATTTGTCATAAGTTCTTAGGATCTCTACCGAACAATGATGGTTATTTGACTCACATTTCATCTTTTAATTCCCAAGAGACTTCACTGCTAGCATGATTATTCCATACCACTTTAACCAATGGAATAGTCTGATTCTATAGCACTTGTTCTTTTCTCTCTACAATTCGAACCAGCTTTTCTGTATAAGTCAGATTCTCTTGAAATTGAAGTGGCTCATAGTCAATAACGTGGGTGGGGTTGGGTATGTACTTTCTTAGCATAGATACATGAAATAAATCGTGTACCTCTGAGAGTGCTGGTTGTAAGGCTACCCTATAAGCCACTAGGCCAATCCGATCAAGAATCTCAAAAGGCCTGACATATCTAGGGCTCAACTTGCCTTTCTTCCCAAATCTCATGACCCATCTCATTGGTGTAATCTTTAAGAATACCTTATCCCCAACTTCAAACTCTAATTGACGACGACAATTATTTCCATAACTCTTCTGACGACTCTAAGCTGCTCTCATTCTGTCTCTAATGGTCTCTATCTTTTCTGTTGTTTTCTATATGATATCTAGACCTAAAATTTGTCTTTCCCCTACTTCATCCCAATATAAGGGGGATCTACACCTCTTACCGTATAGTGCTTCATACATGCCCTCAACATGTATTCCAAAATTTGAATGGTCCTTTCTAACTGACCATCCATCTGCGGGTGAAAAGTAGTGCTGGAATTTAACCTAGTGCCCATGGCCTCCTGTAAATTTTGCCAAAATTTTGAAGTGAAAAGAGGATCCCTATCCAACACAACGGATACTAGTACCCCATGCAACCTTACTATCTCTTGTATATACAGCTCAACTAGTTTCTCCAACTTATAAGAAATTTTGATAGGCACAAAGTGAGGGTCTTCTTCAAGCGGTCTACTATCACCTATATTGCATCCTGCCCTGTCAATGTCCCTGGTACGCCTGTAACAAAATCCATAGAAATATGCTCCCACTTCCATTATGGAATCTGGAATAGTTTCAATAACCTGACTCTGATACTATTTGTAACGCCCCAATGGAAGGTCCAAACCACATGACCTATATTCCGAAAGGACTAGTCAATTATACAATTAGAATTCCATTGGAAATTTATAAAGAGCAAGAACATCTCCTTCCCAAGCAATGTGGGATCTTATACACCACCTACCATTCTCCTTATCGTATGAGGTATCATAATCTACCACCCTTAAATTTTTGACATCCTCATCAGGCCAGTCCATCATATGTGGCACAGCTTATGTCCCACATTTCTGGTTGGGATAAGCTCTTATACCATTCCACCAAAAAGACTCCCTCAAGTCCCGATACATTTTTGTACTATCTCGGTGAACTGTGTAAAGAGAGTGGTGTGCTTCTTCGAGGATGATTCTTTTTATTTCTTCAGTGTTCGGCACACACAATCTACTTTTGAACCTTAATATTTCATCTTCAAAAATGTTGAACTTGGATTTATTCCCTTTTTCTGTTTCTTCCACCAATCTCGCTAAACCTGAATCTTCTTTCTGGGCATGCTTAATTATGTCTATCAAAGTTGGTTGAATCATCAAACTAGCTACCAACGCCTGCTGGTCACAAGTAACAACCTCAAACTCTTGTGATCCGTGTAGATTTCACCATATAAATAATGCGTCAAGACCTTAAGTGCAAAGACAACGGCTACTAACTCCAAATCCTATGTGGGGTAATTTTTCTTATATGCCTTCAATTCTCGTGAAACGTATGCTCTAACTTTCTTGTGCTACATCAACAGACACCCCAAACTCAACCGTGAAGCGTCACAGTAAACCACCAATTTGCCTATCTCGTTGGGAAAAGTCAGAATTGGAGCTGTCACCAATCTCTTTTTCAATGCCTAGAAACTCTCCTCACACTTTGTAGTCTTCTTGAACTTATTATTCTTCCTAGTAAGGGCGGTAAGAGGAACAACTATTTTTGAGAAATTGTTAATGAACCAATGGTAATATCCAGCCAAACCCAAGAAACTCCTAACTTCATGCACATTGGTTGGTTGAGCCCAGTTAACTACCGCTTCAACTTTCCTGGGGTCTACTGAGATACCATCCTTTGAGACTATATGTCCCAAAAATGAAATAGACTCAAGCCAAAATTCACACTTCTTCAACTTAGCAAATAACTTCCTATCCCTGAGTGTCCCAAGTACCTGTCTTAGATGCTCTTCAAGTTCAGCTTTGTTCTTGGAGTAGATTAATATGTCATCAATGAACACTACCACAAATTTATCCAAGAATTCATAAAATACCTGATTCATCAAATCCGTAAATACGGATAGGGCATTGGTTAGGCCAAAAGGCATGACCAAGAATTCATCATGACAGTACCTTATTCTGAATGTTGTCTCAGGCACAACCTCTGCCTTGATCTTCAATTGATGATACGTCAATCTAAGATCAATTTTAGAAAATACATGAGCACCTTGCAATTGATTGAATAAATCCATTATACGGGGCAATGGAGATTTATTCTTTATAGTTACACGATTTAGTTCTCTGTAGTCAATACACATTTTCATTATCCTATCCTTCTTTTTACAAACAAAACTAGAGCTTCCTCAAGGTGACACACTGGACCTGATGAAACCTTTCTCTAATAAATATTGCAACTATTCTTTGAGTTTGACTAACTCAAATGGTGCCATTTGGTAAGGGGCTTTGGAAACAGGTGCCATGACTGGGCTAGTTCAATGGCAACCTCTACTTCCTGCTTAGGTGGTAGTCTAAATCCTTAGGAAATACCTCCGGATATTCTCTCACAATAGGAATCTCCTCTAACTCCAATTCTTGCTTTGGTTCGTCCACCATGTAGGCCAAGTACCCTTGACACCCATCCCATATTAACTTACCAACCTAAAACGCAGATATAACGGGTGGAAGGGCACGCACTCTAGATCCAATAAACTGAAACCCCTCTCCCTCTGAAAGTTTGAACACTAACACCTTTTTAAAACAGTCAATATTGGCATAATCGGAAGCTAACCAATTCATTCCCAATATAACATCAAACCCAATCATGGGGAAGACTATCAAGTTAGCTGGCATTTCTTTCCCACTAATTGTTATTGGACACTTACACAAAATCTTGTTGCAGATCATTGAATCTCTTGCTGGGTTGAGACTATCAAATTTGAATCCATCTTTTTAGCTTCATCTGGGCAAAACTTGACATAATCCATTGAGATAATAGAGTGGGTAGCCCCGAGTCAAATAAAATAGTAGTCTTATTGAGAAAAGGGGGAATAATACCTATGTTTATGTCATATAATCCAATAGAGATAAATAGATAAGTAGTCCTATTTGTTTTAACAAAATAGTAACTAGATAGGAGAATCAAAAGGATTATAGCTATGACTACATCATTCTTGTGCTCAGCTTCTCCCGACGTCAAAGCAAACACTCTTGCTGGCACTGTCCTCCGGTGGTTGTTGCCCTAGTTGTTCAGCCTAAAGATTTGAGGTGGGTTGGGCTTTTTTTTTGTCCTCTGTAAGTAATGAGCATTCTCTAATGAAGTGACCAACCTCACAGTATCAAAAAGATGAGCCCACTTCCTTTCTACACTCCCCAGCGTGCATGTAGTTATAGAACTTACATGGGTTAGTTGTATGATTTCCCTTAATCTGCCTCTGACTTGAGCTGCTCCCCTCGTTTCTCTTCTTCCATGGCCCTTGATCCATACTAGAGGATCCTTGTGGAATAGCTCTCTTCCTTTGTTCTTGCAATTCAACACCTCTCTTGAGGTTCTACTTAACCAGCATCGCCTTGTGCACTAACTCTGAAAAATTCTGAATTTGTAGGACCATCACTCGTTCATATGTCTTGTGGTTCAAACCTTCCTCAAACTTCCTATCCTTCTTCTCCTCATCAGGAATTAGGTATGAGGCGAAACGTGATAATTTCACAAACCTTGCAGCATATTGGTGCACAGTCATGGTCCCCTGTACCAAGTTGGTGAACTCTCAGGCTCTAGCTTCCCTATCTGCTTTTGGGAAAAACTAGTAAAATAAATTATGCTTGAGTTGAGGCCAACTAATTACTCCAGTCCACTCAGCTTCCCTGATGGCTTTTTCAGAATTTCACCATCTCTTCGCTTCTCCAATTAGTTTAAAAGCTATGAACCGAACTTTCTGTTGATCGATGCACTCCAAAACGCTGAATATTTCTTCAATGTCTTGAATCCAATCCTCCCCTATGTTTGGATCGCCTCTTCCATCAAAGATGGGAGGATGCGTTTGATTAAATTGCTCAAACCTATAGCCTCCATAATTATTGTTTTCATTCAAATCTTCAAGACTTTGGACTCGACGGCGAGACGCCATCCTGAAAGCTTAAACTTGGTGAAATGTTCTAAAAATAAATAAAAAAATAGAAACAAAATATATGTATAAACAAATTATATATATCAGATAAATATTTAAAACAAGTTCAAAAAATTTTCTTGTTTTGCCCAATCCTAACCATATCTCTAACAAACTCAAATCACTCTTCTTACCATCTATAATTGTAAACCTGACATTGCTTAAAAACTCACATACATCTTTAGAATCTAAAACCTCAAAGTTATGAATTCAATTCCTAACATCTGCCAAATCCAAAACCTCAGATCCCAACAAATCCAATCATAAAGTTTATAGAAACTCAAACTTAAATATCCACATGATCATCCTTACAGTCCTTAAGCTCTTACACTTCCAATCCGAAATTTACTTCCTAGGAACCCACATATATCTAAACCTCATATGTTTATAGTTTACAGAACCTCAAACCTATCTCTCATACCAACAATAACACCCCGACCTCGGAGGTCCAAGGAGTTAACTCTTGTCACTTGATAATCAATTTCACAATGCTAATAAATTTTTCAATGGATTGAATATATATACGTCCAACGACTTTGAATCAAACATCAATACTTCCAAATCATTTAACTGCACATAACCACATATCATATCCTCAATACCATAAACCAGAAAAACTAAGGCCTCGTTTGTTTTCAAAGATGAAATGAGATGAGTTGAGATTAAAGTTAAAAAGTTAAATAAAATATTGTTAGAATATATTTTTTAATATTATTTTTATTTTGAGATTTGAAAAAGTTGAATTGTTTATTTTATTTTGTATTGAAATTTGGAAAAGTTGTAATGATTAGATGAAATAAGATGAGATGGATTTGAAAAAGTTGAATTGTTTATTTTATTTTGTATTGGAATTTGAAAAAGTGTAATGATGAAATTGAGATGAGATGAGATGAGATGAAATGCTTTTCGAAAACAAACGAGGCCTAAATTAACATCTCCACATATCTAAAAAACAAATAGGGTTTACATAAGTCCCCACAATCATCCAACACATACTGAACTTTGTCTACTAAATAAATATATCCACCACTACTAATGGCAACCTGAGGTAACCAACTGAAGAATAACGAAAAGCGATTACGAAGAGGCGATTAGAGAGTTACGGAAAGCGATTCTGGTGCTAGGGTTTTACATGGTTTATGCATGGCAGCCGCTAGACACCTTGGTGGTCCTATGCCGACGGCCATTGCTCGTTCATTTGTAGACCTGGTTTCTGCTGCCCCTCAGCCGCTCCCTGAGATCCCTTTAGCCATGCGAGCTCCTAAACTGTTGGATGGGGAGATATATTTTTAGTTTTCTAAGGAGGAGATCTTGAAGTCAGCAGAACCTTTTAGGTTTTCGTTGGTTTTAAAATTCTTGAGGCAACGCCCGTTGTTAGATGCCATCCGGTTGTTCATAAAGAGCAGATGGGGATTATCTAGAGTGGCAATAGTCTCGGCTATGAGATTGCATCGTAACGTGTTTGTCCGGCTGACATCAGAAGAGGATTTCAATAAGGCATTCTCAAGGGAGGCTTGTGATATTAATGGTGTGCACTACAGATCTTTTCATTGGACACAAGAATTTGTTGAAGAGGAGGAACCTTTTGTGGTGCTAGTCTGAGTTTTCCTTCCTGGATTAGGATCAAATTTTTATTAGCCTTCTATATTACGTATTCTAATGGCACCCATCGGTAGGTTCATTCGCAGCAACAATTCAACTAGAAGAGCTACAATAATGGATGGTGCAAGGGTTTGTTTGGAGTTGGATGCAGTAGAAAAACCGATAACCTCTTTCTGGATTAGGGTGCCGGCAGGTCCTTCTAGTTATCAACAAGAAGTGATCTATGAAACTCTTCCAACGTATTGTATTCAATGTAAAAGGCAGGGACATAATGAAATGACTTGCAAAAAGGAGAAAATAGCTAAAGAAAAAGAGAAGCCATTAGTCTGAAAGGAATATAGAGAGGTGAAGAGAAATAATAATGTTGTGGTTGGGGCTAGTGATGCGGCTAATGTGATGAAGGAGGATTTGGGGTTGGAAGGTTCAGAGGTGTTAGTGCAAAACCATGTGGAGGTATCTCCTGATTGTGAAGAAGATAATGGGGCGCTGGTTTTGATATAGGTTAGCACTGAGATGGAGACGGAAGAAGTGGTTGAAGTTTCAGGAAATAATACAAGAGTGGTAGCGCAGGGGGAAACAGAGGTGGAGGTTAGACAAAGTGATGATGAAGTAGAGAATAATATTTGTGGTGCGAAGGAAAGTGATTTGCATGAGGATACGCATGTGATGATTGAAGTGCTAGCTCTAAAGGAGGATAGTCAAACCCACGATGCTACTCAACCTGGGCAGCAGGCAAAGGTAAATGACTCTGATTTTGTAGAGGAGGATGAAAGGTTGGTTAGCCTTTCAGATAGTGAGACTGAGGTAGAAACAGAAAAGGCCTGTAAAGAGGTTGTTTCAGATTCTAAAAGATCACCTAAAAAGAAGAAAATTCAAGATGAAATGTTGGTGCAGATCCAAAGCTCAAAACGGGTAATTACCTGGTCCTCTAAATTTAATTTATGATTAGCCCAATAATATTTTGGAATGTCCAGGGGATTGGAACATCAAGAAGTTGATTAAAGAAAATTGTGGCTAGATTTAAACCAAACATCCCTGCCGTAGTAGACTCATTTTTAAATGAAGTTTCCATGGCACATTACAATCATAGTTTTTTGTTTGAAGGATGTTTGTCTAATGAGTCAGTGGAAGGGAAGATGTGGTTGTTTTGGAAGATGGAGGTAGAGTTGACAGTGATTTCGATGAGTAATCAACACATTACTGTTATGGTGAAGGAGGGGCAGCAAGAGTTCAAAATTTCCTTTGTTTTTGCCAAATGCACTTATGTTCAACGTCGAAGGCTGTGGGAGGATCTGGAATGAGATGGGGGTTCAAGTGTGCCTTGGCTTATTATTGGGGATTTCAATGTAATTTCTAATGATAATGAGAGGAGAGGTGGAAGGCCTAGGGCGTTGCAGTCCTTAGCTGAATTCAATTCATGGATTAACTCCTGTGGTTTGATTGAAATGAAGTTCCTAGGGAAGAGTTCTTCCTGGTGCAATGGTCAACAAGGTTTGCCTAGAAGTTGGGCTCGGCTGGACCGTACATTGGTGAATAACAACTTCTTGCATGATTATTTGGATTCCTCTATGCGTTACTTACCTCGTACTACATCGAATCATGCCCCAATGGTTATTTTCTTAGCAAAGAAGGAAGTAGCTTACGGTCCCTCTCCTTTCCATTTTCAGCAAATGTGGGTGGAGCATGTCAGGTTCTTAGATTGTGTAAAACAATCCTGAGAGCAAGATGTTCAAGGTTCGAGGATGGTTAAGCTAGTTAATAAACTAAAGAGATCGAAGATGACACTTAAAAGCTGGAACAAAAATGTTTTTGGTTGGACGGATAATCATATACGAGAATTGGAGACTCGGGCAGAACAACTTGAGTCCAGTTTGCAAACACAGTATCTTGAAGAGGTTGAGCAAGATTTGCTAGCTACAAAGGTTGAGCTCCATACGTGGGAAAAGAGGGAAAGTATCTGTCTTGCACAGTGTGCTAAAGTTAGATGGATGGAACAAGGTGATAAAAATACTCGGTACTTCCATGCTCTACTCAAAGTGAGAAATCAGAAAAGAGTTTGTGAGATGCGACTTCAAAATGGGGTTGTTCTAACCACTCCATAGGAGGTGCATGATGGGGCGATCTCTTACTTTCAAGATTTTCTGGGTCATTCTACTACTGTAGAGCACCCAGATCTGGAGGGTGTTGTTGAGCCTTTTATCTCTCATCAGGAAAATGTTCAGTTGAGTCGATTACCTGCAGTAGAAGAAATAAAAGTAGCTATTTTGAGTATACCTGTTGATAGTAGTCCAGGTGCAAATGGGTTTGGATCTAGGTTCTATAGAGCCTGTTGGGCAGTTGTTTGCGATGATGTTACGGAGGCAGTGAGGGAGTTCTTTTCTGGTACTCCATTGCCAAGATTTTTTACAGCTTCCCTTTTGGTGCTTATTCCTAAGGTTTTGCGACCTCCAGGTTTTGATAAGTTCCGTCCAATTAATTTATGTTCTGTATTTTACAAGATATGTTCCAAAGTGCTGGTTAATGGACTTACACATCTTCTTCCCTCTATGATCTCAATGGAACAAAGTGCTTTTATTCCCTATAGAAGCATTTTTAATAACATTAGTTTAACTCAAGAAATGAGTACATCTATAAATCGGAAGAACCAGGAAGGTAATGTGATCTTCAAGATGGATATGGCAAAGGCGTATGATAGGGTGGAATGGATTTTTCTTTTGAAGGTGTTGGAGAGGTTTGGGTTTTCTAATAGTGTCTGTGGCCTGATCTGAAATTGTATACAGTCGCCGTGGTATTCAATTATGATGAATGGAACTGTTCATGGTTTTTTCAAAGGCGAAGAGGGTTGAGGCAGGGGGATCCCCTATCGTCCTGCCTTTTTATTATCATGGAAGAAGTGATATCCCGTCTTTTGAAGGAAAATTTCTCTAATGGCATGATTGGCCATTTTCACAACAGAGAGGAACGCTGATTATTTTGCACCTTCTATATGCAGACGATATTGTTATCTTTGCAAATGGAAATAAAAAATCTGTGAAAGCATTAATGGATGTGATAAGGAGGTACAAAAAATGGTCTGGTCAAAGCATTAATAAAGAGAAAACAGAGGTTTACTTTGGGAAAAGGTTTCCTACTGGTAGGAAAAGGGAGCTTCTTCGGAGTACGGGTTTTGTAGAAGGCCTTTTCCCTTTTACTTATCTGGGTGTTCCGATGGCAACAGGGAAGCTTTTGACAAGATATCTTGATCCTCTTATTACAAGGGTCCAAGAGAAAAGTTTTGGGTGGAAATCTAAATGTCTATCCGCTGGGGGTAAATTGGTTTTGTTGAAGCATGTGTTGTCTAGTCTTCCAGTGTAGTTGCTTGCTATCCTGAATCTGATGAAATAGGTCTTGAATAAATTAAACAGCATGTTTACCTCTTTCTTTTGGGGGGAGGTTAATGGAAAAAATAAAAAGCATTGGTTCTCTTGGAAAAGAATGTGTCACCCGGTTGAAGAAAATGGCATTGGTCTGAGAAAGCTGGAAGAGGTGCAGCTGTCCTTGCATGCGAAGTTTGAGTGGAAAATTATGCAAGGGGATGATTTATGGTGCAGGTTCTTTCGAGCTAAGTATATTGCGAATAACCATATCTCTTTGGTAGACAAACACAAAGGTTCTCGGTTCTGGCGATCAGTAGTACAGAGCATTCCACGGGTGATTCAACATTCTAAATGGAAAGTCAGAGATGGAAGGATTTCTTTTTGGTTTGATAACTAGTGAGATGGGGGTCCTCTAGCTAATGAAAACCAGATCATAGAGGAGACGAAAATAAAAATATATGAGCTGAAGGTAGAGAACGGTTGAGATATTGAAAAGTTGGCAAGAATGGTTGGCAATGAGAGGGCTGCCGAGATTATTAATTTCCTGGGTTCTTGTAGAGAAGGTCAATATATGCTAGTTTGGATGGATAACAATGATGGAAGGTTCTCTACAAAAAGTGCATGGCAGTGTGTTCAAGTTCGTGCCTCGGAAGCGTGCTAGTCTAACTGGGTTTGGCATGACAGATTGCCAAAAAAAATCTCTGTGTTTATGTGGAAGGCAATGAATAATTGTCTTAGTGTTGATGAGAGGTTGAGAAGGGTTGGTATCCCAATTACTTCAAAATGTGATTGTTGTGTTCATGGGGATATTGAGGATTTAAACCATGTCCTATGGGTGGGGGAGTTTGCTGTGAATGTTTGGAGATTTTTCTCGGATAGGTTGGGTATTACTTTTGATCCTTCCCATACATGGTACCAAACTATGATGGTGTGGTTCAGGAGAGCTTCTAGATCGATGCAAGTGGGTAGCATTATTGGTTTGCTTCCATGTATTATCTCATGGAGGTTATGGTTCCGTCGGTGCAAAGCAAAGATGGAAGGGAAAGTGTTATCAATGGAGGATATAAAGCAGCTTATCTGCTACTCAGTGGCTACATTGCAGAAAGTAAATGACAGTCTTGAGATGTTCTCGAGCGGATGAAGCTCGGTTGATTGAGTTGAACATTCCAATCATTTCTGTAAAACAGAAAGTCACCCGTGCTGTTATGTGGAGGAAACCTTGTGATGGTAGAGTCAAATTAAACATTGATGACAGCAGCTTGAGTAACCCGAGAGAGTCAAGAGCAGGAGGTGTGGTCCGTGATTCTTCCGATAATTTGATTCTGGCTTATTCAAAATATCTGGGGTAGGGATCAAGCATAAGTGCAGAACTGAAGGCTATGGTTATTGGGTTACGATATTGCCATGAAATGAGTTTTCAAGGGGTAGATGTGGAATCAGATTCGAAGGTGTGTGTCAACTGGGTGCACTGGCAGTGGTGTAATACGTGGTATTTAGAAGATTTTTGGGAGGAATTAATGGAGTTCATGCACACTGAGAATGTCAACGCGCAACATATTTTTAGAGAAGGAAATGCTCCAGCGGATTTTTTTGGCAAAATTAGGAGCTAATGGAGTTTCAAGTGAATGGAATTCTCTTAGTCAGGTGCCCAGAATTTGAAGAGGGCTGATAGACACAGATAAATTAGAGTTGCCTTATTTGCCGGTTAGATAATTTTTTATTGGTCCTGTTTGTGTTTTTTTACGAGATAAAGTTGTGTGTTTACTCTTTAAATTTGTCGTTAAAATAATGTGTCTAAGGTATTCCTCAGCCACAAGTGATGGCTTTTTGAATAAACTCGAGCACGGGTCACTCATGAACATGTGGCCCGTGTACTTTATTACTGATTCTCAGCTGAACCATCAAAACCATCTGAAATATTGTGAAGGTAAATGGGAGAGTTGTCAACAACTCAATAAGCAAAGAACATATACTAGCATGTAAACATGAGCGTTTACCAAGTTCAGAATGCGGAGCAAAAACATTTACTTTCATACTACAGAATCAGAATATTTGTTTTCAGAATGCATAATAAAAAACATGCTATCAAAAAGTCAGAGAGAAGCTTTCATAAACCTTTCTTATTTCAAAATTCCTTGGCATAACACAGATTGAGACCTCATCTTCATAACATATCAGCGCATCAAATCTGGATAGATACTATGTTTAACTCCCGTGGTAGGGTTATAAACCACCATTATACCTATGGTGGAGTCGTATAATACTATTATACCCGCAGCAGGGCCTTAATAGAGACAGAACAGACGCAACATCAAAATCATATTTTATTTAGATACAGACTCAGACATTCATGCCAAGGTTTTTAGGTAGCATATCGTATCAAAATAGAGTACTGAATAGCTTTAGATCATTTCACATATTCGACATTACAATATCAAATTATTTTCATTTAACCAAAACAAAACTTTCAAGATCAAATATTAGCTCTTTTTTCATAGTTCAGAAACAAAATGCTAAAATTAAGCTCATGTCTACATCAATCATGATGGAAAATACTTCATTCTTATACAGATTTCACGAGTATGCAGAATACTTATCTGAGATTGTTTTCAGGTTTCTTTTTAAAACAAACATGCAAATTTTCAAACCAACCTCAGTCATTTTCCTTAATGCAAAGACTAGTATAGGAACCTCGCTTATCTAACCCTTGTCATGTATAAGTTATGCCTTGGGTCTGACCTTTAACGTTATCACACCCTAAAACAATAAACATTTACCAACCAATTAGTAACCCAGACAAGTATACAACTAGGCTTATTTAATAAAACCCCAAACCAACCCCTCTTAACCTAAAATCCATCATAAAGTAACCTAAACAGCCCTCCTCGAACCATAAATATTTACACTCCAGCACAACCAAGTAAATCTCCACCCCACAACATTACGACAAACTAGTCACGTGATGCCCCAAATAGCCAACCCTTTCTCCCAGCCAGCCACATAAAAATACCTCACACCGTTTAAGCTCCTACCACTCAAACATAACCTAATTGAAGAATTTCCAGCAACTTCCATCATTCTTAACACACACATCAACTCCCGACAATCTCCTTAAACTCAAAAAAATCAGCACACAACACCAATACAACCAACCTATAATTCCCAATGTCCATATAAGTGTCATTTATTAAACATTCAACAAGCATACTATACTCATTTAGCACACATAAATGATCAATCAAGTTTAATAAGGGTATAATCATCAATTGTATGTACTATATATCGAATTGTACGTCAATGATTGAAGTAAGAATTTCCCTCCATGTTTTTACAAATGGCATAAACATATTGATGGATAATTTCTTCTAAGAAGGCACACCTGGGAAGATTAAAAAAAAAAAAAAAAGTGCATGGGCTAAGATTTACAAAGCGATCCAGGCATAAGAGATGTAGAATTAATGAAGAAAGCCTTGCATATGAGATTTACCCGGAAGCTCTTATTTGGGAAGTCCCTTTGGTCAAATTTCTTGAGATCAAAGTATAAGATTTCTAGACTTCACAAACCTGAACAGGAAGGTAAGTGATTGAGTAGAATTATTGCATATTTTATTTATCTAGAATGAATTTATTTTTAATTATTTCATTATTTTATTATTGATTTTAGATGAAAAAAGGATTAAAAGGCAAAAATCCAAGTTTTGATTTAAATTAATTAATAGCATAGTTTATACTTGATTTTAATACTTGTGATTTAATTTGATAATATTTCTTCAAATGCACAACACACCTTTAATATTTTATTCTTCATTTTTTTTTGTCTAGTTTTTTTTTTCTTTGTTTGTCTAGTTTTTTTTTTGTATTTATTTATTATTAATTTTTTTTTTTGTAGAACCACTCCATCCACCACCACCTTGCACTGCCATCATCACACCAAGCACCACCTCTGCCCAGCTCCATCGCACGTCCAAGAAACAACCAACAAGCCACCATCACCCAGTGGCATCAACCTCCATGTCGCATCACCTCTACCCAGCCTCCTCTTGCACAACACCCCGCTGCCAAGCTCCAACACCCAGCGGTAGCACCACCATCCACGGCCACCGTGTGTTACCAACATCCTCCATGTAAAACCCACGGTCTCCTCCACAGCTTCTCCACTGCACTGCTGCAACACCCCCAGTTGTCACCTCTGACCAGCTAGAAGCACCACTACTGCCTAAGCTTCTCCACATGGTGATCACTTCTTTCACTTTATTGGAGAATGAATCATAGCAGCACACCGATAAAGGAAAGGAAGTTGCGATCACATGAAAATTGCCAATTCTGTTGCTGCCATTCTCTTTTGTAATTCTATTAATTATTTGCCTTTCATTTGCTGAGTTGTATATAGAGGGCATTTCTATCTTTTCATAGATAGAGTTAGTTAAAATATTCTTTCATTGTTGTATATATGCACACACTGTTTCATTGCTTCAAATATACAAGACAACAGGAACATTTTACTCTATAATTCTTCTTCTTCTGTGTTTTCCTTTTTCAATTCCTTTTGTTACATGGTACGAGAGCTCCATGGATCCAATGGCAAATATAAGTGAAGAAAATGCTTCCAAATCTTCTCATGAAAAATCTTCCTCAAATTGATACCTCAATTTCTCATACCTTTTCAACCCATTCCAAATTGAGAATGGTGATAATCCAGCTGCTGCCCTGGTTTCTGACCTTTTAATCGCTGATAACTATGTCAACTGGTCACGTACGATCAGTCGAGCTCTTCGTGAGAAGAATAAACTCGGATTCATCAATGGAACATTGCTTAAACCCACGGTTCCATCAGACCCCCTTTTCGAGGCTTGGGAGAGATGCAACGATTTAGTTGTCTCCTAGTTGCAAAATTTCATAAGTTCCTCTGTGAAATCCAGCTTGGCTTTAGTTGATGATTCTCAAACTTTGTGGTTGGAACATCAAGATCATTTTACTCAACAAAACGATCTTGAATTTTCCAACTCAAACAAGATTTAGCTAGTTTATCCCAAAATCAAGATTTTGTTAGCATCTATTTTGGTAATCTTAAAGGACTACGGGATGAACTTACTGTGTATGACCCTATTCCTAACTGTGAATGTGGCAAACTGAAGATCCTCCATGACCTATATGATCGTGATTGTGTCATCTAGTTCCTCATGGGTTTATCCGACTCTTACTCTAACACTAGAGACTAGATTATGCTTCTTGATCTATTACCCCCTCTTAACCGTGTCTTTTCTATGGTTCAGCTACAAGAACGTCAACATCAAATAATTTCCAGTCCCAACCCTTTCGACTCCATGGCTATGATGGCCAAACCCTTCTATAATTCATCCAAAACCTCTGCCAAGTTTAGTAACCAGAAAACCAATCGTCCTTATTGTTCCCATTATAAAATCCCTGGCCATTCCCTTGATACTTGCTTTAAAACAGGTAATACTGATCCACCATAGTGCACACATTGCCATATGACTAGTCACAACATTGAGAAATGCTATAAACTACATGGTTATCCTCCTGGACATAAACTCCATGGCAAAACCAAAAACATTGCAGCAGCTATCACTCATCCTCGAGCAGATCCAGACAATGACCATGATGAAGACTCCAATGAATCCATAGCTCTCACCAAGACTCAATACCAGCAATTGATTGCTCTTTTGCATTCCAAGGACACCAACTCAGCCATGGCCTCACTAACCATAGCTCAGCCCTCTTCTTCACCCTTAAATAATCAAGTCAACTCTTCATGAGTTTCTAGTATGGCCACTTGCCTTTCTACTCACACATAGCACTCAGCACAGCAGCACACCTAACCTTGGATACTTGACACAGGTGCAACAAATCACATGATCTGTTGTACCTCCCTTTTCACATCCATAACAGTCACTGTATGTTATCAAGTCAAATTACCTAATGGAGAAGCTGTCCCTGTTACCCATATTCATGTAGTAAGACTTTCTGACCATTTAGTTCTTAATCATGTCCTGTTTGTACCTTCATTTCATTTTAACTTATTGTCTACCAAGAAACTTGCCCAAGACAATTTCTACTTCCTAATATTTCTGTCAACTCTTGTTTTCTCCAGGACTTAGCATCTTGGACAACGATTGGGATGGGTGAAATTAGAGGCGGTCTTTATCATCTCCTCAGGTCACAAGTGTCACCTTCAGCTCTAATTGATGCTTTGCCCATTTTCCTTCAACCAGATCCTTCCACCTATGCCTCTGCCACTCACACAGATTCCATTTCTAATTTATGGCATGATCAACTTGGCCATACTTCATTTTCAAGATTAGCTTTAAGTAATGATCCCATTGTAAGAAACAATTTGAAATTCCATAATCATATACCTTGTTTAGTTTTTCCTTTAGCAAAACAACACCGTTTACCTTTTTCACCATCACAACATTACTCTTTACAGGCCTTTGATATTATCCATTGTGATATATGGGCTCCAAACTCTACTGTTGCAATTGATGGATCTTGATATTTTCTCACCATCCTTGATGATTATTCTCGGAAAACTTGGGTTTATATGCTTAAAAATAAATCAAACACCAGGTCCTGGATTATCTCCTTTTGCAACTTAATTGAAACCCAATTCAAATCTAAAGTAAAGATTCTTAGGAGTGACAATGGCTCCGAGTTCTAAATGAGAGATTTCTTTCAAAATAGAGGAATAATACATCAAAAGAGTTGTGTGGAAACTCCCCAACAAAATGGAAGAGTGGAAAGAAAACACCAACACATCATGAATATAGCTCGAGCATTGAAATTCTAGTCACACAACTCCCTCAAATTTTGGACTGACTGTGTTCTCATAGCAATCTATCTTATCAATCGAACCCCACCCCTCTTTTACAAAATAAAACCCCTTATGAGACCCTACTCAATGCTCCACCAAAGTACAACCATTTAAAAGTCTTTGGATGCCTTGCTTATGACTCTACATTATCTCATGGGAGGAAAAAGTTTGATCCTCAAGGCAAAGCATGTTTGTTCTTAGACTATCCTTTTGGTGTCAAAGCATACAAGTTACTTGACCTACAAACTGGGCACGCATTTTTATCCTGAGATGTCCAGTTCCATGAATCCATCTTCCCATTCCATCTCACTCTTTCTTCTCCCTCTCCTACTTTCTCATCTTCTCCCTCCCCTATTCTTTCAAACCTGCCACATTCTATACTAGCTTCTAATTCCTCACCTTCCCAACCACCAATCGCCACCATTCTAGACAGCTCTCAATCCCCTCCCCATGATTCCCATTCATCTCCCACTGTTTCCCCATCATCACCACCATCTTATATTCCCAATCCACCACCCTTCCCTACCTTTTCTCCAATTCTTCCTCACAGGTCAACTAGAACTCAAAGTGCCCCTTAGTACCTATAGGATTTTCATTGCCAAAGGACTGCACTAATTGTACCCATTCCAGAGGTGAACAAGCAGCTAATGACCTCTTTAGGTAAGCCCTTTTCACTGCACAACACTCTTTCATATCATGTTTTCTCACCACCATATCAAGCTTTTTCAACCACCATCTCCTCCCACATTGAACTCAAGACTTACAAACAAGCCCTTAGGGACCCGGGATGGTGCAAAGCAATGGATATTGAGTTGGCTGCTTTGGAGGCAAACAATACTTGGCAACTCACTGAATTACCCCTTGGGAAAATTCCTATTGATTGCAAGTACATCTATAAGATCAAATAAAACTCAGATGGGAGTGTTGAAAGGTTGAAGGCATGGTTAGTGTGGTGCCCCCGACTTCCATGTACGGACCAGCATGGAAATCGAGACACCCGGGATGATGACAACCGGTCACGCATCCCAACGACGAGTGTCAGTGTGTGCAACAAATAAACAGTGCACAAATAAAAACACAGCAGAAGGTAATAAAGTCTACTAGTACCAGAATTTTTAATTAATACAGAAATCCAAAATACAAATACCTTAAAAACAAAGCCAAAGTCCCAAAATAAATACAAGTCTGAAGAAAGAACTACAACACGAGTGATCCCAGATCACTCCTCCGACGGAGCCAGATCCTCAGGCTCGGCATCTGCATCATCAACAAAAATCTGCAGTACCATGAGATGGTACCGCAGGTAAGTTATAACCTAACCATGTCCAGAGATAAAAACCATACTCTAACAATTAACCATGCATGCCCATGATGCAAATGAAATAATGCTACGCACGCCAAAAATCTCATTGGCTCAAAATCATTCCCAGTAAAATCCAGTTCCACCATTTTCCCAGAAAACAGCTCTTTTCCATTTAATCCAATTAACCATATGCACCATGGTCTCCCCTATGGACCATCCGCACGTCCTGGCTATTTTACGAGAGATGTCCAGTTCCGCACCCGGTGCGTTCGTGGCCAGGTCATCCTCTAGCCCCCGCCAGCAGAAGGGCCACGGAGTCGGCACGTCCAACATCCGATCCCGTTGTCGCCCGGCGACAACCCAGGGGACGTCACTCAGTATATTGCGCTCCCGAGTGACCAGAGGAGCTCCACCGAGATAATGCCCCATCTCGGCTTGGGGTCGTGATACACACGCACCCACAAATCCAGTCAACACATGAAAATCCAGTTTTCATAAAAGTCACATGAACATGAATGCAATACACGAAAACCCAGTTTTCTATTTACAAACATGCCATGTGTGCAATATACAATGAACCAACAGTAACCTCAATATCACAATACAACCAAATCCAATCTCCCAAACCTTAACCAGATCACAGCCAGAATATCCAATAACCAACTCCAATTCACTATATCATCAAATCCAACAATAATCTAATCACCAATAAACACACAACAATAAACTCCGATCAATCCGACCACCCCCGAATTCCTCGGACTCAGTCTGGAAACCAACCAGGATACAATATATAAAATAAAAGCAGTTAATTGCATAAATATAATTAAATCTCAAAGAAATGTTTAGGAAATACTTACAGTGCTTTAAAATAATTTATGGAGGATCACGGGAGAGCTGGAAGCGCCAAAACAGCAACACCACAGTGTAAAAATACACTGTGACCGAAATACACAGTGAATCTCAAATTTCACCCGGGGTCAAATGAAGACTTGGGAATGGTAGGGTAGGGCCTATAGGAGGTAGGGAATCTAATGGTGGTGATGGTTGGCCGTGGGTGGCGGCTGAAACGGCGGTAGAAGGTCTAGAAGTTTGGATCGGAGATGGGGTTCAATGGGACGGCTCCGGCGACGAATCAAAGCCGGGGTTGGGTCCAAATGGTTACTTGAGGGCCGGTGGTGATGTGGTAGAGAGATGGTGGCCGGAGGTGGCCGGACGGCGGCGGAATGGGTGAAGGAACACCGCGACTTCGCACGGCCACTGGCGGCTAACGGCGGCGTTAGCCGGCCGGATATTGATGGTGGAAGGTTGCCGGCGCACGAGGGAGCTGCTGGTGCCGGAGGTGTCGACCACCGCCGGCTGAAGGCGGCGCTGCGAGGGAGAGGCCGTAGCTCGCGTGGGTGAGGAGAGAGAGAGAGAGATCCGATCGGGGCTGGGGGGAAAAAGAAGAAAGAAAAAGGGAAAAAGAAAAAGAGGAAGAAGAAAAAGGAGATCCAGACTTTCCCAACTTGGGTTTCGAAAGTGATCCAACGAAAACGATTTTAAAACCCCTAGATAAATAAAATAATTCAAACTTACTGAAATGCTCAATTAAAACAGTAAAAATATTAAAATCCAAAAACAAGCTCATTTAAATAAAACAATAACAATTTTTAAAACAGTTAAAAGAAATAAATCAATTTAACTCAAAATTAACTACAGTAAAATATTAAACTCTGACAAAAACATCCTTTTAAA
The DNA here is from genome assembly GCA_029856935.1 of Cyclocarya paliurus. NCBI lineage: Eukaryota > Viridiplantae > Streptophyta > Magnoliopsida > Fagales > Juglandaceae > Cyclocarya > Cyclocarya paliurus. Next base: position 10,721,062 of record CM056948.1, read on the forward strand.
ATAAAGATAAATTAAATTACAGATCATTAATTAAAATAAATCAAACACAGTGAAATGCTTTAATAAAACAATAGTAATTTTTAAAACCCACAAATAAACCAATTTAAACTAAAGATCAATTTAAATCCAAAATAATAATTAACAATAAAAAGCCCAATAAAAATAATATTTTCACAATTTAAAATATTCTAATATAATATTCTAAAACTTCAAAATTAATAATCAATAAAAATAGAAAAGTCCAATAAAATAATAAAATAAAATCTTTAAAATATTAAAACAAGAGAATTACACAATAAATAATTAAAATAAACCTTCATTAAAAATACACTAAAAACCGGGATGTTACAATCTCCCCCCCTTAAAATAAATTTCGTCCTCGAAATTGTAGGGTCAAACATCACTGCTAAAGACAGGCATGAGATGCGACTAAAGGTAGGCTTAAGAGACATACCACCGATCAAAACAAACGAATACAGATATTGTTCCAACATGTATGTTTCTCTTTTCCAAGAGAAATCTTAAGCCAAAAGATCATCCCAAACTACCTTCTCCAAAGGTATCGACTTAGATCTCAACATTTACTCCTTCTAATTTACAATCGGAGTCGAGGCAACCTCATAAGTAAGGTCAGGTTGATGTTCGATGCGTCTTGGGTCGACAAAGCGCACCTCTTGCTGACCAAAAATTTTCTTGAGAGCACATGGAACACATCAAGAACCTTTCCAAAATACTCTAGCAAAGTAATCCTGAAAGCAACAGCCCCAATCATCACCAAAATCTGAAAAGGTCCTACAAATCTTGGGCTAAGTTTTCCTCTTTACCAAAACGCTTAACGCCTTTCATAAGAGGGACTTTAAGGTAAACTCAATCACCTTCCTCAAAAGACAAGTCTCTTCTTCTTGATTCCGCATAACTTTTCTGACAACCTTACTCTTCCGCCATAACATCTCTTATCACCCGAACTTGATCTAACATCTCTTTTATTAACTCGGGCCCAACAAAAATACTCTCACTAGTCTCCCAAAGGCACATCATGATTATTACTCCTAGAGCGGCCATGTAATCCAAGATCTCTATATCCATAAAACCTTAACATAACACCCAAGGAATTCCAATGGTTACTAGCTCCAATTGAAAATCTGAACCAACCTCTATTGGTTCCTACGGTAAAACTTTCAAACCTTCGTTTAATACTACACTTTAGTAACCTAGTGGCCACTTCCAAAAATTACCCATCAATAACGAAATTGCATACACAATAATCAATCTCCAATTACAGGTATCTTCTCAAAATTCAAGTCACCACTAATTCTTCAAAATCAACACAAAATTTGAACTCCTAATCACAACCACAGTATCACGCTCCTGCTGCGCACTCTGATAATCACCACATACCAAAAAAATTCATGTCCTCAAAAAAATAACTCAATATTAAACAACCTCAGCATCCCAAATTAGAAATAAGTAACATCACCCCAAAAACACCCGCTCATTTTAGATAAGACCTGCACTCTCCGAAATTCCTACAGCTCACAACTGTTACATGTCGATCTCGTGCATCCTTAGCTAGAATCAATATTCCTCCAACATGCAAGTGAACTATCACTACCATTTCCATCATCCGGACCTATATCCTCGAATTCAACAAGAATCATTTCTTAAAATCAACACTATACTAATCCTTAACATTGATATGGATCAAATCTTAAACCTACTATTGTAACCTCAAGCTAAAAACAATCATTTCCTCGAATTCGATCCAAATCTACAATCCTCAGAAAATACACGAGCTAAATCAATACCTTCCATCTCCAAAGAAATATTCTCATAAAAAAAAAATTCTTATATTAATCCCTAAACTCTGATCAACCTCATTATAATGGTCACCGACTAGTCAATCTCCAAAATAAATCCAACTAGCACACCAAACTCGAGAAATTAAAAGCTTAAATATTATTACAATTCAATCTTTCAAATCTAAAATTCTAAAATCTTAAACCAAAAGGAATCACTTCCTGAAATCCTCAAATTCGATGACCTTAAAGCTAAAACACTCACCTTACAAACCTTGCAAAATTCTAAACCCAAAATAATACCAAAGTGCTTAACTGAGTCGACAAAGTCTAAAACTTCTAATTTAATTAGTCCCTCAAGGGCTTGTTGAACCTACCACCTTAGATCCTATAAACTTATTTCCTAGAAACTATAGGACCTCAAACCTTAGATAACTTCTCATAAGTCTATCCTCGAAGTTCGTTGAACTTATGACCTCTTACTCCCTAGACCCAACAATTAATCCTATGGAATTTAAGACCTCAAGTATCCTAGGCGAACTAAAGCTATTCCCACCTTAGCTGCAACTTGAGTTCCTACTCCATAGAGTTCACTTAGACCATGTCGTTCCCTTCGAGTCTCGATATTAAAACATACCAATTGCTAAGAGTTCAGGCCTACTACACTAAATGCTCAAGCCTAATAATGACATTCACAGTCGTACCAACTTCCTGTCATAGCGTAGCCCTTAACCCACTTTTCAACTCAAACAGATTAAAATCTAATTATGGAAAAATAATTTAAAACACAACAAAATGCCATTAAATAAAATAAAATAAAACCAACCAAATATAACAACTTACAATAAATTAAACATTTAAAGCAACATACCTCGAACAACATAAAATTAAAACAAAACAAAATCTCTCAAATAAAATAAAATTCCATAAATAAGATGAAATGCGATAAATGAATAAAACAATGAAGAAATACACAATAATTAATTAAAACAATTAAAATAACCGACCACAGAATAAAACAATTAAAATAAAATAACATTCAATAAAAATATATGAAACCAATAAAAATAACAACAAATAATAATTTTAAACCATTAAAAATAATATACTTCAAACCAAACAATTTTAAATCACAACTTTAAAACTTTCTGGTACTGCACCTAAGGGACATGTGGCTTTACCCAGAGCCGAACTGCTTTGATACCACCTGTGGCGCCCCCGACTTCCATGTACGGACCAGCACGGAAATCGAGACACCCGGGATGATGACAACCAGTCACGCATCCCAACGACGAGTGTCAGTGTGTGCAACAAATAAACAGTGCACAAATAAAAACACAGCGGAAGGTAATAAAGTCTACTAGTACCAGAATTTTTAATTAATACAGAAATTCAAAATACAAATACCTTAAAAACAAAGCCAAAGTCCCAAAATAAATACAAGTCTGAAGAAAGAACTACAACACGAGTGATCCCAGATCACTCCTCCGGCGGAGCCAGATCCTCAGGCTCGGCATCAGCATCATCAACAAAAATCTGCAGTACCATGAGATGGTACCGCAGGTAAGTTATAACCTAACCATGTCCAGAGATAAAAACCATACTCTAACAATTAACCATGCATGCCCATGATGCAAATGAAATAATGCTACGCACGCCAAAAATCTCATTGGCTCAAAATCATTCCCAGTAAAATCCATTTCCACCATTTTCCCAGAAAACAACTCTTTTCCATTTAATCCAATTAACCATATGCACCATGGTCTCCCCTATGGACCATCCGCACGTCCTGGCTACTTTACGAGAGATGCCCAGTTCCGCACCCGGTGCGTTCGTGGCCAGGTCATCCTCTAGCCCCCGCCAGCAGAATGGCCACGGAGTCGGCACGTCCAACGTCCTATCCCGTTGTCGCCCGGTGACAACCCAGGGGACGTCACTTAGTATATTGCGCTCCCGAGTGACCAGAGGAGCTCCACCGAGATAATGCCCCATCTCGGCTTGGAGTCGTGATACACACGCACCCACAAATCCAGTCAACACATGAAAACCCAGTTTTCATAAAAGTCACATGAACATGAATGCAATACACGAAAACCCAGTTTTCTATTTACAAACATGCCATATGTGCAATATGCAATGAACCAACAGTAACCTCAATATCACAATACAACCAAATCCAATCTCCCAAACCTTAACCAGATCACAGCCAGAATATCCAATAACCAACTCCAATTCACTATATCATCAAATCCAACAATAATCTAATCACCAATAAACACACAACAATAAACTCCGATCAATCCGACCACCCCCGAACTCCTCGGACTCAGTCTGGAAACCAACCAGGATACAATATATAAAATAAAAGCAGTTAATTGCATAAATATAATTAAATCTCAAAGAAATGTTTAGGAAATACTTACAGTGCTTTAAAATAATTTATGGAGGATCACGGGAGAGCTGGAAGCGCCAAAACAGCAACACCACAGTGTAAAAATACACTGTGGCTGAAATACACAGTGAATCTCAAATTTCACCCGGGGTCAAACGAAGACTTGGGAATGGTAGGGTAGGGCCTATAGGAGGTGGGGAATCTAATGGTGGTGATGGTTGGCCGTGGGTGGCGGCCGAAACGGCGGTAGAAGGTCTAGAAGTTTGGATCGGAGATGGGGTTCAATGGGACGGCTCCGGCGACGAATCGGAGCCGGGGTTGGGTCCAAATGGTTGCTTGAGGGCCAGTGGTGATGTGGTAGAGAGATGGTGGCCGGAGGTAGCCGGACGGCGGCGGAATGGGAGAAGGAACGCCGCGACTTCGTACGGCCACTGGCGGCTAACGGCGGCATTAGCCGGCCGGATATTGATGGTGGAAGGTCGCCGGCGCACGGGGGAGCTGCTGGTGCCGGCGGTGTCGACCACCGCCGGCTGAAGGCGGCGCTGCGAGGGAGAGGCCGTAGCTCGCGTGGGTGAGGAGAGAGAGAGAGAGATCCGATCGGGGCTGGGGGGAAAAAGAAGAAAGAAAAAGGGAAAAAGAAAAAGAGGAAGAAGAAAAAGGAGATCCAGACTTTCCCAACTTGGGTTTCGAAAGTGATCCAACGAAAACGATTTTAAAACCCCTAGATAAATAAAATAATTCAAACTTACTGAAATGCTCAATTAAAACAGTAAAAATATTAAAATCCAAAAACAAGCTCATTTAAATAAAACAATAACAATTTTTAAAACAGTTAAAAGAAATAAATCAATTTAACTCAAAATTAACTACAGTAAAATATTAAACTCTGACAAAAACATCTTTTTAAAATAAAGATAAATTAAATTACAGATCATTAATTAAAATAAATCAAACACAGTGAAATGCTTTAATAAAACAATAGTAATTTTTAAAACCCACAAATAAACCAATTTAAACTAAAGATCAATTTAAATCCAAAATAATAATTAACAATAAAAAGCCCAATAAAAATAATATTTTCACAATTTAAAATATTCTAATATAATATTCTAAAACTCCAAAATTAATAATCAATAAAAATAGAAAAGTCCAATAAAATAATAAAATAAAATCTTTAAAATATTAAAACAAGAGAATTACACAATAAATAATTAAAATAAACCTTCATTAAAAATATACTAAAAACCGGGATGTTACAGTTAGTAGCTAAAGGCTACACTCAACTAGAAAGGGTGGACTATTAAGAGACATTCTCTCATGGTTCAAAATGGTTACCATGAGATGTCTTCTTGCAATTGCATTGGTTAAAGGCTGGCATTTACATCAATTTGATGTAAATAATGCCTTCTTACATGGGGATCTACATGATGACATTTATATGAACAAACCTCCTAGTTACACCAAAGGCTCTCCTAACCAAGTTTACAAGTTACTCAAGAGCTTATATGGCCTCAAACAAGCATCGAGGCAATGGTATTCTAAGTTCTCTACTGTTTTGATTGACTCAGGCTTCTCTCAATCAAAGGCTGATTATAGTCTTTTCACCTAAGAAGCACATGGCATCTTTGTTGCCATCCTTGTGTATGTCAATGACATACTGGTGGCAAGCAATGACCTCAACTCTGTCCATGCCTTGAAATCCCTTTTACATAGCAAATTTAAGATTAACGACCTAGGCAAACTACGGTACTTTCTTGGCATTGAAAATGCCCAATCCTCCAAAGGAATTTATCTTTATCAACGTAAGTATACAATGGACATTTTAGCAGACTCAGGCAATCTCGACAGCCACACAGCTAAGGTCCCCGTGGAACAAAATCTCAAATTGACTCAATCTACTGGTCTTCCACTATTTGATCCAAGTGTTTATAGACTCATGATTGGTCGAATTCTATATCTCACTATATCTCAACCTGACATCAGTTTTAGTGTTCAAACTCTAAGTCAGTTCATGGCCACTCCAACTGATGCTCATCTCCTGGCAGCACAAAAAGTGCTTCATTATCTCAAAGTTGCTCCTAGTCAGGGCCTTTTCCTCCCTAGTTCCTCATCATTTCAACTTGAGGCCTACTGCGACTCTAACTAGGCTTCCTACCCAGATACTAGACAATCCGTCAATGGCTATTGCGTGTTTCTTGGATTTTCTTTAATCTTTTGGAAGTCCAAGATGCAAGCTACTGTTTCTCGATCCTCGGCAGAAGCAAAATATCGTTCAATGGTGGCTACCTGTTCAGAATTAACGTCGCTCAGATTCATCTCTCTTCAAGTTCACCATCCACAAGCTACTCTGCTCCACTGTGATAACCAAGCCGCCATACATATTGCTGCGAATCCCATATTCATGAACAAACTAAACATATTGAGCTCAACTGCCATTTAATTAGAGACAAAATTCAAGATGGTAGTATCTGCACTCGTTATGTTCCCAACTCTGCTCAAGTTGCCGATACCATGACAAAAGCTTTGTCATCTAAAGTCCTCCACCATCACTTATCCAAGATGGGAGTCATAAATCTTTAAACTACATCTTGCGGGAGGTATTGGAGAATGAATCACAGCAGCACACCGATAAAGGAAAGGAAGTTGTGATCACATGAAAATTGCCAATTATGTTGTTGCCATTCTCTTTTGTAATTCTATTAATTATTTGCCTTTCATTTGCTGAGTTGTATATAGAGGGCATTACTGTATTTTCACAGATAGAGTTAGTTAGAATATTCTTTCAATTTTGTATATATACACGCACTGTTTCATTGCTTCAAATATACAAGATAGAAGGAGCATTTTCCTCTACAATTCTTCTTCTTCTTCTATGTTTTCCTCTTTCAATTCCTTTTCTTACACACTTAGCCATGGCTCTGACCTCCATGCTGCGTTGCATCTGCACATCCAGCAGCACCACCGTGAGCCTCATTCACCAACCGAGCAGTCCCACTGTAAACAACCAAATCAGTGCTGCCGGGAAACTGCCGCCCGTTGCCTAGCTGCACTGCATCCACATGAAGCCAGCGCCACCATTCAAACCACTCCATGCATAGCCATGCACCACTCCTCCATAAGTCCAATAGCCTCACCACTCTAAAGCCATGCCAACCACGTCACTGCTCTTTCCTCAGAACCACCATGCCCAGCCATTGAAAAGCTATGGACGGGGTGCTCTGTTTTGCACCACTGAAAATAGAAGAATTCTTCCACCATAGTAAGTCATACTCCGAGCCACTGCCAACCACTTCGGAGATCAAGCCTCCACCGCCCAGTGACGTCCAGCGCCACCGTCCGAAGCTTCCATGCACGCCGCATGATGCGTAAACCTTCTCATCACCGTCCTTACCTCTTGGCTCGCTCTCTATATCTCAATCCCATTACACAGCAAGCAGATGAAGAAAGAAGCAAAGAGAAATGAAAAGAAGGAAAAAGAGGAAGTGTGGCACTGGGCAAGGAACGGAAACGAAAAGAGAAGCAAAAGAAAGAAAAATAAATAAATAAAAGGAAGAACTGGACGCATGCTGGGCAAGAGACGAAGAAGAAAGAAAGAAAACATGAAAGCGGAAAAGGAAAAGAATGCCAACGCTGGGCAAAAATTGTCGATTTTGATGAAAGCAGAAAATAATAACAAAGCAAATGAAGCAGAGGAAGAAGATGCAGAAAATACTTTCTGTGTACTTTTGATAGACGTGCCTCTTACAATGCAGTAATGCATGTATATATATACATTGCAAAAAGGAATAAAAGAATATGATCCTAACAAACTTTAGTACAGAAAATCATAACAGAATGACAGCTCATCCATTTGGATTTAATCTAGAAACTTCTCTTGATTCCACATTCTTCTGATGAGGTATAGCTGAGATGTGAAGGCCCGTGTCTTGCATTGCTGATGTGTGTTGCTGCTGGGCACATTCTAACAAGAATGAAAACGCACTCACGCTGGGCAACCCGAAGACGGACGCAAGCAGAAATGAAGAATAAAAAGGCTTTCCCTTTGACGGACTTGCGATGCTGGGGGACACCGAAAAAAAAAAGAAGTAAGTTTTCACAAAACTCACTTACGCGAGAAAAAGAAATCATGCTGAAACGCAACAATGCACTGAGGTACACGCGAACAGTTTCGTTTGGCCTGAAATAAAATGCCAAAAACACAAGTTAAAGAAAAGAGAGAAACTTTTGGTTTGGAGGCACGCGAGGACACAACATGAGAAAAAAAAAAGAATTGCTTTTAGTGGAACGGATCCACACGCGGAAAAGAATAAAAAGAAAGTAAAGGAACTACGCGATAAAAAGTTCTTCTGTATAAATGGGAGGACACAGATGAAGTTTTGGGCAGTGGGAGTTAGTGTGGAATTCAGTCTTTCATTCACTCTTTAATCTCAAATTCTTTGAGTTCCTCTAGTGAATAATTTCTTTGAGTGTTTATTTTATTTAGAGTTCAATTTTCATTTGAATGTTTATTTTATTTAGAGTTCAATTTGAGTTTGAATGTTTATTTTATTTGAGAGATCATTTTATTTGGGAGTTTAGATTTTTGGGTTGGAGAATGCAGTTTCCATTTCCAAACATCTAGTTTATTCCTTATAATTCTTGCTTTTATTTAATTTCAGTTTGATGTTATTTATTTTGTTGCACCTTTAATTCATGCTTATTTAAATTACTGTTATTTATTTTTCTTGCACCTTTATGTTTTGCTTATTTAAATTCAAGTCATTTTTTTTTCCTTGCACCTTTAATTCCTACTTATTTAAATTAATGTCATATATATTTTGTTACACATTTAATTCCTACTTATTTAAATTGACATCATTTATTTTTCTTGCTCCTTTAAATTTTAGTTAATTAATTTCAACACTTTTAATTTACTGTTTTGCATTTCAGTCTTTTATTTTTTATTGCTACACTCAAAAATCTAGAAACATGAATCTAGTCCATGACTAGTGCCCATTTCATTTCCATTGGACTTTTCCTTTCATTTACATATCACCACTTTTATTTTATTTTCTCTTTGTAAATATTTTCACAATTTCACACGAGTTTGATTTTAAAAAACTTTTCTTGAGAAGACGATATAGGAATTTTATTCCTTATTATTATGTGACACTCTCATGCACTTGGGATAGCCTTTGTGCTGCTCATTTTTTAATGAGTCAAGGTTTTGGCGCGGTTGCCGGGAAAAGTTGCTTGGCGTAAATTTAAACTCATTATTTTTATTTTTATCTTTATTTTCAATTTTTTATTTATTTATATTCATTATTCTGCAGTTTAAAAAAAATCACCTACTACTCAAATATTTCTTGAATCTTATTTATGCTATTTGGACGATGTTTCATGTCTTGGGTGAGAGACAGTTCAAATAGATTGCATAGAGTTGCATTGAGCACTGAGAGTAATATACACAGCTTAAAGATAGATACATGTTCTATCTCTTCTTCAAGCACATCACTTTAATTGAACAAGCCATGGCTGCACCTGCATCGCGCACTTTTAGAGAATATTTGCAGCCTACTCTCATCACTACACCTTCATGCATTGTGTTACCTAATGATGCTCCTAATTTTTCTATAAAGCATGGCATGATGTCAGTAATACCTTAGTTCCACGGGATGGATTTTGAGAGTCTTTACCAATATTTGACCGATTTTGAGTTGGCTTTCACTACTTTCATCAATAGGACCAATACTTATGAATACATTAGACTTCGTTTATTTCCTCTCTCTCTAAAGGAAAAACCAAAAATTTAGTTTAATTCTTTGAGGTCTAGTTCTATTTCTAGCTGGTCTGATATGCAATGTGAATGTTTACAAAAACTATTCCATTTTCAGAGAACTCAGTTGTTACAAGAGAAAATTAGCCAATTCAATCAAAGGCCTGACGAAACTTTCCATATCAGGTGAGAAAGGTTAAAGGATTTGATGAACATCTACCCACATCAGGATTTTGAATCCTGGAGGCTGGTGAATTATTTTTAAATCGGTCTCACTCCAAAATGCAAGCAATTTGTCAAAATCATGTGCAACGGAGAATTCTTTAGCAAGGAACCTGATGAAGCACCATCATTTTTCAACTATCTTGCCAATAGTGCCCAACAATGGAACACTCAAACTGATCGAGTTTCATCGACCACACACCCACTAAGGGCTATTACTAGTGGAGGCAGATTTGTACTATAGAAGGACACTGATGTTCAAGTCAGAATAGCTACATTAACTAGAAGATTGGAAGTCATGGAGATGGAAAAATTAAAGGCCATGAAAGCAGTAGAGGCATGCTCTTTATGTGCTGATTCAAACCACAAGACCCAGGACTACCCAATTATACCAGTATTTAAGGAGAATGGGTCTGAACAAATGCAATCAGCTAATCGGGTTAATAGAGTTCAAAATCAACCTTTCACCAATACATATAATCTTGGGTGGAGGAATCACCTAAATTTCTCATGGAGGAATGAACAGCTTGGCCGGTCTCCACCATCTTTTTAGTAGCCATTTCATCAGGCTATAACACAGATGGCCAATACAATTCAGCTATTCATGTAGATCTAGGCCACCATAAACAATCAAAACACTCAGGTCATAAATAAATTGTGAGGCACCATAAATAAGATGAACACAACAATGAGCACTCTGGAGAAAGGGAAGATTCCAACACAGCCTCAACATAATCCTCTAGTATAACGGTAACAACCTCAACAGGTACATAATGTTTCAATGGAAGTTATTGAGATAGCAAAGGCCATTCTTACTTGAAGAAATGGAAATGAAGTCCCCCAACCAGAGATGACCATGGATAGATAGGAAGCTGCTCCTACACCTGAAGATATAACGGATCCTAATGAAGCTGAAAAAGAACTAGAGGTGGTGAGATCAGAGTCGAAGAAGCTTGTAATTGTAGAGGCTGAAACAAGTAGAGGGTACCAACTTATGGTTCCCTATCCTTAAAGATTGGCAGCTAGCCAAAAGAATAAATACCACACTGAGATTCATGAAATCTTCAAGCAAGTGAAGATTAACATTCTACTCCTGGAAGCCATACAACAAGTCCCTTCATATGCAAAAATTTTTGAAAGATTTATGCACGGTGAAGAGGAAACTGAATGTAAAAAAGAAAGCTTTCCTAACAGAGCAAGTCAGTGCGTTGATAATGAATGAGACTCTTCAGAATTTTGGAGATCCCAACTCTCTTAACATTTCCATCATGATCGGTGAGTCACGCATTGGGAGAGCTCTACTTGATTTAGGGAGTAGTGTGAACTTGCTACCGTTCTCGCTATATGAGCAACTGGGATTGAGGGAGCTGAAAAAGACCTCCATCATGCTACGGTTGGCTGATAGATCAGTCAAGGTGCCGATGGGGTATTGTTGACGATGTGCTTGTCCAAGTAGACAAATTTTACTACCAAGTGGATTTTGGAGTACTTGGTATGCAGCAACCAACCTCCACTATTTACCATGCACATGTCATCCTCAGACGCCCATTTGTTGCTACCTCCAATGCATTGATTAATTTTTGAAGTGGAGTACTGAAACTCACATTCAAGAATATGACATTGGAAATGAATGTGTTCAACGCCTGCAAGATGCCTAGTAGATGCGACGATTCAGAGGTACATACACTAAATATAGTATATGATTTTGATATTTCAGAGCTGTTATCAGCATTTGATTCTGAAAGTGTATTGGAGGATGACTCACAAGACCAATTTGAGACTCTTGTTGAGACAATTCCTTCATCATTGGAGTTGACAAATTCAGAGGAACAGTTGACAGAAACATACAAGTCTCCTCAGTTATCAGATATGAGTTACATGAGCAGTTGGTGTAGGCCAGTCTTTGAAGATCTTGATTTACTGGAAGTCATGAAGTCATCAGAAGGAGAAGTCCCCACACTGAAATTGAAGCCACTACCCAAGGACTTGAAGTATATTTTTCTGGGCCCAATCGAGGCCACGTTTCCAGTAGTCATTGCTTCTCAGCTCACTTGGAAGCAAGAAGCCGAATTATTAGAAATGCTAAGATAACATCAAAGAGCGATAGGCTGGACTATTGCAGACATCAAGGGCATTGATCCTTCAATATGTACCCACAATATTTTTCTAGAAGAAGATGCGAGACCAGCTTGTGATGCACAACGGAGGTTGAATCCCACCATGAAGGAGGTGGTGAAGTAAGAGGTGCTGAAATTATTAGCTATGGGCATCATCTATCCTATCTCCAACAGTAAGTGGGTAAGTCTGACACAGGTAGTCCAAAATAAATTTGGTTTAATTGTTATTGAAAATGCTAATGGTGAATTGATTCTAACTAGGAAGGTAACGGGCTGGAGAATGTGTATCGACTACCGAAAATTGAATTTGGTTAGTCAAACAAATCATTTCCCATTACCCTTTCTAAATCAGATTTTAGAGAAAGTAGTTGGTAATTCTTTTTACTGCTTTTTGGATTGTTTTTCCTGCTATTATCAAATTTCCATAGCACTAGAGGATCAAGAGAAGACAACCATCACTTGCCCCTTTGGTAATTTTTCCTTTAGAAGAATGTCATTTGGTTTATGCAATGCACCTACTACTTTTCAACGCTGTATGATGAGCATTTTTTCTAACATGCTTGATGACATGTTTGAAATTTTTATGGATGATTTTTCTATGTTTGGAAAATCTTTTGATGTCTGTTTGAGAAATCTTCCTGCTATTTTAAAAAGATGTGAGGAGAGAAACCTGTTGCTGAATTGGGAGAAATGTTAGTTTATGGTCACTAGTGGTTTGGTACTCAGACATTTGGTTTCTGAATGCGCCATAGAAGTTGACAAAGCCAAGATAGAATTGATATCTCAACTGCCTATTCCTAAGACAGTGAAGGCTATTCATTCTTTTCTTAGCCATGCTGGCTTCTATCGGTGTTTCATTCAAGACTTTAGTGTTATTGCAAAACCACTATGTACCTTATTGCAAAATGATACTGCTTTTGTTTGGACTAATGAATGCCAATAAGCTTTTGAGACCTTGAAAGAACACTTAACAGTTGCTCCAATTATGCAATCTCCTCGGTGGGACTTGCCATTTGAGATTATGACCGACGCTAGTGACTTTGCTCTTGGTGTCGTTCTTGGCCAAAGAGTAGACAACAAGCCTTCGGTCATATATTATGCAAGTCAAACTTTAAATTATGCACACAAAAATTATACCACCACTGAGAAGGAGTTGATAGCTATTGTGTTTGCCTTAAATAAATTTTGTTCTTACATTATTAGGTCTCCCGTTATTATTTTCACTGGCCATTCTGCTCTCCAGTATTTGTTGGCAAAGAAGGATGCCAAGCCCAGGTTAATTCGTTGGATTCTTTTGCTCTAAGAGTTCAACATCACCATAAAGGACAAGAAATGGAAAATGTGGTGGCTGACCATCTCTCCAAATTACCACCATCCTCCACCTCAAAAGTCATCCTTCCTCTTGATGATAGTTTCCCGGATGAGTAGTTATTTGCAATTAAAAAATCTCCCTAGTTTGTTGACATAGTCAACTATTTGGTGACTGAACAAATGCCTTATGAATGATCCATCCAAGATAAGCACCGATTCCTCTCTGAGGTAAGACATTTTTACTTTGATGATCTGTACCTTTTTAAATATTGCTCTGACCAATTGATTTGAAGATGCATTCCTGATTATGAGTTTTATTCTGTGTTGAGATTTTGTCATATGGGTGCATGTGGTGGTCATTTTTTAGCAAAGGAAATAGTTGCAAAAATTTTGCAAAGCAGTTTTTACTAGCCTTCCATGGTTAAAGATGCTTACAATTTTTGTAAGACTTGTGAGTCTTGTCAAAATTAGGTATCCATTAGCAAAAGAAACATGATGCATCTTTCCCCTATTCTTACTTTAGAAATCTTTGACTGTTGGTGAATAGACTTCATGAGACCTTTTCCGATTTCTTTTGGAAATATATATATTTTATTGGTTGTGGACTATGTTTCAAAATGGGTTGAGGCCGTCACTTGCAAAACAAATAACTATCATGTTGTTCTAAAATTTTTACAATCTCTGTTTGCTCGCTTTGGCATGTCCAAAGTCATCATTATTGATGGGGGTTCTCACTTTTGCAACAAATTATTTTCTACACTCATGAAGAAATATGGTATCACTTATCGGGTTTTCACCCCTTATCATCCCCAAACAAATGGGCAAGCTGAATTGGCAAACAGAGAAATCAAAATCATTTTAGAGAAAACTGTCAATCCTAATAGAAAAGACTGGTCAGTTAAGCTTCTTGATGCTTTGTGGGCTTATAGGAAAACTTTTAAAACTAATGCAGGGATGTCTTCTTATCGATTAGTTTATGGTAAAGCTTGTCATTTACCTGTTGATATCACTTGGTGAAACTTTAGGGTTAAGAAAATTGCAGATCAATGAATTGGATGAAGCTCGTTGAGATGCCTATGACTACACTCAACTGGCAAAGGAACACATGAAAATTTTGTATGATAAAAAAATTCGCCCCAAGCTTGTCACACTTGGCCAGGAAGTTCTTCTTTACAACTCTCGCCTACCTATTTTTCCTAGTAAATTGAAATTTCATTGGAATGGTCCCTATGTTATAACTAAAATTCATTCTCATGGGATGGTGGAAATTTGGAATCTTAATAGTAGTACCCTTTCACTGTGAATGGTTAGTGCCTTAAACCTTTTATTCCAATGTATGTTCCTGGTGATGAAGCTCTTTTTGTCCAGACACCTTGTGATTTTTTAGTGCTCTTTGTTTGTTTGTTTATTTATTTTTATTTCTTGTGTTGTTTGTTTATTTTATTTTTCTTTTGCATTTTTTGTTTCTCTTTACATTGCTTTTCTTCTATGTTAGCATTGAGGACACTGCATCGTTTAGTTGGGGGGAGGGTATTGCATTTTGCAATCATGTGCTGTCATGCTGAGAGACAACCTTTCCTCCATAAGCATTCAGTTTGACATTGATGAATCATGAATGGTTATAGAACTTCTCTGATTTCTAGTTTTGAAAATATGGTGAGAATGACTCCAGAATTAATTCTCATGGGATGAAGGGCAAAGCATTATAGGAGATAGCTATTCTTTTACCGTACATCTCATAGTTGTTTCCAGTTACTTACCACCTGATCATAATAGAGAAAAGTACACTGCAGGACTATTGAGCTATTCCTTACAACAACAACAACAAAATGGATCTGCCTCAATGATAAGGGCGAACTTGGAAATGTGGGGGCTAGACACATGGTCTTGGGTTTGATTCCCCACTGTGAGAATCCATTAAAAAAAATAGTGAGAGATAATAAAGGGCAACTCAGTGAAATTTCCTGAGTAAAGGGCTAGAAACAGTTACCCAAGCTTTGGGAGTCAGGAAGTCTATAAATAAATGATCGGCTTTCAAACAGAGTTAGCATGAAACCTACTAGACCCTTCAGCTTCGAGATAGTGAGGATTAGTAATGATCAATCTTCAAGTGAAAATTTTTTACGATGCTCAGTGACGCTTAAGGTATAAGATTGTCAACTTCCTAGAGTTTTGCCTCAATCCATTGTGGAAAAGACACTGAGTAGTCCCTTGAAGTTGCTTATATTTACCTAAATTTGTGAGAAGTAACATCACTGTGATTGAGAATTCAAGTTGACTGGCTAGAGTGCTTATGTGTGAAATATTGATTGATCGCAATATTCTGTTCAATTCTATTTCACTGTTTTTCCTAAGAGACTAGCAAAACGCTAGTTGGGGGTGTGATTAAGTTGAATTATTGCATATTTTATTTATCTAAAACCAATATATTTTTAATTATTTCATTATTGGTTTTAGATGAAAAAATGATTAAGATGTATAAATCCAAGTTGTTCTTTAAATTGATTAATAGCATAGTTTATGCTTGATTTTAATACTTATGATTTAATTTGAAAATGTTTCTTCACATGCACAACACACCTTTAATATTTTATTCTTCATTTTTGTTTGTATAGTTTAATTTTTGTTTTTATTTATTTATTTATTTTCTTTTTTATTTTTTTTGCTGAACCACTCCATGCACCACTACCTTGCACCGCCATCATCACACCAAGCACCACCTCTGCCCAGCTCTATCGCACGTCCAGGAAACAACCAACAAGCCATCGTCACCCAGTGGTAGCAACCTCCACGCTACATCACCTCTACCCAGCCTCCTCCTGCATAGCACCCCGCTGCCAAGCTCCAGCACCCAGCGGCAGCACCACCATCGACTGCCACAGTGTGTAACCACAACATCCTCCATGTAAAACCCATGGTCTCCTCCATAGCATCTCCACCGCACTGCTGCAACACCCCCAGCTGTCACCTTTGCCCATCTAGAAGCACTGCTACTACCCAAGCTTCTCCACATGGTGATCACTTCTTTCACATAGCCACAGCTCTAATCACCTCCACACTACACTGCATCTGCACGTCCAACAGCACCACCGTGAGCCTCATTCACCAACTGAGCAGTCCCACCGTAAACCACCAAATCAGAGCTACCGTGGAACTACCACCCATTGCCTAGCTGCATTGCATCCACACGAAGCCAGTGCCACCATTCAAACCACTCCATGCATAGCCATGCACCGTTCCTTCGTAAGTCCAGCAACCTCGCCACATCGAAGGAAAAGAATGCCAATGTTGGGTGAAAATAAAAATGCACGTACGCTGGGCAACCCGAAGACGAATGCAAGCGGAATTGAAGAAAAGAAAGGCTTTTTGTTTGATGGACTTGCGATGCTGGGGGAAACCGGAAAAAAAAACGTTTTCAGGAAACTCATGCACGCGAGAAAAAGAAATCAAGTTGAAACACAGCAATGGACTGAGATACACGTGAACAATTTTGTTTGGCCTGAAATAAAATGTCGAAAACACAAGCTAAAAGACAAGAGAGAAACTTTTGGTTTGGAGGCACATGAGGACACAACTACGTGATAAAAATTTCTTCGGTATAAAATGGAGGACTCAGATGAAGTTTTGAGCAGTGGGAGTTAGTGTAGAATTCAGTCTTTCAGTTGCCCTTTAATCTCAAATTCTTTGGGTTTCTCCAATGAATAATTTCTTTGAGTGGTTATTTTATTTACAGTTCAATTTCAGTTTGAATGTTTATTTTATTTGAGAGATCATTTTATTCTGGATTTTAGATTTTTTGATTGAGAATGTAGTCACCATTTCCAAACATTTAGTTTCTTCCTTACAATTCTTGCTTTTATTTAATTTCAATTTGATGTTATTTATTTTTCTTGCACCTTTAATTCCTTTTTTTTTTTTTTTTATAGAAGAGCGGAAGGTCACATGTCCAAGAGTGACCCCCACCTATTTTATTAATAAGAACCCTCACTTATGGTAGAGGAATACTGTGGAAACAAATCAAGGTCCATGGGTAACCCCAAAAAACCAACTATAACAATCCTATAGAGTGAAAAGCTACCACAAACAAAACCGACCTACCTTCGAAAGAATTCCTAGCAAATCCAAATGAATCAGACCTTATTTGACTTTTGGCCAAGGACCCAAGAAGAACTCGGCATTTTAATAAACATTTTTTTCTTATACCTTCTCTTACCTTCATTCACCTCCAACTCTGTAAGATATTCTTTATCCTATGAGAACACCTCTGGATGGCTTTCTGTTTTTGTTTCCGAAGAAATATTTTCCTCCATAATAATCTCTTCATCCATTTCTTCTTTTTCAGATTCCTCTTCCACCAAAGGCTACCTCTGTACCACTAGCAGATCCTGCACTGCTGCAATCGGGACTTTAAGATTGTCTATATTCTGATGAATATCCATAGAAGCCTCCACTCGGCAGAAATCCATACCCTTCTCAGCGTCGTTTGGACCATCATCCATAGGCGCCAACTGCCTTTATTTCAGGAAATGTAACCAAATTACCGCTAGACTCAATCTGGGCACATGTCACCTCAACCAACTGCGTTACATGACCCTCATTCTCAGGCACCAACTGCACCAATTGATCATGAACTAGCTGCACCGAATGATCTACTTCCTCAGGTATCAACTGCACCACTTGATCCTCCTTCTCATGAGCCAACTGCATCACTGACAGAGGAATTAACTCAGAAACCAATTCCTCCATAGCCTCCTTTGTTTCCATACCATTCCCAATGATATTATTCACAACAGCAATAGATGCGGGAATTTCCATAGTCGGTTCAATCCCCATTTCTGCTACTGGTTTTTCCTTCTCCAGAGGACCTCTTCTACCCACTCGACTCTTCCCAATCTTCATCGCTTGTCCAGGCTTACAAGTACTAGAATTATGACCCTGCATTTTACAAGAAGAGCAGTAGGCCAAAAGAATTTCGTATACAATTTCATGTTTCTGACTCGATGACAACCCCGGCACCCCAATCTAGAAATAAGTCAAGGGTGGCTTTGTAGCGTCGACTTCCACACATAATCTTGCTCCATCCATTCTCATGGCACAATGAGTCAGATTATCACAACGAATGAAAGATCCAATGGGTGCCATAAAGATACTCAAGAAAGCTTCACGTTAGAAATTCAGCAGAAGTCCCAGCAAATAAATCCATACTGGAACCCTCGAAGGTTCTTCTTCCTCATTAAATTAAGGATTCCATCGAAAAGCACGATAAAAGTTCCCGTTCATCTCACAGACATCCCTAGATAATGCCTTGGTAAAGTCGGCTTCACACGCCATACGTACAAACACGTTACGAGTTCTCCGCATTGAAGAAACAACTGGAATGGCCAAGAGCCCCCAGCGATTGTGAATAAACGAGCGAACTACATCAAGAGAAGGGCATTGCTTCAGGAACTTGAGCATAACTAAATAACAAAAAGGAACAGCTGACTCTGCAATTTCCTCTTTGGTAAACTGAAAATAAACCTCTCCCTCCACCATTTTCAGAGGTCTGGGCACTAACAACATATCTGGAATGGGTTGAGGGACAACAACCACCAGGTCAGCAAAGGTAGGCGGATCGGTGCCACCCTTTGCAGCTACTATGCAGCCCTACGTAAACGTCAAAATCGTGTTGCAGAGAACCCCTATTCCGTAGAGAGGAATGGACCCTAGCATTAGCATTCTTGATACGTTCGTCAAATGGCTTATTTCCTTTAAATTCTGCTTATTTAAATTAATGTCATTTATTTTTCTTGCACATTTAATTCCTGCTTATTTAATTTAACTTCATTTATTTTTCTTGTTCCTTTAAATTTTGGTTAATTAATTTCAGCTTTTTAATTTACTGTTTTGCATTTTAGTCTTTTACTTTTTATCGCTACACTAAAAAATCAAGAAACATGAATCTAGTCCATGACTAGTGCCTTTTTTCATTTCTATTGCACTTTTCCATTCATTGTACATATCACCACTTTTATTTTTGTTTTCTCTTTGTAAATATTTTCACTATTTCACATTAGTTTGATTTTAAGAAACTTTTCCTAAGGAGACGATCTATGAATCTTATTCCTTATTATTACGCGATGCTCTCCTCCACTTGGGATAGCCTTTGTGCGGCTCATTTTTTAGTGTGTCAGTAAGAAAGGCTTAAGCTTTAGTTGAGCTATTGCAGAGTATATCCCAAAAGTCATAAAAAAGGATTGCGAGGCAAGATAACATTCCTTTCTTGTATTGTAATTGGTCGAGACTTGGAATATTAGCAGAAAAAGTGGAGACTATTATTGAAACTAATATGATGGTCAATGATGCCTTGACTCGTCAAGGTTGGAAAGAGCAACTCCTACCGGTTCTCCCACTAACACAAGTAGCATCATCCTTATTGGAAAAGACAATACGAATTAGACATGGAGAAGACATACCTGCATGAAAATTTTCTTCTTATGGTAACTTTTCTATCTCAACAGCCTCATATTTCATTAGGAACCATGAGCAGCAATGGGTATCAATAAGTGTACTCCAAGCAAGGTTTATGTCCTTGTGTGGAAGTGCTTTCATAAAAGGCTCCCTTTTGATACAAACATCCAGAACTTTCATATACACTTAGCGTTAGGTGTGACTACTGCCAAATTCCGGCAATAGAATCCTTAGACCATATTCTTTGTATTGGGTAGCTTGTTAGCTATGTTTGGAATCATTTTGGGATCTAGTTGGGGGTGAGAAGTGGAGGGCCTATTTTAGTTGAGGGACCATTCTGAGATTAAAAGCCTAGTATGCCAGTCTGGAAGGGGCCCAGTATAAAAGGCTCCTGGTTAACTAGAGGAAATTAGAGAGTCCAAGGCCCACCAAAGTCACACATACCATGCGCCACCTTTCACGGGAAGATCAAAATTTCATGCTGATACGTGATCAGTTCAATTACAGGGTAGTGATCTACGTCGATAAAATCTGTACTAGATAGGCATTGCGTTGAAATCTATATATACCAGGTAACCCCTAATAGTGGGGATTGATCGCTCTTTCGAATTTCAAATTGTTTGTTACACTTACTGACTTAAGCATCGGAGTTTTTTCAGGCATATAAGGCCAAAAACTTCTTATAATCACGCAGGTGAATGGTTGTAGATTGGAAGGGAGACGTCCTTTACATTGCCGCCATATATGGGATTCTTTTTCCCTTTACATGGCTCTCACATGCAAACTGTAACCCGTTCCTTAGCAAGTTGACCAATGGATGCATCTGTGGAGGCACGACTAGCAGCAGCAAAAGAAAGATTGAAATAGGCGTTGGAGGCCTTGGAAACCTTGAATAAGGAGAACAACGATTTGCGGAGAACGAATGCAGAATCTAGCAATACCACCATACCCACTCACAATGAGCAAGGAGAGGGGGAGGAACCATGCAATATGGAGTCGAACCTAGGATGAACAGAGAAGGAGAAAATGCATGACGAGTTAAAGGAACTGGCAGGAAAGTATGAGGACATGGCAAAGAGGATGGGGGGATCTTCCTCGGTGGAATACTTGCTAAACAAAACCGATCTGCCATATAGCAAATAAATCATGGCCGTGCCCCTCCAGCTAAAGTTCAAAGTACCCCAGGTAGACATGTATGATGGGTCCAAAGATCTGGTAGACCATTTGGAGAACTTTAAAACCCACATCACACTCCACGGGTTTCCAGGTGAGATCGGATGCCGAGCTTTCCCTTTAACCCTAAGGGGAACAACAAGAGAATGGTTCAAGTCCCTCAGGCCAAAGTCAATAGATAGTTTTGAAGAATTGGCAAAACAATTCCTAACCCAATTTATGCCCAGCAGGAGGCATAGGCGCCCAGTCGCCTAACGGTCAAGTAGAAAAAAGATGAAAACCAAAAGACCCACCTTACCCGCTTCAGCAAAGAACGTTTGACAATAGACGACTAGGACGAGAAGATCACCCTCGTCGCCCTCCTGGGTGGGATATGGCCACGGAGTCCTTTTATGGCAGAACTGGCCAGAAAGGCACCCTTCACCCTCAAGGAGTTCATGGATAGAGTGGATGATTTTGTTAATGCTGTAGATACTCTGTAGGCCTTGGTGGCTCCTTATAAAGTGGACAACAAGGTCAAACGAAGGAGCGAGCAGGTTGACAGGAAATTCAATGCAAGTCGGCAAAAGAAGAGGCAAGAAAAGCAGTCAAATTACAATCCTAGGCTGATACATAACAATTTGAATGTGCAGGAGGACGAGAAGGACAAGGAGGAGCAGCGTTAGCCCAAGACAAGCAATCACTGCTGCAAATACCACCAGACTGGGTCCCACTAGACCAAAGACTGCATGACTATGAAGAAAAGAGTGGCTAAGATGGCAGGAACAGGGAAATTAGAATGAATAATGGCAGAAAGTTTGAAACCTAGAAGGTGCCAGGAAACTAGACAAGAAACTAGGAGGAGTAGTAGTCCTAAACAACGATACCAAGCAAGTGGCCGCCAAAATGATAGAAATAGGGCACCCACAAGAGGCGATAAGAACAAGGCGCCCATAGGAGAAATTCGGACAATAGCAAGGGGCTTTGCTGGAGGCAGCGTGTCCACATCTAGCCGGAAGGCATATGCATGAAAGGCACGATATGAAGAGGTATATGCGGCAGATAGAGCTCCCAAGTAGTAAAAGCTTGGTGGTGATCGGGTGGTAATATCTTTCGGGGAGGCAAATCAGGAAGGAGTACTATACCTGCATGATGATGCTTTAGTAATGACTCTTGTGATAGCCAACTACACAACTAAGCGGGTACTAATTGACAATAGAAGTTTGGCCGATATACTATTTTGGGAGACGTTCATCAAGATGGGTATCGACGCTAGTTGACTGAAGCCCTCCCAGACACCATTGAAAGGTTTCTCTGGAGACACGATCTAGCCCGTTAGAGTTATCACCCTTCCGATGACCGCCAGGTCTGGAGCACGAACGGCAACCACCATGATCAATTTCTTGGTTGTGAAAGCTCCCTCTTCTTACAATGCCATACTAGGGAGGCAAACACTCAAGTATCTCAAGGCAGTGACATCCACATACCACCTAAAGATGAAGTTCCCAATCGATAATGGCATAGGGGAGTTGCAAAGCGAGCAAGCTTTGGCACGAGAATGCTATGTGCAAGAATTAAGAAAGCGCCGAAATGAGGTTTGTGTGGTAACAGAAAGGAACAAGGCACCGGCACCCCCTCTTCCTCTATCTCTGGTGGTAACTTTTGAGGAGGATGTGGAAGTCAAGAACGAGTAGAATCAGTAACTTGCCAAAGTTAGCGAACCATTGGAGCTTGTGACATTACATTTAGACCACCCTAGGACTACTACAATGGGTCCTATGTTCAGCCAGCAGATAGAAAAGTCCTGAAGCAACTATTGATTGAACATAGAGATGTCTTTGCATGGAGCCACAAGGAAATGCCTAGAATAGATAAAGAAATCATTGAACACCGCTTGGGCGTAGACCCCGCACACAAGGCAGTACACCAGTAAAGAAGGTCATTCAATGCGGAGAAGTATGCTGCCATTAGTGAGGAGGCAGAGAGTTTGTTCGCCGCCAGATTCATCAAGGAAGCTCATTATCCAGAATGGTTTTCCAACGTGGTCATGGTAAAAAAGGCAAATGGAAAGTGAAAAATATGCATAGACTTCAGCGATTTGAATAAAGGTTGCTCAAAAGATAGTTTCCCTTTACCACGCATCAATGTTATTGTGGATGCAACAGCTGGGCACCGTATGTTAAACTTCATGGATGCTTACTCAGGATACAACCAAATATGGATGCAGCATCAGAAGAGGAGAAAACTTCATTCATAACAGAGCATGGGCTGTATTGCTACCAGGTCATGCCATTTGGATTGAAGAATGTAGAGGCAACCTACTAGAGGCTGGTCAACTGGATGTTTAAAGATCAGATTGGAAAATCTATGGAGGTTTACGTGGATGACCTATTGATAAAAAGTAAGGAGCCCGCCCAGCACCTTGACAATCTGCGAGTGGCATTCGGGATTTTACGCCATTACAAAATGAGAATGAACCCTGCAAAATGCGCTTTTGGGGTCGAGTTAGGGAAGTTCTTGGGATTCATCGTGTCTAAAAGAGGAATCAAGGCTTTTCCAAAAAAGATAGCAGCCATACTCAACATGAAACCATCGAGAAATCTAACCAAAACCCAGCAATTGGCAAGCAGAGTAGCTGCCCTGGGTAGATTCATAGCCCGGTCAACAGACAAATGTCTTCCCTTTTTTCAGGTACTACGCAAGATGCATCCCTAAAATTAAGAGTGTGATGAGGCTTTCAAAATTTTGAAGCAGCACCTGGCCATTCCACCGCTACTATGGCAGCCAGAGAAAGGTGATGTACTTTGCGCGTACTTAGCAGTTTCCCCATATGTTATGTCCGCCGTCCTAGTAAAATAGGAGGGGACTGCCCAGCATCCTATGTACTACATAAGTCGGGCCCTTAGAGGAGCAGAATTAAGGTACCCTTGGATTGAGATGCTAGCCTTTGCCTTGATAACGGTGGCCAGGAAACTTCACCCATACTTTCAAGCCCACACGATAAGGGTGCTTACGGAAGCGCCATTAGCAAAAACCCTAAGGAAACCAGACAGCATGAGGGGAGATTGATAGAATGGTCGATGGAAATAAGTGAGTTTGACTTAGAATACATGTCGAGAAAGGCGATTAAGGGGCAAGCACTGGCAAACTTTGTGGCAAAGTTCTTAGGTTTCCCCCAAGAAGACACGGTAGCCCCAGTGGGAAACCCATGGCTGCTCTTCATAGATGGCTCATCCTACCAGGCGGGTGGAGGCTTGGGAATACTGAGCCCCGATGGCCAAGAGTAGTACTACATGACAACACTGACCTTCAAAATCATGAACAACGAAGCCGAATATGAAGCTCTCGTGGCGACCAAAATAGGGGCGACCGAGATAGAGGCCAAGTCTAACTCATAGATAGTTGTGAATCAAGTTTTGGGCCTATATGTGACAAAAGGGGAAATTTTGAAAAAATATCTAGAATGAGTCTTGGAGGCGTGCAACCTCTTCTCATATTTCAATATAACTCAGATACCGAGGGCGAATAAGTTGACACAAATAGCATCAGAAATGGATGAGGCGCCTCTCCCATGGCAGGTTGAACGAAGAGTCATCGAAGTCCCAGCCATTGGGACAGAAGTAGGCACCCTGGGTTCCATTATCCCAGAGTGGGCAAACGAAGTGGTTGAGTACCTAGATGAAGGGAAGCTACCAAAAGCAAAGGAGGAGGTGAAGAGAATAAGAAGAAAGGCAAAAAAGTTCCTACTCATCGATGGACTCCTTTATAAAAGGGGTTTCTCTGCCCCACTACTACGATGTATTTCCACGCAGGAAGCACAGTATGTCTTGGCAGAGATAGACAAAGGAATATGTGAAAACAATACAAGGGGAAGATGTGACAGCCCACTAGAAATTCATTGGTGGAATTTCTATTGACTTTAGGAACCTCGTAAAAGCCCTATAAGTTTTCACGAATCGACCAATCGCGCAGGTTTTAGTCTATCAACATAGTCTGTGTTATCACTCACTATGGTGCTAGAAATATGAGTTGAATTATTTGATGTAGTTAGAAGTGTCAGATTCAATTATGGTCTACGCCATTAGACTCAGTTGATTATTTAGGATTTTATAGCATAATAACTTATTTT
Source organism: Cyclocarya paliurus (assembly GCA_029856935.1). Classification (NCBI taxonomy): domain Eukaryota; kingdom Viridiplantae; phylum Streptophyta; class Magnoliopsida; order Fagales; family Juglandaceae; genus Cyclocarya; species Cyclocarya paliurus. The sequence goes on from CM056948.1 coordinate 10,746,386, forward strand.
CATAATTTTGGACGAAACACCTATTTGAAACTGTGAAATTATTTTTAGGAGCACTTCGAGGTTGAATTTTAGTAAACGATTTTCACTATAGGTTAATATGAATATTTAGGATTTTTCAGTACTAAGTTTATTATATATATTTTTGGAGTGAATAGTAACCTCAATAAGCGCACCAAGTGCAGTGTTTTCAAAATCACAGTGTGGAATGTCCAAATTAGGTTAGAGAAGTTTTATTTGGAGACTTGGCAAGATCTTAGCCACACACAGTGAATAGTATTAGACACTTGGCTCATAGAGGAACAATGAGTTGGATTATGAAGGAATCAAAATGTGAGATCATGCCATTTAAGCGAAACCCTATTCTTTTTCATCTGATCAACCAATTTTGTGCCAGATCAAAGAGGGTTTCAACCCTAGTGAAACCCTAAATGGTTTGAATCTAATTGAAACCCCAAAAGCTTGGTTGAAACCAAAACCCTAAACGGTTTTCCCAAACCCTAAAGTTGGCCTCCAAACCTTTTTAATCCGATTTCTAGCACTGTGTTTAATCACTTGATTAAATCATTTTCACATGCTATTAATTCCTTAAATTCTTGTTTTGATATCATTATCCAACCTTTTAAACCTTGGAAATTTAATTGGGCCAAGAAAAATTAAATTTGGGCTTGATAGCATCTCAAACCCTAACCAAACCCCTTTTAAACCCCAAATTGAAGCCCACTTGGTTGAGGCCCACCATGACCCACGAATTTGGCCACCTTGGCAAAGCTTCTTGAAGAAGTTTCCTCCCCCACATGGCAGACCATCCACTACCATTGGCTGCACCCAATAGTGCCTTGATGTGAAGAAGAAATCCACCACATTAACTCCCATATCTCACAGCTGCTGCAGCCACTCTTTTCCCCTCTCTATTCTTCACTTTATGTCACATAGCCACCTGTAAAAAGGGGTCATTCAAGCCCATAACTTCACCCTACAGAAGTATGGAGTCGTGAAAGACACTCTTTCTTTCACTTTATCACTTCTTCATCCAGTTCTTAGAGAGAAACCCAAAAGAGCTCTCTCGGGCAGATTTCTGTGTCTTTTTGCGTGGAGCTTTTCGACCCATTGTATGTATTTTCGCACGATGACGCCTTCATAAAAATTGTTAGTATTTGAGTTTAGTTTCCGTGGATATATTATTTGTCTTGTTCCATGCTCATTTTATCGGTCAAAAGTATTTTTAACCATGGAAAGGTCATTCTGGGCGTGAAACTGGAGAGTATGTTATGTTTTGGAGTTTTTGACCAAGCTAATGGACATATCTTGGTCCGAAAAGTTTATGGAGTGTTGTTAGCATGTGTTTATGAATGTTCATTGAGGTTTTATTTCATGACTAAAGCTTTTGATGATAGATTTCCTTAGATCTAGAAACTTGAAAACTGGAAGTGGAAAAACAGTTTCTGTTTTGGGAAAGTTTGAATATTTCGTGGTTTAATCTTACTCCAAAGGCTTTGATATTTTTATGTGATGATTCTAAGTCTCTTATTTGCATGTTAGGATGTTATTTTGAAGATATTTAGTATTAGTTCCAAAGATATGATTTTTCTATGCAAGAGGATTTTGGTTAGGCCTAAGATTTGATGTGGTTGAGTTAGATCCATGTTTTATTGAGTTTTAGCCATGTGATTTTAAGTTTTATGGTTGGATCTTCTTTAGGACACATTTTTTTAAAACTATGTGATGTTTTAGTTTGAAGATCACATGTCTTTAAGCCATGGATCAAGAGATTTATCAAAGCTAGTTTAGATAAAAGTTTCTGTTTTTTGGACTAAGTGTAAAACCAAAAAAAATTCCAAGTGTTGTTTTATGATTTTTGATGACTTTTGTTTGATAATTTAAAGTATGGTTCACCTTAGGATGATGTTTTGAATATGTTAGAAGTAAGATTTGATTTTTTTGGAATTCTTGGAGATGTTTTTATTAAGGTTAAAATTTGTGATTTAAGGGTTTACTTTTATTAAAAAGTTTGGATCTTTTAACAAAAGGTTTGGTGTTGATGATTAGCTTTTTCTTAATGGATATTTTAAGTGTGTTTTAAACTTAGGATGGAAAGATATTTGTTGCAAAATTTTGATTTGATCTTGAGTTTTTAAAATTTGAAGGAATTGCAACAAATCAAGGGTAATATAGCCTATGTAAATTTCGGACCTATAAAGTTTTAATAGTTGTGTTTGGTTTTAATTTTTTCTGAGTTAATATTTGAGTTTAGGACAAAAATTTACATGAGGAATGTAAATTTTGGTAAATTTTGGACTTAGGATGTGAAATCCTTAAGTTAGGGGTAAAATAGTCAATTTCTCATATGTAGAGGGTAAAATGGTAATTTTACTCTAAGCTGTCTCTTTTCACATTTATAATTGTTAGTAATTAAATTTTTAATTTTTAGAATACCCTCTTACAGTTCCTCGTGTTTCACAATTTATTCTCATAGAACACGACGATCGAGGTAAGTTAGCTCTTAACTTACTATCAGTTTACTACGTATGTGTGATAGGTAAGGAAACTACAGCTTATATTTTTATGTTGTTATATATGCCATGCCATGCCATGTCATTACATGTTTATCTGTTACATAATATATTATGTCACATGTTACTATCTGTTGCAAGTATGTCACATTATGTATGCCATCTGTTACATGTGTGTCATGTCACGTAATATTTACTGTCACATGTTATGCCATGTTATGAAATATTGTCTGTTACATGTTATGTCATGTTATGAAATATTATCTATTACCTGTTATGCCATGTTACAAAATATTATTTGTTACACGTATGTCATGTTATGAAATGTTGTCTATTACACTCATGTCTCAAAGTATGTCATGTCAATCATCTTACGTTCATGTCACGTTACACTACGTCAGGACTTCTGTCTTTTCATATTCATGTCATCCTGTCTCGTCAATCTTGTTAAGTTATTCATGTCGATCACGACCCTAAGCGCTAGGATGGGGTAATATCCTAATGGAACTCCTTTGTTCATGTTGGAGTGTTTAAATAGGTGTGAAATTCCCTGAGTTGACGAAGTATAGTCAACAGGTTGCAAATGGGGCCTAACTAGCTGGTCACCGGAGTGCGCTAGGCACTAATGCCGATGGAGCCATACTTTATTTTTACGTGTGTTCACAGCAAGTGTGACACAAACAATTCATGGGGCCACAACAACTGTGGAGCATACACTACGTGAGACACAGTAATTGTGACACGTAGAATACGTGGGGCCACAACAACTGTGGAGTACGTATTAACGCACTCACAGCTGGTATAGATACCTGTGTTGTGATGCGGTAATCAGCAGGGACACACGGCTCAAGGGGACCTGTGTAGCACCCGTATGGTCAGTTAAATGATTAAGTCCATTGAATAAGATTCCAAATTCATGTACTTCACGTTCAAGTCATGTTTCACGTTATGTTATGTTCAAGTTTACGTTCATGTCAAGTTTCAAGTTTATGTCACGTTCATGCTATGTTTACAAGTCCATGTTATGTTTCAAGTTCACGTTTATGTTATGTTATGCTCAAGTTCATGTTATTTTCAAGTTCATGTTCAAATTATGTTCGTCACGTTCATACTATGTTTCAAGTCTATGTTATATTTCAGGTTCACGTTCATGCTATGTTGCTAGTCCATGTTGTGTTTTAAGTTTATGTACATGTTATTTCATGTCAAGCTAAGTTTTAGTTTCAGTTCAAGTTATGTCAGCTCATGCCATGTTTTGTCAAGTCACGTTATGCTTATTATTTCATGCCATGTTATGTCAAGTTATGCTATGTTATTATTGATTTTGATTATGCATTTATGATTTTACTGCCATGCATGCATCATTAAGTTGTGTGGAAGTTTCCTGTTAACTTGCTGAGATTTGTAATCAAATCTCACTGTAGTAGTCCCAACTACCATTCCCCCCGAATGGTAGGTGATGTGTCAGGATCAGAGCTGGGAGCAGACATTGGCAGACTGGAGGAGGTTGACAAGACACAACGCGGAGTTTGCAGCCTCTATAGTTAGGTCTTTGGATAGTATTCTGGCATCATTAGTCGAGTAACGCGAGTTACTCAACGAACTTGCCTGATAGTATGTAATTATGGAGTCAGGTGTCCGTTGTTTTGAGATTACAGTCTTCTGAGAACTGTACTGTAATCATGGATGTTTATTTTGTTAAGTATGCATGGATTACGTTTTATCTATTTGGGTTATTATAAGTTTGGTGCATAGTATTGCTCAAAAAAAAAAAAATTTATCTGCTGTGAATATTGCATAATGCTAGATGCATATTAGGAACATTGCATCTTATATGTTATGAACGGGGGCAGGTAACCTTGTGTTGCAAGTCCCGACGCTTCGGATGTCCGTCCGATCCCAAGCGGAATCTGGGGGCGTCACAAAAGAGCTTTGGCCAGAAAGGCGATAAAGGGAGGATACTACTAGTCTAGCGCATTAAGGGATGCTCGAGAATTCTATAAAAGGTGCATCGAGTGCCAGGCATATGCCCCAATATCGCACGCATCTCCAGAAGGGTTAACGTCTATGACTGCACCCTGGCCTTTTGCCCAATGGGGTGTGGACCAGGTTGGGCCTTTCCCACCATGATTGTGGCCATGGATTACTTCACAAAGTGGGCAGAGACTAAACCATTGGCATCCATAACAAGCAAGACCGTGACAAAGTTTCTGTGGAAAAACGTTGTTTGCAGGTTCAAGGTCTCACAAAGCGTAGTGACAGACAACAAGCGTCAGTTTGACTCCGAATATGAAGCGTAGTGATTGAAGGGCCTATTTTAGTTGAAGGAACATTCTGAGATTAAAAGCCCAGTATGCCAGTATGGAAGGGGCCCAATATAAAAGGCTCCTGGTTAACCAGAAGAAATTAGAGAGTCCAAGGCCTAGCAAAGTCACACACACCGTGCGCCACCTTTCACATGAAGATCGAGATTTCATGCAAATACATGATCAGTTCGATTACAGGGTTGTGATCTACGCCGATAAACTCTGTACCAGATAAGCATCGCGTTGAAGTCTATATATACCAAGTAACCCCTAATAGTGGAGATTGATCTCTCTTTCGAATTCCAAATTATTTGTTATACTTACTGATTTAAGCATCGGAGTTTTCCCAGGCGTATCATGCCAATAACTTCTTGTTATCATATAGGTGAACGGTTGGAGATTGGAAGGGAGACATGTCCTTTACAAGATGTTTGGATAATCATGGGTGGAATGAAAAGTTTATGCTATGATATCAAAAAGTTTATATGCACTCTCAACTGGGCATTAACATTGGTCTACTCCATTCTCTAATTGGCTAGAACCTATGGGTTAGTAGACATAAGGAAATAGAAGGAAAAAAATAAAGAAGAATGTGGTCTGTCATCAGATCAAGCAAATGCTCCATGAAGCTATAGGGAAGACGACTTGGGTAAAAAAGAGTTATAGCCTCGAGATGAACTCATTAACCATCTGGGATTGCCATTTTTTCCCACCAAAGTCAATAAAGTTAAATATAGATGGAAGTAGCTAAGGAAAACCAAGGCAATATGGTGGAGGTGGGATACTTGGAGATGACAAATGATCGTTTATTGCCGCATTCTCAACCTTTCATGTAGTGATCGTTGCCATTTTTATGTAGTGATGAGGTGTAATTATGTGTTTCTTGACAGATAGTGTGGAAGTTAGAAAACAAAACAGAATACCTCAAGCATGACTTATTGAGTTGCTCCACAAGTCTATTCAACCTGAACAAATAATCTAGCAAGCCTCAAGCATCTCCTCTTAGTGGTGAAGTGTACTAAGTAGAATAAACCAGAATTGCAGTCAACACATCCATAGCCTAGACATTTTTCCAAGAGAGAATAAAAGAGAGAGATTCTGTACTTTTTCAAGATTGTCCGAGAATCATCTGATGAGGGTTATATATAGCCCTCCTTGTGCATCACATACGATTAGCCATAAAGGCCAGCCTCTCTAACATTTTCAATCTTGTTCAAGTAAATAGGTTGTGCGACCACCAAGCACACCTGTAAAAAGAAAGGTGAGAGCACTGTACTAAATCTCGTCCAGAGATGACTAGCATAGCAACATCCGTAAAGTGTCTTTTCATGTCCTAGACTCATTCAATCACATTAGATCAACCATTTTCAAACCCTCTTGAGTTCAAAAAATTCTGAACAATACTTGAATACCTCTAAATGTGTAGCTTCATGTGCTATGTGTAGCTTAGTCACTACAATGTGTAGCTTCATAGTTTAATGTCGACAAACACCATCGAAGATACGATGTCAAATAGTCTTCCCATTACCTTCAGGTTCTTCAACTTTGGTCGAACCACTTTTCCAACAATGTCTCTTTAGATCGTATCAATCATGGCTCTAGACAACAAGCCAAAGTAGCAGATGTCACAACCTCCATCTTATGACATAATCAAACGTAAATAAAAGACACTTATAAAATATAAAAGTCACTTAGTGAGAAAGAAAGGAACCATCTACTCACATATTCATTTGGTTGAATAAGCACATGCAGTATGAAATACATGCTACAGTAGATTCATCTTCCTCAAATAGCGTATGTATATATCAACACTGTACAAATTTTAGTCTAGCCGCTCCTTAAGCATCTAACCCGAGTTCCTCCCTTTGCTCACCTCCAAGGCCTAAAAAAATATCTCGCATTTGGCTAATCACAGGCTACATGGATTGTAGGGTACCCATGAATGGTCATCTCAATACAATAGATCTCATCTTAGCTCCCACTAAGACGATATATCTTTGTGTCAACCAACTTATCCCTTTTGACAAGTGCCTAGGGACACAATGTTTCATCTTCACTTGCTACTCAAGTGCCATAAGCGATTACTCGTGTGAGTGAGCCGATCTAAACCTGTTGACATAACTTATGTGTGTGTATTAAAAAAATAATATGATAAAGACAAGAATTGAATATAACCATATTACATTAATATCCTGAATGAAAGTTTACATCTCAGTGTCAATTAAAACACAAATTACATTCACAATCTATGCAGTCCTAGATTCCTAACATGAGCCACAAAAATATTTATTACTATAGGCTTTGTCAGGGGATCAGTAACCATGCAACTCGTAGAAAGGAGTTTCAGAACCACTTCCTTTTACACCACCATATCTCTGATGTAGTGATATCTAATATCTATATGTTTTGTTCTTCCATGATACTTTGAGTCCTTATCATATGTGAGAGTTGTCATGCTATCGTAGAATATCGTTATTGAATCTGAAGTATCCGTGCCAATGTCTAGATGCTTGAGGAACTTTTATAACTAAACAACTTCTTGAACTACTACTAAACAAGTTATGTAGTCTGCCTCCATGCTGGATAAGGTTATACAGGGTTGTTTAATGCTGCTCCATGTAATGGGGCCATTGTTCAATAAAAAGAAATACCAAGTGGTTGATTTGCATTCATTTAGGTCACTACCTCAATCAGCATCATTGTAACCTCTCAGCTGTAAATTCGAACCCTGATAGCATAACACATAGTTTGCAAATCCCTTCAAATATCTCAAAATCCTATTGACTGCTTTTCAATGAGCTAGTATGAGGTTAAATTGGAATCTACTCACCAAGCAAACTGCATAGCATATGTCTAGCCTAGTACACATCATTGCCTGCATTAGGTTGCCCACAACATTAGCATAAAGGACATGAGCCACCTTTTCCATTTCTCTTTGAGTCTTAGGACACATCTCTTTGGACAAACTCTCACCTCTAGCAATACGGGTGTCAATGGGTCTACAGTCACTCCTTTGGAAGCGTTCAAGAACTTTCTTTATGTAAGTCTATTGGGACAAACACAGAAGTTTCTTTTATCAATCTCTATAAATCTTAACTCCCAAGATGTATTCTGATTCACACATATCCTTCATCTCGAAATTGAAGGACAACCACTCTTTTGTGGCAATTATCAACCCTCTGTCATTTTCAGTCAATAATATGTCATCAATATACAATGGCAACATAATGAAGCTCTTTTTGGACATATAGACATAGACACAATGGTCATTCGTGATCATCATAAACCTATTCAAGAGAATTTCTCGATGGGATCTGAGATACCATTGTCTAGATGATTACATTAGACCATATATAGATCGTTTGAGCTTGCACACCTTACTCTCTTGACCTTTGACCACAAAGCCCATGGGTTGATCATATAGATTTCCTCATTTAGTTCTCCATTAAAATTGTCTTAATGTTCTTCTGATTGAGTTCCAAACCCATGTACGCTACTATAGCTACAAACAGGAGAAACGAAGCAAACCTCACTGGTGAAAAAGTTTCCTTATAGTCTATACCCTCATGTTGAGTATATCCTTTCTACACTAAGCAAGTTTTGTACCTTTCTATTGATCCATCCAACTTGCGCTTCACCTTTAGAGCCCATTTATTCCCAATAGTCTTGCGCCTTAGCAATAGATCTACCAAATCCCATACCTAGTTAGTCCTCATAAACTATATCTCATCATTTAGTGCTTTCATCCACTCATCTTTAGTAGAAGACAAGAGAGTCTCATGAATTGTCCTACATTCATTGTCATCTTGCAAAACTACCATGAAAGCTTCCCCTTCAATCTCAAAATGATAATAAGGAACACTTTCATGTGTGTTTCTATGGGGCTAAGGTTGTTGTGGTTGATTAACAAGTTGTGTGCTCCCACTCAGAGGCAAGTCACTCTCACAATTTGTAGGAGCTTGAGGAATTTCTTCCTCATTCTCAACTAAACCCCTTGGAGTGCCTTCTTCTTGACACATAATCTCATGGAGTTCCAAACTCCTATCAACCTCACCCCTTCTTGGAAACTTATCCTCTATGAAATTCACATCTCATGACTCAATTTCAGTCAATATTCCATCAGATTGTTCACATATTAGCCTATACTCTTTAGAGTGTTCTAAGTACCTTATAAAGATACAATTCTTTCCTCTAGTGGTTAACTTCTCATATTTATGGGAAACATTGTGAACAAAATCCATTAAGCCCCATGGCCGCAAGTTATATTCAATTTTGGTTTCTCACCAGTTCATAGTTCATATGTGGTGGAAGATACTGATTTGGAGGGTACTCGGTTAAGAATGTAGGCAATAGTCAAAAGTGCATCCCCCCAAAATGAAATTAGTAGGTTTGCTTGCACCATCATTGACCTAACCATCTCAAGTAGTATTCAATTTCTCCTTTTTGTCAAGCCATTTTGCTGTGGTGTACTTGGCATCGCCCACTGCCTTTTGATCCTTTTTTCATCATAAAGCTTTTTAAATTGCTCAGAGAGATATTCATGTAAGCGGTCAATGCTCAGAGTTTTTAAGTTCTTGTCTAACTAATTCTCAACCATTCTAAGATATCGCCTAAAACACTCCAATGGTTCAGACTTGTGGGAGATTAAGTAGACATGATCATAACGTGAAAAGTCATCTATAAATGTGATGAAGTAGACACCTCCATGTCTTGCCCTCACACCTCCATAACGTGAAAAGTCATCTATAAATGTGATGAGTTGATTAATTGCAATGGAAAAAATGCCCTAGTGGCTTTTACAAACGGTTTTCTCTTAGCTTTTCCAATAAGGCAATATTCATACATGGGCAACGTGACCTTAGTGAGTTTACAGGAATAGCTACTCAGACTACGGCAACCTATTAGGCCAGTCTACAAAGATGATTCTTTTAAGACCATTATAGTCTATTTTTCCTATCCCATCAGTGCATTTACAATTCTTACTGGGGTCACTGTAATTCTTGCAGCCTATCATTCACAATTGCAATACTAACTAAGACTACTTAGCGGGAACTTTCTATTTTATCACTAAAAAAGAATGAAGGCTAATGTCTAAACATTCAAGCCTAATATCCATAATTGATGAAATAAGCATATATCCACATGTTCATTTCATACATACATGTAATCACATTCAATCTAAAATATTAAATAAAAGATCACATGAAATATAACAATATGGAATAACATAAAATAATAATAATAATAATAAAACATGTATGTAAACAAATAAATCAATACTTACGGAGAACTTTTTTTCTTTTCTACTGACGTGGTGTGCCTCTAAATTCTCTCTCGAGGTTTGAGTCGCTCCTAGGTTTTTCTGCATGGTCAACACCACTGCCCCATCATCCTCCTCAGCGAGCCTGCCTTCTGGTGGGGCGGTTAGCATTAAGAAGGCTCCTAACACTCAGGTTGGGCAGTTGAGGAATATAGATGGGGTTGGGTTTGCTCGTTGTTATCTGATGTTGTGGATAATAGACCCCAAGTTTTGCCAAAGGTTGATATCCCATTACGTGAGCTGAGATTCAGCAAAGGAAAGATGTTTTTTGCATTTTCATAATCGGAGATTTTTAAATAGGCAGAACCGTTCCATTATGCTATGGTTCTAAAATTTCTGCACCGTAGACCATCTTTAGATCATATACATGGGTTTATCAAAAACATATGGAGGCTTAAATTGTTGCCAGTGGTGGGACAATTGCGAAACGCTCGTAACATGTTAATCAAACTTACCAACGAGGAGGACTTCGTAACTATTATGGCTTGTGGTAATGCAGACGTGATTGGGATCCCCGTAAAAAGTCTTTCACTGGAATCCAAACTCTGATGAAGATGATGAATCACTGTTGGTCCCTGTTTGGATCTCTCTCCCAGGCCTCCCTCCTAATTATTTCCATAAGCCTATACAAAAAAGCATTGGGGGTGAGTTTGGTCATTTCTTGAAGTGTGATAACGCATGTGTGTTGAGACCAGAGGCTACTAGGATATGCGTAGAGATAGATGTGTCGTTACCTTTGAAGCATCATTTTTGGCTAGGTCCGCTAGGACTTGCATTGAGTCATTATCAAGAAGTGATCTATGAATCAGTCCCGGCATTCTGTGGATGGTGCCATAAACAAGGACATGTGGAAAAACAATGTAATGCTAAAGAGAAAACAAAGAAGAAGGGAAAAAAAAAGATGCCTGATGTCGAAGCTAGAAATGTTGGGAAAATAGAATGGAAAGTAGTGGTAGGAAAGAAGTTAGAGGAGGGGCCGACAAGTGTCGAAGCTAGAAATGTTGGGAAAATAGAATGGAAAGTAGTGGTAGGAAAGAAGTTAGAGGAAGGGTCGACAAGTGTGCCTGGGGATGAAAAAATAAATAATCAGGCCAGATGGACAGAAATTATGGATCAGATTCGAGAGAGAAAAATAGAGCAAGAAAAATGTAGTGTGGAAATTTTGTATGTGTCTGCTAGTGGAGACATAGTCAACCAAAGCCAATTTAAGCTAGATGATACATAATTGTAGATACTGGACAGACAGAAGCCTGGGGTAAAAGAAGATCTAGAAGGTGATTGTAGACAGATGCTAGTGACGTCACCAATTACTGGCAGTTGGTTTGAACAGTCTGAAAAAATGGTGGGAAAGGAATCGATTAATGAAGCATTAGAAGGAATCTCTTCTCCGAGAAGTGCTTTGAGAAGTATTGATGAAGCACTAGAATATGGACTTTGTCGAAATTCAGATGGGGTTGCAGATGCGGAAGATGATAATGTGGGGGCAAGGCTGCAGGGTAGTTTTTTGTTAGAAAGGGAGGAGGAAGATGAGTTAGAAGAACTAGCTGCTAAATGCTATGACTCGGATAGTGAAATATAAGTTTCGATTAAACAGTTGAGGGGTGGAAAAAAGAAGAAAGCTGTGGTTGTTCTTGAGCAGACAACATGGTCTAATAAACAATATTGATTTGATGAATATTCTTATTTGGAATATTTGGGGGCATTCGTTTGTTGAAGGCTAGCTTATGGCGATTTCTTAATAAACACCGTCCGTCGGTGGTTGCATTGTTAGAACATTTTCTCTTGGTTAATAAGTGCTCCCATTGGGCACAATGGCTACATCTTTATAACTTTTGTCATAATGTTGAGGCTGGAGGCAAAGTTTGGCTGTTTTGGGTAGAGGAGATTGAATTTCAACTTTATTCGGTCATGGAGCAAGCATTATCAGGTTGGTTCTCTTTGGGAAACTATCAAGTATTGGCTACTTTTGTGTATGCAAGTTGTTTTCAACAACAGCGTCGTGTATTATGGCAGTATCTTGGTGATGTTAATGTGGATGGTAGGCCTTGGTTTATCTGTAGCGACTTTAATATTATCTGTTCGGAAGGGGAAAAAATTGGTGGCATTTGCCGCTCTTCTTGTGCTCGACTTGAGTTTAATAATTGTGTTCAAGAATGTGGTTTATTAGATATTTCATCTTTTGGTAACCGATTTTCTTGGTGTAATGGGAGGTTAGGGGGTAGGCGAATTTGGGCTTGGCTGGATAAAGTGTTGGTGAACTTTGATTTTTTATCGAATTTTCCACATGGTAGAATGGAGTATTTATCTTGCACATCATCAGATCATAGTCCCATGACCACTAAGCTAGTCCAAGGGGGAAGGGTTGGTCCTAAGCCTTTTTGTTTCCAATGTATGTGGTGCTATCATGAGGATTTTCTCTCAATTGTTCGGGAATGCTGGAATCAGGAAGTGCAAGGGTGTCCTATGGTGCAAGTTAGTGTGAAGTTAAAAAAAAAAAAATTAAAACTAGTGTTGAGAAAATGGAATTTAGAGATTTTTGGAAAGGTGGAATCTGAACTTAATGTGATTGAAAAAGAGTTACTGGGTCTGGAATAGTCTTTTGTGAATGCATATTCCCAGGAGATGGAAGGTGAATTATTGAGATGTAAGCAAAAACACCTGTAGTTCATGCTCAGAGAGGAGATCATGCATTGTCAAAAATCCCGAATCAAGTGGATGTCGGAAGAAGATGAGAATACGTCATTTTTTCATTCCTCACTAAGATGCAAAAAGAAATTCAAAGTGTTGGATCGTATGACACTTTTAGATGGTAGGGTGATTGACTCGGGTGAGGCGTTGCTGGATGAGGCTGTTGATTTCTTCAAAGCTCAACTAACGACGTCGCATGTGAATGTGGAAGATGTTGGTATGAATCTGTTGACCTCTGTTATTTCTAATGCAAATAACTTGTCTTTGTGCCATGTTCCGCAGGACAGTAGCCCCAGTCTCGATGGTTTTTCGGCAATTTTTTTCCATCATGCTTGGGATATTGTCAAAAATGATCTACTTCAGTGGGCTGTAGAATGTTTTGAAGGGAAGCGATTGTCTACTTTCTTTGGTGCTATTATTTTATTGCCGAAAGTTGAAGAACCCGGAAGCTTTTCACAATTCAGACCAATAAGTCTATGTTTAGTAGTTTACAAGATTCTTTCTAAGATGATGGTGCATCAGCTTTTGCTGATTATGGAGAAATTGATTTCTGAAGAGCAATCGACATTTTTAAAGGGTTGTGGTATTTTTTATAACATTTCTATTGCTCAGGAGCTTGTGCATAGCATTAATAAGAAAATGAGAGGCGGGAACATTATGCTTAAGATTGATATGGCTAAGGTATATGATCGAGCGAATTGGAAATTTTTATTGGAAGTTATGCGAAGGTTGGGTTTTTCAGAGTAGTGGTGGGAATTATTTTTAATTGTATTTCAACTCCTATGTGTTCGATTATGTTAAATGGCTCTATGAAGGGTTTTTTCAAGCCATCTCGAGGTATCCGCCAAGGTGATCCTTTATCGCCTTACCTTTTTATCTTATTTTAGGAAATTTTTTCCCACATGCTAAAAGATGGCTTCCAAAAGGCAAAGGTCAGACCATTCAATGTAAATGGAGGTGTGTTGATTTCTCATTTGTTTTATGCTAATGATATTCTTATCATCTTTGCTAATGGGGAAAAGAAATTTGTGACTCAACTGATAAAGACTATGCATGCTTATGAATCTATGTTGGGGTAGTTGGTGAGCCCGGCGAAGTCCTCTATTTTTTTCTGTTCTATGTTTCAGCCTGCTAGGAAATTAGAGGTGCTTCGATTGACTGGTTTTGTGTAGGGTAAATGGTCGTGTGTGTATTTAGGGGTGCCATTACATGTGAGAAGGATCACCATTCAACTTTTTGAACCTTTGTTTTTGAAGGTGCAAAAAAAATTGGCAGGATGGAAGAGTAAAATTTTATCCTTTGGAGGTAAAATTTCTCTTATCAAGCATGCTTTATCTAGCATGCCAATACATATTTTATTAGTTATAAATTTACCGAAGGGGGTGTTGAAAGCTCTAAATTCTATTTTCTCAAATTTGTTTTGGAGCTCGGCGGAAGAGAGGAAGAAGAGGAAGTGGTGGCTTGGAGGAACATTTGTTTACCGGTGGAGGAAGGCGGGTTGTGTATTAGAGATATTGCCGAAATGCAAACTTCGTTATTCATGAAATTCACTTAGAAATTACTAGATGGTAGATCATCTTGGGCAAAATTTTTTTACGGCGAAATATGAGAGAGGAGAACACCCTGCAGCTATATCTCACTTGGTGGGTTCTAGATTTTGGGAAAAAATTCTATCAATTATGCCTTTTGTAATTAAAAATTCTAGAGTTTTGATCCAGAATGGGGAGGCTAACTTCTGGTTTGATAATTGGTGGGGTGAGGGTGCTATTGTTGATTCACAGGAGGTGGTGGGATATACTCGGTTGCAAAGCTTATAATGCCGACTGGCTGGGATATGGCAAAATTAACCCCTCTTTTACCTAAGCAGATGGTTGAAAGAATAATATCATGGCTAGGGAAGATACGAAGTGGCAAAGATATTCTGGTTTGGCAGCCGACATCGGATGGGTTGTTTTCGACAAAATTCGCTTGGCAGATTATCCGGTTGCATGGAGATATTTTTCCTTCGCGCAAATGTCTATGGCATAAGTATATTCCAAAAAAAATGTCCTTTATGTGTTGGCGAACAAGAAAAGTGACTTTACCGATGGATGATATAATTACTAAACTTGGGATTCCATTGGTCTCAAAGTGTAATTGTTGTGTCTCCTCAACAAGAAACTATTGATCATGTCTTATGTGGTGGGGAGTTACCAACTAAAGTTTGGAATTATTTTGCTAGCATACTAGGCATTCATTTACCGCAGACTCGGTCTTGGCAGGGGATTCTCAATGTATGGTGGCTACGTGCATCGTCGTCTACACAAACAAGTGTGTGTCGTGGAATTATTCCTATCCTCATCACTTGGGCGTTGTGGAGAGCAAGGTGCGATGCACGGATGGATGAAAAAATGTTGATTGGAGAGGGGTAACACGATGGGTGAAGACAGGCCTGATAGCTATTTTCTCCATTGACCGTAAATTCAAACAGATGAGTGTTAATGATCTGGGAGTTGTTTAGGCATTAAATATCCCTCTTGTGCCGGTTGAGAAGAAAATGCCAAAGGTGGTTGCGTGGAACAAACCGAGAATGGGTGAATGTAAACTTAATATTGATGGTAGTTCCTTCAGCAATCTTGGGTTGGTTGGCGGGGGAGGCATATTACGAGATGATAAGGGATGAACCGTGGCTAGTTTTGCAACTCATTATGGTGTGATTTCGAATATAGTAGCTGAGGGGCGTGCGCTTCTTGATGGGTTACGAATGGCTCAACAAATGGGACTTAGGTATTTTACTATGGAGTCGGATTCAACGGTTATTGTTGGATGGATCCAGTCGGGAAGTTGTACGCTTTGGTATTTATGGGATTTTTGGGAAGAAATTAAAATGTTGTTTAGTGCCTTGAATTGTAGTATTTGTCATATTTTCATGGAAGCGAACATGGTTGCAGATTATCTTGCTAAACAAGGGGCCAATAATAATGGTGGGTCATTTGCTGGAACACATATAGGAAGTGGGATGCTTAGAAGATTGTTGCGCATAGATAGTTGGGAACTTCCTTATTTACGTTTATAATTTCCTTGATGTATTGTTTTGACTTGTTGGAATTTTTTTGGCATCTAAGGTTGTTTTGCTTCAGGTGTGGTTGATTGTTTTTTATAGTATTCCTCCACCACAAGTGAGGATTTTTTTTTTAATAAAATCGGGAGGGGGTCACTCTTGGACATGTGACATTTGCTCTTTCTTAAAAAAATAAAATAAAAAATAAATCATGCAAAAAAAATTAAAGAGTAAAATATATAATAAATATATTTATAAACCCTACCTAAATCAAGAGAAATCGCAACCTAGTGTCGCACCCAGCTTGGTTTTATGAGGTGGTTCTAGGTTCAAAACCTGGGTATGCCATTTTCTTGTTTTATTTTTGGAAAAAAAAAAAAAACAACACTTTGGGCTTGTAAACACTAGGCCACTAAAAATTAGCCCAACACCTTTTCTTTTCCTTTTTAAAAAAAAAAAATGGGTTGAAGGGCTTAAGCCCATTTCAGATGACATGGCATTTCATCTTCTTCCTTCTGCTAGGGCACTGATCATATGAACAGTATGCACACACACTCCACCAGCAGCCACCACCACCAAAACACACTCAATGTCCAATCCAGGACTTGGGTGGCACTGCACCACCACAATGCACATTGTACCACAGCACAATGCATGCAACACCATTATGGTGCATAGCACTACTGTGGCGAGTGCAAAAAAGGGGACCCATCATAGATAAAAATAGATGCGAACCCTAATAGCAAAACACATGCTCTGATACCAATATTAGAAACACAGCAAAATACCTCAAGCACAGCTTATAAAGTTGTTCCACAAGTCTATCTAGCCTAAACAAATAATCTAGCAAGCCTTAAGCGTCTCTTCTTGGTGGTGAAGTGTACTACATAGAATAACCTATAGTAACACTCAACACATCAACAATCTAGATAATTTTTCAAGACAAAATAAAAGAAAGATTATATACTCTCTTAAGATTGTCCGAGAATGATCTGAGGGGGGGCTATATATAGCGCTCCTTGTGCATCACATACAGCTGGCTTTAAAGGCCATCCTTTAATCACTGCAATAAAGTGGTTGTTGCGAGTAATGTTACCTACAATCGTAAAGTGCACAAGCAACGCGCAGTCTCTTTAAAAAAGAGTGGGGTCCACTACAAAACAATTAATATTATTTTCATGTGAGCCCCATATTTATTCACTTTTTTCAAAGTGATTGTACGACGCTTGCACACTCACAATTGTAACTATCAGTTCTCTTGTTCATATGGGCACCCCTCCATCCGACAGGGGAAACTCAAAAGGTTTTATTTTCAGATGATCGTGAATAGAATAAAAATACAAAAAATACAAAAAAATACAAAATTTATTATGGACTGGGATGAGGTAGATCAGTTTTCATAACAAATATTGTTTATGGTAAATATTTAAAATAATAACTAAAGCGTTTTGTATTTGAGTGATGTTTGAGAAAAAAATATTTGAGAATACTTAAGAACAATTGTATTGCCAAACAGACCTACATCAATACCGTCTTAAGAAGAATCCTCTATCTCAACTCACAACATCAGTACGATATAACACTCCTTGCTCTAAATCAAAAAATGTATTTAATTATAAAAAAAAATAAAGAAATGTATCTATCTTTTGTCCTTTTGTTTTGACTGTACAAATTTCAAAAGAAACTTCTCCCCCTTTGCACCAAGTGATACTATCGATCTACCGTGCTTCGAATGTTGAGATGCTGGTTCCATTTGCTGAATAAGTTGCATTGTTGCTAGATGTAGAATCTGCTAACGATAAATCTGCATAGAAACCTGGCTGCCTTGGGATAGGCAATAAAACCTCACTACTTAACATTAGAACCACAGAAGACATGTTTGGTCTATCTTCAGGTCTTTGCTGCACACATAACAGACCCACTTGAATTAGTCTTAACACTTCAGATCGTGTGTGTGCATCACCTACTGGCTCATCGATCAGTTCCATTGCTCGATCTACAATCCATAGTCTCCATGCCTGAAACAAATTAAAAACCATATTTTTGTTAGTTGGGTTTCCATTAAATACGCAAATCTTGATCTATTACAATATATTATCCTAGAGAGCGGAGCTTAATTTACTCTTATTATGAAGATCCTGTTATCACGTAAAAACACTAGCTACCAAAGGCGATACATATTTTATTTATTAGAAATCCGCACTAATTAGAAATAATTTATTATTATCTTAGTTATGCATAATATTTTTCAATTCATATATTTACTTATACCTGCTGTTTGCACCCAACAAAATATAGGTTTGCAAGCACAAATTTTTCTCAAATTAAGTCATATTCTCCTATTCTCCATTACCGGTGACGTGTAACTATTATAAGAGCATCACAATACAAAGGCATCCCACGAACTTGGTAGTGAAAGGAACAACAATGTTATAACAGGTTTTGTTTAAAAATATAAACCAGTAGAATACCATTCTACAAGCTTACATGTCCAAGAAGATTGTGGTGGTGGTCTGGATGGCAGAATCCCCTGTTCTTCTTCCCACTCAATATCTCCAATACTAAAACTCCAAAGCTAAAGACATCAGATTTCACAGAGTACTGCCCATGCATTGCATACTCAGGAGACATGTAGCCACTGCAAAATATTATGTAAGGACAAGGAAAATGAAGTTCATAAACAGTTCAAGGTTATCTATAATAGAAGATTAAACGTACTTACTATGTTCCAACAATCCTATGGGTCTTGGAAACAATTTGATCTCCCTGAAATGATCTAGCCAGGCCAAAGTCCGAAATTTTCGGATTCATTTTAATATCTAGTAAGATATTGCTAGCTTTGAGATCTCTATGGATGACCCTCAGTCTAGAATCTTCGTGAAGATAGAGAAGCCCTTTGGCAATGCCACCAATAATGTCGATGCGCTTACGCCAATCTAATAATTTGCTCTTTGTCTGGTCTGTCCAAGTTCACCTTCATGTTAGTATAAACCTTGCTGAATTCTCAACAAAATTTCATTAACCGAAGAACATAACCAAACAGGAATTTCTTGCTTTAGAAGGGTCAGATCTCAAACCAAAAATAAAGGACTCCAAGCTTTTGTTAGGCATGTATTCGTAGATCAAAATTTTCTCATTTTCTTCCGTGCAACACCCTAGAAGCTTTACAAGATTGCGGTGCTGAAGTTTGGCAATTAATTTGATTTCATTTATGAACTCATTAGGTCCTTGTCCGGAATTCATTGAAAGCCTCTTCACTGCTATCACTTGTCCTTCTGGTAGTGTACCCTGAAAATCAAGCGGTTAGGAAATATATGCGTTCCAAAAAATAAACTTCACATATGGTGATGATATTTTGGATCTACCTTATACACAGGTCCAAATCCACCTTCTCCCAGCTTCTTGTTGCTTGAAAAGTTATTAGTGGCATTAGCAATGGCTGTCAAATCAATTATCGGTAACTCCATGTCTTCCTTCAGGCCTTCATTTTCACAATCTTTCTCCTGTCTTCTCTTTGCCATTCCTGGAATATTAGGAACTGAATTGGGCACCATTTTCTAGTACAGAAGAACTATAGAAATTTCTTAGCCTTAAAAATATAGCTTTACCTTCGAAGCTAGACTTCTTCTTCTTCCGTATGTATGAGATCACTCCAAGTATTAGAATTCCATTGAATAATACTACAGCGCCGGCTATGATTCCTGCTCGTTTTATCTTGCTGTTGTTCCCCTTTTTTCCATTATTTTCTGAAAACGAAGTTAGAGTACTACTCATTTAGCATATATCTGACTACTGATCAAAACACGTACTAATTTTGAACATGCTGACTAGGCGATATAGTTGTCCGAGTTATCCTCTATTCATTGTAAAAGAGCAAAATTCAGTCCAATTTTTTAAAATTTTTAAAAGGAAAATAGAAGTAAAAAGTACCTAGTTCTGAACTGGCCATCTTTAGGTATAGCTCTTGCCCACCCTGCGAGTACACAGCAATGTCATTCAGTTTCCCGAACCAAAGCAAGCAGCCACTCCCTTTTCCCCTAATATCTAAATTGGAATATGCTGTACAAGAGCAGTTTTTCAAGCACAATCCCTCGCATTCATCGAGGTTCAAGGTCGCATTAAACCAGGAAGAAGATGTGTCGGGCAAATTCAACTCCGTGTACTTGCGGAAGCCATCTCCAATATTGCATACCAATGGAGTCCTTCGAACACATCCATCAGACCAATCTACTGATTTCCAATCTTTTGGAGACTTGGGTAAGAATCCTTCCAAGCATGCACATGCAGGAGACTGATCGCCATTGCAGGTAGCGTATGCACCACAGAATGCATAATTTTGACACGCATCTGCCTGGGATGCGGCGTAAAGCTCCCAACTGCGTGTTCGATCCACCCACATAAACCGCTGCGCAACGCCAGATGGGTTTAACATATTTCTTGAAAAAACGGAAGTGTTTACGAGTTTGTACTCGAAATACACCTCGTTCTGATTCATCACGAATTCATACTCGAACACTGGATTCCAACTTGAGCCCGGATATCCCGTAAAACGAAGACCATTCCATGACCCTGCTCTAGCCTTTATCGTATTCCCCTTCATAAGAACCATTTGCGGAAGCCCACGAGGATCTAACCTTATTGTAAACTCACCTCGAGCAGGATCTTCCGCGCTCTTCCAAGATGATATGACTCTATCTAGACCAGTCACCAAGTTCCTTCCAAGCTTCATTTCCGGTAGGAATGTGTCACAAGGATAATCAAAACTCTGCCATAAAAATCTCTCTGGGTCATCAACATTTCCATCTTTCACAACAAGATTTCCAGTATCCAGGAGTTGCGCAACTGGATTTTCTGTTGTTCTTGATGTATTAGTTGACCAAACAATATTATTTGTGCTATTAAGAAGGGCAAGAACTCCTTCATTGGTTACCGTTAAAACTCCGGAGTGATCTTTAAGCGGAGTGTCTCTGTTAGCCACCCATACGACGGTCCCAGAAGATATCACGTACCATATTCCGACGTATCGGCTTTTCGAACTGCCTGGGCTGAAAAACCCCATTTCAAATGTTCCACCGGCTGAAACTAATGTGTCTCCGTCTCTGATTGATTGACTGGGAGGAAGAGTGTCCAGCGAAATTGATGTTTGTAAGAGGGAGAACAATAGAGAGAATACAAAAGAATAGGTACAGGCTTCGGCCATTGGTTTCAGTTTTCTAATGGTTTATCTCGTTCTGTTTGGGAGAAAGTTTTGTGTGTGTATGGTAAATGCACACAAGAAGAGATATATGGAGAGAACAGCAAGTTGCTTCTATTTATACACATCTTAGCTCTCGTCGTTTACTTCAGTCAGTTTCCTGGTTTTTGGTTCTGGTCGTACACCGTGTCCTGTGCGTCTTGCTAGAAACGGCCCCGTGCGCGTTACCCCGGGCCACACCTTTGATTTGGTCCTCTTTTACTTTTTCTTTTAGAAAAATATGCTTTTAAGCAATCCTGCGCATCATACGCACACCCATCCAAAGTGGTAAGTCAGAAAGTCAGCCTTTAATGAAAGTGAAACGATGCGGATTAAGAGATTGGGTATAAGGCAGCGGCAAAATCGTTCCAGCGGGATTTCGAATTTTTTTTCTACGAAATCAAATATGGAAACTTGATAACAATTGAAAAAGAAACAAAGAAGGCAGAAAAAGTGTACAAGGTAAAAAACTGGTAAATTATGAGTACTGACAAGAATGTTACCCGCACCAAGTAGAAACCAAAAACCAAAACAAAAAAATGGTATGTGGACTTAAGAGTAACAGAACTATGTGGACTTAATGCAATGGAGTGAAGGAGGAAAGGCACCCTATGAGACCCACAAAGAAAATGTTTCAGGTATGTGGTCGCAAAGGAAGCAGCCTTTCAAATTTGTTTATTGTTCTTTGGTCTTGCCGATGTTATGAACCCAATTAAGACAACATCGTTCATGGAGATCTGCATGGTGCCGTTTAGTATCAATGTTGGTGAAGTGTGCGTTTAACAATTGTAGTATGCTGAGAAGAGCAGCCTTACCCACTTGTCAAGTAGTCTGGCTGTATAGAAGTAGTGGAGTCTGTTAGAGAGTTTGTTATTTTGCTTTATAATTTCATATAAAGGGAATGGAATGGATGGAAGGAAGGATATTCTAGAATTATCTTGTATTTGGAAACTATTTGGAGGAAGGGCTGCCTTGAACTAGCCCAGCGTGACAACGCTTTCATCTTCATCTTTTCTGTTCATCTTCTCTATTCTACTATCACATTTTGTCAAGCACCTTGCATGCAATTTGCATTTCCAACGCAGCAACCTACTTTCAAGTCTACCACCATTTTCACCACTTCTCCCTTGATATAAACAGCAAACTATAACCAGGTTCATTACAAGTGGTATCTAGAGCCACAGATTCTTCCATGGACGGAATAACTGTAACAACCCGGTCCTAAGATTAGGATATAAGATAAGTTTTATGTATTTTTTCTTATAACTATAATTATAATTATTATTATTATTATTATTATTATTATTATTATTTATTATCATCAGATTTTATAGAATTATTATTTTAGAATTATATCTCTATTAAGATTCCTAAACCTATACCCACTGTTCCACTCACATTCACATGCACATGCACATGCACGTATGCCTCTCTTCCTCTCAGTATGTATATCAATCTTCTCAGTGTTTTCGTAGGAATAAGTTTTCTAAGTGCAGCCAACTCTCAACTTCAAACTCTATCCAAACTCCTTATAATTCACGATACCTCTTCTCTTTGCCTATAAAATCCACCTGAGACCTCCTGAAATACACACAAGAAACCTCATACACATAGCCACCGTAGCAAGCTTCTACAAATTGAGAACCCACTATCCTCAACCAAGTTAGCCTATAACACCCAGCTCCCCAATAAAGACATTTTAGAATTTTTCGGGGAGCCAGTGTGCTAATACTGAACTTGACTAAAACTTTTTCTTTTAAATAACGAGCCAGATGCAAAAGATTCCATAAATAAAATATAATTTAATTAATACTTAAAATCCAACATAGAGTCTGCGAAAGCACTTATTTAAAAAAATATGGAAGTCTCGTGTGCTTATCAAAATAATTTACTTAAATCTTAAACCATAAAAGCTAATCATATCATAA
This sequence comes from Cyclocarya paliurus, assembly GCA_029856935.1. NCBI lineage: Eukaryota > Viridiplantae > Streptophyta > Magnoliopsida > Fagales > Juglandaceae > Cyclocarya > Cyclocarya paliurus. The sequence continues at coordinate 10,769,411 of CM056948.1, forward strand.
TCTGTATAGGCCTCTGTCTCACCTCCCGGGGTCAAGTCCTGTCCTGCAGTCTCATCTTCATAAATTTCATCACCTGATGTGGTTTAAAAACATGAAAACAAACTAAAATGAGTCGAATACTCAATAAGCACACATCATACAGTAAATATAATAAACATAAGGTTTCTTGAAAAACATGCTTACTTATAAATATATACGGAAATAATATGAACATGAGCATGAGCTTATCTTTCACTTGTCATAGGCCGTTACCCACTGTTGACCCCCGTGAGTTAGGGTTAGTGAATCTAAATAGATTCCGATTCCGCGGGTGATGGAATCCATACATAAGGAAGACATACTGGGTGCACTACCAGCATGTACAACCTGGCAATGCAATATGCCCATAACATAGGTACCGTCTTCATATCATAACATAGGCTGTTACGTATCTTATCATTCATATTTTATCAAAATCATACTTGCATACTTGTCATATCATAGATTTCAAAAGAAATCACATACATGTCATATCTTGTCATATCATATCATAAATTTCAAATGAAATCGCATTCTTTCATAACATGTCGTGACGCATGACTTCTCACATAAAATCATGATTTTTCATAAATACTTTAATGCATAAATCTTCACATAAAATCATGCATGGCTTTTCATAAATTATTTTAATGCCTAACTCTCACATAAAATCATAACTTTTCATAAATCTTTTGATGCATAATTTCTTTCATAAAATCATGAGTTTTCATAAATATCTTGATGCATAATTATTTACATATAATCATGGATTTTCATATTTTTATCATATCTTGGGTACGTAAAAAGGGGCTTCCAATAGAGGTTATTCATGCATAATATTTTTATAAAAGACATGTCGTTTACCGCACATACGTCTAAGGGTATGATCATGCTACTTACCTTGCTGCGCTAATCCACTATTTTCGACACCTATAAAAATAAATATGAATTTGCATAAATTTCTAATTTAAACATATGAATTTATTTAAAACCTAAACTACTAAAGTATCCTCTATTTTCTAAACCTAAAATCTCCCAAGACTAAATTATTTCTCAAATTGTAAATCTTTAAACAACAGGGGCATTTTTGTAATTAACCAACCCACTTAACAATTTTATTCAACTGGTTGCATGCTTTCAGGAATAAAGGACTTACGTGAGGGGCGGACTGCAGCGTTTATTCGAGAACGACTAGTGGGGCTGAGCAGCGACTGGAAGTGGGAGGGGCGGTTCGTGGTCTACGTCCGATGATGGAGGATATTTTCTGATGAGTAGCAGTGGCGTGAAGGAGCTGTTGTGAGGACCGGATCGGGGCTCTCGGTTTGGCCTGCTATGGAGGTGTTGTGGTGGTGCTGGAGGATCCGTCGTGGGGAAGGAATCTTGGCAGTTTTCGGTGGCTCCACTGCGGGTTCAAGGTTGGGCTAAGGTGCATGATGGGAGGTTTTCGGTTGGACGGGCTGAGGTGGCTTGAGGGATTGTCGTGCATGGGGAGAACCGGTGCTCTATTTTTCGGTGCAAAAACATAGCAGTTTTGGCTTGTTTCGGTGGTTAACTACGGGTCGTAATGCTTCTGGTGGAGGCTTGCAGTGGTTGGTTTTGTTTCGGGTGGATGTGTAAAAAGTCTTGAAGTGGGATTGGATGCAGTGGCTTGCGGTTTGGGTTGGTGTGGAGAGGATATTGTGAGGCTTACGTTGGGTGTATTACGGTGAGTGGTCTGCACAGAAGAGGGGCTGGTTGTGGCTTCCGGTGGTCACGAAGGAGGTCTTGGGTGGTCTGCGGTTTGGTTTTCGTGGTAGTTCACGGCAGAGGGAGGAATGGCTTGGAGGAATTTCCTAGACGTGTGTTACGGGTTTGAGGGGAGGAGGTTTGCGAAAGGGTGCTCCGTGTGAGTGTTGTCTGCGACGAGGGGCTTGCTATTTTCCGTTGGCTGGCGTACGTGGTCTCTCGGTGGTTTGTTGGAGCTGGTGGTTTCATGGGGGTCTTATTTCCATGGTTGCCGTGTGGGTTAACAACAGAGGAAGAGAAGGGGGCAGCCGCAGTGTGAGTTCGTGAAAGGGTGCTCTGCGTGTGTGAGTGTGTTTCGACGTTGGGCAGCAGTGTATTTATAGAATTAGCTGGTTGAGAAACAAAAGGAAAACCTAGAGGTGTCAACGTGCATGCGGAAGAGAACTAGATTTCATGCGTAGATGAAATTCATGGAAGAAAAATCCGGTAGCTAGGAGTTTGATTTTGAAAGGGAAATAATAATGGTGATAGTGTTTGGACTCTTAACACTCACGAGCTTGGAGTAAGAAAAATATAATGGAGTCTTACTCTAGGTTCAAATAAAAATAATCTATTCGATAATTGTGTTCTTTTTTTTTTTTTTGTTGACTTTAACTCATATATTGAGCCCAATAAAATTATCTGTAATTTATTCTTAAAAATATAAGATCGAGTCGTTACACAGCCACCTCGCCGGAAACGGCCACAGAAACCGCTGACTCCACTACCCAGACCATGCATGACTGTTAAGGCCTTCCAATACGTATCACACGTACACCACCCTGTGGCATCTTGCACCACAGACGAGCACCTTCACGGCCAACCGTTTCTACCTAAGCCACCCATGCGCGTCCCCAAAACGTCCTCTATTCTCATAAACAAAAACAGAGCACCGGTTCTTCCCATGCACAGCAATCCCACAACCTCCCTCAACCATCCATTAGACCACCCACACGGCAACCACCAGAAACTCCTCCACATCTCCTCCCTAGCCCAAGCAACACCACAGAAGCAAGACCCACAACCCATTCCTCTCGCACAGACGCAGCCACGCAAAACCATGGCACCAGTGCAGCTTCTCCACATTGCAGCAACTCCACGCTGTCCAGAACATGTCGACGCCACCATCGGCCACCTTAGAAGACCTTGCACCGCCCCAGTAAGCCACAACGGTCGCCACTCTCAGATGTTTTTGACTTGACAGAATACTCTCTCTCTTTCTCTCTCGGTGTCACACCACCCTGCCCAGGAACCCAGTTGCGTCGCTGGCCACTTCCATCCACCAGAGCCACCGTACCATGTAGCTTCCTCTCTTGGCCAGTCCATCGCAGAAACTTCTCCTTCTCACAGCGAGTTGTCACTCGACCCTCCTCTGCCCGTAAGCCTTAGTTGCTTTTATTTTTCCTTTTATTCCCAGTGAGTGTCAGCTACTCTCATATTAAGTTGCTCTTAGGTTTTAGTTTTAGTAAGTGCATATATTGATGAGATTACATATATGTCCTTTCTAAACCAGTATCTTGAACTTGAAGGAGTATTTTATATATAATTACATTTATAACCTTACGTTTAAGTATATGTTAATTATGAATATTTTTACCTCATTTTATTTGAACTTAAGTTGGGCTTAATATTTCAAGTTGTGTTTAATTTTATTAAATAAATATATTAGTCATAAGCTCATTTTTATAAGAAAATGTTTAAAGAATTTGAAATATATGTTCAAGGCTAATATTGAGCCTAATATTTTAGTTAATATTTACTTTGCCTATTTAATAGAATTTAATAAAAAATTTATGTTATATTTTAAATAGAAAACAATTAAGGAATTTTAAACTATATTATTTAGTATTAATTTTACAATTAAATTTCAACAGTAAATAGCAAGTGTTTAATCGTTTATTTTTAAATACTTTAAATCTTTGGTATGAAATGAACCTCTAATGTTTTTATAATAGATTTTGATATATTTATGCTATTAAAGTTGTAAAATTTTAAAATAAAGAAATATGTTAAGAGTATTAAAATAATATTAATATTTATTAGATTTCTTATAAGATTGAATAATTATGTTAAGAAATGAAAGCTATTTTAAGAATTGAAGTTTATGACTTATTTAAAATAGTCCAAGTATTCTACTAAATTATATTATGTTATTAGTATTTAAGTATTTTAAAACATCAGGATTTATTGATTTTATGGTGTTAAACAAAGATTTATTTGACTATCTTCTAGATTATGAATTTAATTAGGTAGGATATTAGTACACATTGTTCCTAGACAAATTTAGTAATATTTAATACCGTGTATAGGTGACAAGCTACAAAGTGAAAGTCAAGAAAAAGCACAGTAAAGTAAGTAATTTGATCACAAATTAGGATCATCACAGTTCAGCTTATATATATATATATATATATATATATATATATATATATATTATTTGCCAATTCTTTAATAGCCATTTTTATGTACCATTCATGTCATATGTAAACATGTCATCCAACATAGCACATGATTATGTCATTCTGCATCATGTTTAGATTCAGAAATTATAATTATGTATGTATTATGTCATGCGTCTCATGGGCATAAGACACGTATGCTATCTTAAGTTCAAGTGCAAGATAAAATCAGATCAGTTAATCAGATGGCCATTCAGATGCATGGCACCAATGCAGTTCAGATCAGGGTCGATGTGCAAGCCACAAACTCAAGCGTGGTCCACCATAATATACCATAATACTATCAGCGGCTTCCCTCGTGGCCGCGAGACGTGGGGCCAGTGCACAACCTCACACACAGGGTTAAGTGTGTTGGCCAGTCAGTTCAGTCAGTTAAAATAGATCAGTCAGTTAATTCAGATAAATCAGTCATGCATAGCATAAACACCAGTATGAACGGTCATGAATTTTAAACTCTCAGCATGAAAATTCTTATGAAAATCTTATGTTTATTATGTTAACGTTGCGATGGATTTCTTACTGAGTATTCGACTCATTTTAGTTTGTTTTCATGTTTTTAACCACTCAGGTGAGGATGATGATTACGAGCAGGCAGACCAGGATTAGAAGGAGCAGTTGATTTAGTTTCAGACCTCTTAGAATAAAAAATTACTTTTATGACATGACTCTTATTCAGTTTATTCATTAATATTTTTTGGAAGACATTTTATTAGACAAAGTTTATATGAAATAAATCCTAAATTGAATTTTTTTTAATATGAGATTTTTTGCCGGGTTTATTTTATGAAAAACACATGACATCTCTAACCTATGGAAATGGGGTGTTACAATAACCTTCAACAATCAGCAAGTAAATTTGCTACCACTGATGGAAAAAGCTCTTGAAAAAATGCTGCACATCACAGAGTTATTTGATCGAATGCACGCAAATTACAAGGTTTTCAAGCAACAAGTCAAGGAATCCTTCTTGGTCTGGGAAGACCAAGCTACTTGGGAGGGAGTAGAAAAGGGAGCTACGAATTCAACCAAAGAAATAAAAAACCTGGTATTGCAGATGGCAAATGAATCGACAGATGAGGATGAATTTGTAGAGGAAGGAAAAAAGACGGCAAACGAACTAGAGAAACTAATAGATTCAATTGCTCAAAAAACATTCAGGCACAATCAGCCACCAATACATTCCCATACGGCGAAGGCGCCACCGCCACATCACCACCACCTGTCTTAGCCATTCACTTTCATCATTTTCTCATATCAGCATTCTGTAAGTGTGGCTATGCATACACTGAATGGCATGGTATTCGACTTTGAGAAGGAGACAAACCTGAGAGGTGAGAAATTTCTCACTCACTATCGGTTTGATGTTTTACCCCTTAAAATTTTTTTAGGCCTTTTGATAGAGGAAGGAAAAAAATAATGATGGAGGAAGCTCCTTCTCATTCTCTGCTGGAGACCAATTCAGAGCTCGATGCTCAACTGATGCTCAGGGGTGGTGACTCTACCTCTCTCAGTTTGATCTATATGAATCCAGGGGAGGTTTTCAGTGATGTCGTTGGAAGTCCATATGACGTTGCCCCTGAAATTCTATGCAAGCATTACGGTCCATAAGCATATGTTTGGAGTGCTGGAGTGATCATTTACATTCTTGTAAGTGGCGTGCCTCCATTTTGGGCCGAAATGGAGAAAGAAATATTTGAAGAAGTTATGCATGGTGATCTTAACTTCTCATCAGATCCTTGGCCTAATATCTCTGAGGGTGCTAAAGATTTAGTTAGAAAGATGCTCATCGGAGACCCAAGAAAGAGGATAACTGCGCATGAAGTTTTGTGCCACCCTTGGATTCAGGTTGATGGGGTGGCTCTAGACAAGCCTCTTGATTCTGCAGTCTTGAGTCACTTAAAACAGTTTTCTGCAATCAACAAGCTTAAGAAAACGGCTCTTAGAGTTATTGCACATCACCTCTCTGAAGAAGAAATCGCTGCGTTAAACAAAACATTTAAGGTGATAGACGCTGACAATAGTGGTCAAATTACTTTTGAAGAACTCAAACATGGACTGGAAGGATTTGGTGCCAATCTGAATGAATATGAAATATACTATCTATGCACACTGCAGTATGTTCAAAATTATACTCTATACTCTATACTTCTATACCTTTCAATATTCTTATCTTGGAGTGTGGGTGACAATTGCGCCATTGTTATTAACCTTGAGGACAAGATTCTCTTGAGGGGGAGAGGAGTTCCTATAGGTACATTTTTATGCAGTAGCCACAGGGATGCTGGAGAAGAACTACAAATTAACTACAAGAACTACAGGAATGTGAATTCTCTCTACAATCACAATTTTGCTACCGTTTTACCCGGAGATTCAGTGGCAGGAATTGTGGTGGCTAATGGTATCCTAAATTTCTTAAACATTTATAACAAGCTGTTGATTGTTAGGCTTGTGTTGACTTGGTTTCCAAACACTCCTCCTGCCATTGTTAGTCCCCTCAGCACTTTATGTGACCCTTAATTGAACATATTCCGTGAAATTATTCCACTACTTTGAGGAGCTCTTGATTTTTCTCCCATACTAGCATTTCTGGTTCCGAATGCCTCTACCAACATTGTTGACGCGCTCCCTGCGGAACTTCCAACTGTGGGAACACCTGAGCAGATTCAGGCATCAATTCCCACTATGGACTCACTGTATTTTTTTCATCCAGAAGAAATCTTCTTGTCATCTTCTGTTTTATGGTTTTTCAAAAATGGAGCACTGTTGTTTAGATTCGAGATTTCGAATGGTGAGGCTATTGATGATAGTGGCTCAAATTTACCAAGTGAGGAAGTGAATGACAGGGAGTTTTGGATGGACTTGCCTTGTGATGATCGGAGAGAGAGGGTCAAACATGGAAACTTGAAAAGTGCAAAACTTTATGTTCACGTGAAGACTGCTTTTGGTGCTAGTTTTACTGACATTGAAATGTGGATTTTCACTCCCTTCGATGGGCCTGCTACACTAAAAGTGGGATTAGCAAATATTTCTCTTAGCAAGATTGGGAAGCAATCCTATTCCTTCCTAGTGCTCTTCTTCTTTGCGGAGCTTGTTAGTGCAACCTTGGCATTAGAAAATGAAGTGGGTGTTGTATTTGCAAGCCATGGCTGAAATAAAAGTAGTTGCAATAATGTTAGGAACACCACTCAAATTTTACTCTTGAAAATGGAGAGAGAGAACAAACAATGGGCTATAACATGTTTCTTTAAGGCTTTGGAAGATTCACCTGCCAGCTTATTCATGAAACTATCAATGCTCTAAACCTTGAGGACAAAGTTTTTTTATGGGGAGGGAATTGTTATGAACCCAATTAAGACGACGTCATTCCTGGAGATCAGCATGGTGCCGTTTAGTATTAATGTTAGTGAAGTGTGCATTTAACAATTGTAGTATGCTGAGAAGAGCAACCTTACCCACTTGTCAAGTTGTCTGGCTGTATAGAAGTAATGGAGTCTATTAGAGAGTTTGTTATTTTTCTTTATAATTTCATATAAAGGGAAGGGAAGGGATGGAAGGGAGGATATTCTGGAATTATCTTGTATTTGGAAACTATTTGGAGGAAGGACTGCCTCGAACTAGCCCAGCGTGACAACGCTTTCATCTCCATCTTTTCTATTCATCTTCTCTATTCTACTGTCAATTGTAGTTGCATGCATTCTGCATTTCCAACGCAACAACCTACTTTCAAGTCTACCACCATTTCCACCACTTTTCCCTTGATATAAACAGCAAACCACAACTAGGTTCATTACAGCTGATCGACCCAAAACATGACAAAATTTTAAACTCCAATTATTTTGTAAGGAAATGACTGATCTTGAATGAGATTAAGGGATTTCTGAACAATCACCAATCTAAGCAATCCCACCAATAATCTACAATAGATAGAGAAGATGGAAATGAAAATCTACAGCACATGGAGAAGATGAAGAGGATGATTTTGTGAACTTGCATGCAGATAGAAAGTTCAATAAAAATATTATATAGTTGAAAAATTATTTTAATATAATTTAAAAAAGTATATTATTTTTTGTGTTTTGTTTGAAAATTTTGAAAAATTGTAATAAGTAGGTAATGATCAGATAAAAAAATTAAAAATTTGAAATTGAAATGTGTTTTCTGTTTAAGTGATGTTTAAAAAGAAAATATTTGATAATATATGAAAATACTTGAGAATAGCTGTATTCCCAAAGAGCTATTCTCAGCCACAGGTGTGTCTAGGGGTGCAACCTTTTGGATAAATTTTGGAATCGGACCGGTATACACCGGTTTTGAAAATTTAAAAATTGATACAAGGTGATTCATCATCGAAATTGGAACTTTCAATTTTTCTGATTTACCGTTTACACATGAGGCACAACATAAGTTTAGTATTATAATAATCTCAACACTAAATTTAATTGTTAGAATTTAATATTTTTTATTAACAATTTCTAATTCATTAGTGTCTAACTTATTAGTGAGATAAACTCATTAGCTATAATATTAATATACATGAATAATAAGATTAAAGTTTCATATTATATTAATTAACAATCTCACATATAACATATATAATAGAATATAAACAATTATATAAACAATTATATAAACAATATTTTATATGTAATATAAAATTTTAAACAAGTTGACGCCATGAAGAAGTTGCTGCCATGTGAACATGAAGATTCTATCATGAAGAAGGTGCTCTTTCATTGCAATCAAGTTCAAAACTAGATTAGTTTGATTTCAGTTAAATTCTTTGGAAACCCCCCCCCCTCCCTACATTCATTTAAACCCCAACTCTAATCACATTGTATATGATACAAGGCTTGTTGATGATAAATATTGATGTTTTTAATAACTATCAATTTGATTAAGATCAAGCCAAAACTTCATAGAACAAAAGTAACAAAAAAATAATGCAGCTAGATGAATGTGGCGTGCTTAAAATGCAAGGAGATTGGACTCTGTTGATTTTCTCATTTATAGGGGTGTAAAAGACGTGTTTCTCACCACCAACCACACGAATCACCTACAACAAATGAAGGGGCGGCACTGGTTACCCTAGGGACACTCTAATGCCTAAGCCAGTAATAGTATTAGAGTAAATGTATAAAGTAGCCAATAAATCAAGTGAAGAATTTGTTACCTCCTATAGCCTATTTATAGAGGTTATTTCCTTGAAATGATAGAGTCTAATTTACCTTGTGAAACCTTTTCCTTTTAGGAGTCTGAGTCTATCTCTTATTAGGAGTCTGAGTCATCATTAGGAGTCTGAGTCCCTTCTTGACTTTATCTCTTAGCTAAAATTGTAGGGGTTCAAATATCCCTTCTAGTTATCCCGCTAATTTTCTTTGTATTGGCAGACGAAAAATTAAATACTTTGCATTCTTTGTACCTACCTTTTACCCCGCTAGCTCGTGGGCATCTGCTCACTTTTGTTTTCCCCTACCCTACTGAGGGTCCATACTAGTTAGTGTATGGGTGTCTCCATGCCCTTGTGAAGCCTTATAAAGCCTTGAGAACTTCAAGTCAATAATCTGCAAAATAATTTTAGAAAATTGGTCCTTGGTTTCTCATTTGGTCCTTGGTTTTCTGTTTGTTTCGTGCCAAGCAGTAAGGGGCTCAGCTTGGAGAGATAGGCAGGAGATGTACTCGACCACATTAGGCGTGAGCACAGAGCTCGATATTGAGTTTGTTTATTTGTGTGAATGTTTGCCTAAGAGATTGTTTATTGCCGGCGAAGAGTGCATATTTCCATGATTGGTTTTTTGTGTGTATTTCTGTAATCGTTTTTGCTTTGGTCGGTAGTAATAGATTTTCTGCACCTTGATGTAAATTTCTATTGGTGTTCTTGTTTGCTTGTAGTAACCCGTGCTTAAGTGGTCAGGGTGTCCATCAACCTCCTAGGCCTATCTTAGGTTGTTGTTGAGCCCATCGGCCCTTTCCCGAAGGTAACCCACTCAAGGCAGTTATGGAGCCTGGTGGCTCGTTCCCGAAGGTAACCCACTCGAAGTTGTTGTAGAGTATGGTGGCTTGTACCCGAAGGTAACCTACTCTAGGTGGTTGTGGCATGAGTATAAACACTTGGCATTTGCTAGAGAATATGATGTGCTTGTACTGCTGTCCTAGAGAAAGGTCAGGCTATCTAGAGAGTTGCTGTAACACCCCGTATTTTAGTGTATTTTTAATGAAAGATTATTTTAACTAAATTGTTGATTTTTACCTTGTTTTAAGATTTAGAGGTTTTATTATATTATTTTATGATATTTTAAGTTGTGAAATTCTTTTATTGTGCTTTCAGAATTTTTAAATTAGAGTTCTGCAATTTAATTGCTTTTTATTTTAAATGTTGTTTTATCAGAGTTTATTAATTTACTTTAGTTAGTTTGGGTTTAAATAGATTTATTTATTTTACTGTTTTTAAAATAGTTGTGAGGATCAGTTGTGACCCAAAAGTTGTGAGGATTGGACCTCATTTTTTTTCCTCATCTTTTCTTTTCTCTTCTTTTCTTTTTCCTTTCTTTTCTTCCAGATTTACCCTTTTCCTCCCACGTTCTCTCTCTCCGCGCCCGACTCCCTCTCTCTCCTCTCCCCCACGCCGTTCGGCCATTTACCACGCAGCGTCGCCTCCGGCCGCCCGTGGTCAACACCGCCGGCACCACCGGCTTCCCCGTGCACCGGCGAGTCAGCCCACCCAATATCAGGCCGGTTAATGCCGCCGTTAGCCGTCGCGAGTCGTGCGAAGCCGCGAGCTTCATTTCGCCGTTCCGCCGCCGTCCGGCCACCATTGGCCACCATCTCTTCACCACCTCTTCACCGGCCCACTAGCAAGCTTTTAGACCCAACCCCGGCCCCGATCCGTCGCCGGAGCCGTCCCATCGAACTCCATTTTCGATTCAAGTTTCTCAGCCTAAAACCGCCGTTTCGGCCGCCACCCACGGCCAACCATCACTTCCATTAGCTTCACCACCTCCCATAGGCCTTACCCTACCGTTCCCAAGTCTTCGTTTGACCCCGTGTATTTTTGGATTCACTATGTATTTCGGCCACAGTGTTTTTACACTGTGGAGTTGCTGTTTTGGCGCTTCCAGTTCCTCTGTGATCCTCCATAAATTATTTTAAAGCGCTGTAAGTATTTCTCCAAAAGACTTTTAAGATTTAAATATATTTTTACAATAACCTGTTTTATAAAATGTGTTTTGGTTATCTAATTAGACTGTATTGGTTATTTAGAAATTACTGATAACTATTGGTTGTTGGTAACTGGTTGATTTCATGGCATTGTGCACGCATGCGTGGGTGTGTATTTTTGAAAACTGTGTTTTGTAAAAAGGCTTTTAGGTGCGTGTGTATCACCCCCAAGCCGAGATGGGTTATTATCTCGGTGGAGCTCCTCTGGGCACTCGGGAGCAGAATATACTGAGTGTCGTCCCCTGGAGCTGTTGCTCGGGACTTGGACGAGATGGTAGCGCTCTCGATCCGACTCCATGATCCCTCGGGCTGGTGGGGATCGGAGGATGCTTGGCTATGTACGCGGTGGGCGTAGAACTGGGCATCACTCGTGTTGTATCACTCGCACGGTCGCTACCTGTAGTGTGACGAAGGGAGCCAGTGTATGTGGATGGTCCCTAGGGGAGGCCATGGTGCATTCGGGATAAAATTGGAATTAATGTAACTATTCCTGGATTTTATTTATGTGCCAAATGGTGATTTTTGGCGTGCGTGGAAAATTGTGATTTTACGAGAAATTGTATTTTTCTCGAGTTTGGTGTTTTGGTCATCATGTGCATGCATAGGGGCTGTTGTATTAATATATTTGTTATCTTGGAGTATTTTTGAGTTTTACTTACCTGTGGTACCATTTATTGGTACTGCAGATTTTGATGCAGGTTTTGAGGAGGTTGAGCCCGAGGATGCGGCTCCGCCTGAGGAGTAAGGACATTTGGCTATGTTCTAGCTTGTATTTGTATTTTTATTTGATCTTGTTTTATAAACAAGAAAATTGTATTATGTTGACTTGTGGATTTCAGTACTATTTTTGTATTGTATTAAACTCTGGTACTTAGTTATTTGACTTAACCTTTCCGCTGCGTATTATTTGTTGTACACGTGTAGCATATCACACACTCGGCACGTATCGTTGGGGTGCGTGACCGTGTTGTCATCATCCCGGGTGTCTCAATTTCTGTGCATGGAAGTTGGGGGCGCCACAGGTGGTATCAGAGCGGTTTGGCTCTAGGTAAAGCCACATGTCCCTTAGGTGAAGTACCAGATTTGTTTTAAGAGTTTGATTTGAATTGGTTTTGAAATTTTTTTATTTTGTTTGATGTGTTATTTTATTGGTTTAAATTATTTTATGTTACTTTATTTATTTTAAATTGTTTAATTTATATTATTTTACGTTCTAACCGGAGCTAAAGTGGGTTTGAGATTGTGCTTTGACAGAATAATGGTGAGGCCAAGGAGACAAGATAAGGAACCTATGGGGGAATCGTCTAATAATGAAATTGATAATGCCATTGCTAGGGCTTTGACTAGGGTGGTAGACCTCTTTCATCAGAATGTCAGACCGCCACCAGTTGATCAGAATCTAACTGTGCAAGTGGGGTGCTCCTATGAGAGATTCCTTAAGTATCGGACCCCCATGTTCTTTGGGGTAGAAGATCCACTTCAAGCTGAAGGGTGGATCAATGGAATTGAGAGAACATTTGAAATTTGTGGATGCACAGAAGATCAGCAAGTATTGTATGCTAGTTATTTGCTGCAAGGAGAAGCAGCATATTGGTGGGGAATGAAGCGAACTCTATTGGAGAGAGAGTTTGGAAACTTAGCTGCTGTGTCCTGGCAGCGTTTCAAGAAGGAATTTGATAATAGATTTTTTCCACCTGCTGTAAGAAGGCAGAAGGCTCGGGACTTTAATAATCTGGTTCAGGGTAATATGACGGTGGACCAATACTCCCGTGCTTTCCTGGAGCTTGGGCGTTTCGCGCCCCACCTTATTGCCACTGAAGAGTTACAGGTGGAGCGATTCCAGGAGGGTCTGCGTCCTGAGATACGCAGATTTGTTATTTGTCAGGGGGTTTCTTCCCTCCATGAGCTAATTGACCTGGCTACTATTGTTGAGCAGGAAAATAGTTTGGCTGTAGGCTCTCCTCCAGGCCAGAAAAGGAGAAGTTTTGCTGGTGAAGGTAGCAGCTCGAGGTCTCCACAGAAATTTGTGCAGAGGACTGGGACCCGACCACAAGCAGCCTCTGGGATGCGTATTGGGGGCCGAGCCCCGGTTTGCAGCAGATGCAATAGAGCACATGAGGGTGATTGCCGTCAGAATGGGACCACCCAGTGTTATAGATGTGGCCAGACGGGGCATTTTTATCGAGAGTGCCCTAATCAACCTCAAGCAAGTCGAGGAGGCCGATGTGGCGGGAGATCTAATCAGAGACAGCTGGTTCAAGCTCGGGTTTATGCCATGACTCCCGGAGATGTGGATTATGAGGCGCCATCTACTCATGATGCTGGAGTGATTACAGGTATGAGTTTAATTTAATTTTTGGAATTGGTGTTTGGGAAAATTTGTTTGTTTGAATTTTTGGGTGTATGTGTGCTTCAGGTAGAGTTCGTCTCTATGATTTTTATGCCTGTACGTTGTTTGATTCTGGGGCGTCTCAGTCTTTTGTATCAGCCACCTTTGCACGGCTGTGTAACTTGGTCATGGAGCCCTTACCTCAATCTTTGGTTGTGGCTCTTCCTAATGGGGAATTGGTGGGTTGCTCCAAAATCGCATTGGGTTGTCCTTTGGATTTTGGTGGAAGGACACTTGATGCTGATTTGATTGTTTTCAAGTTGTTGGGTTTTGATGTCATTCTGGGTATGGACTGGCTGTATCGATACTCTGCGAGTATTAATTGCAAAAATCGAATGGTTAGCTTTCAACTTCCAGATGGGGATTATTTTGAGTATATGGGAAGTAAATTGAGAGCGAAGCCAGTAATTATAACGGAAATTCAAGCGAAGAAAGATATAGCTTGTGGAGCTGATGCATATTTGGTTCAAGTGGTGTCTACGCCATCTGAGAAGAAGTCTTTAGTGGATATTCCGATTGTAGAAGAATTTCCTGATGTGTTTGTTGATGACTTGCCTGGGTTGCCTCTAGTTCGGGAGTTGGAGTTTACTATTGATTTGAAACCTGGAGCAGCTCCAGTGCACAAGGCCCCTTACTGTATGGCACCAGCGGAATTAAAAGAGTTAAAGATTCAGTTGCAAGAATTGGTTGACAAGGGTTTTATACAGCCTAGTGCTTCGCCATGGGGAGCGCCTGTGTTGTTTGTCAAGAAAAAAGATGATACTCTCAGAATGTGTATCGACTATCGGGAACTTAATAAAGTGACCATCAAGAATAAGTATCCACTTCCCAGAATTGATGATTTATTTGATCAGCTTCAAGGGGCAGCTGTTTTCTCCAAGATTGACTTGAGATCGGGATACTACCAGTTAAGAATAAGAGATAAGGATGTACCCAAGACGACCTTCAGATCAAGATATGGGCATTATGAGTTTAAAGTGATGCCTTTTGGGTTGACTAATGCTCCTGCAGCTTTTATGGATTTAATGAACCGAGTATTCCGACCTTATTTGGATTCCTTTGTGGTGGTATTTATCGATGACATTATGATTTACTCCCGAGACTTCGAAGAGCATGCTTATCATCTTCGTCTGGTGCTTGGAAAATTAAGAGAGCATCAGTTGTATGCTAAGCTTAGTAAATGTGAATTTTGGTTGGAGGAAGTTAAGTTCCTTGGGCATGTGATTTCCCGAGATGGAGTGGCTGTTGATCCTAGCAAGGTGGAAGCAGTTTGATCTTGGCCACGTCGTTCAACAGTGCGCGAGATTCGTAGTTTCTTGGGACTTGCCGGGTATTATCGGAGATTTATTGAAGGTTTTTCTCGATTATCCAGACCTCTCACCGCTTTGACTAGAAAGAATGTTGAATTTATTTGGTCAGATAAGTGTGAGAAAAGTTTCCAAGAACTAAAGAGAAGTTTGACAACGGCACCAGTATTGGCTCTTCCAGAGTCAAATAAGCCATTTGTGGTTTTCAGTGACGCATCCAAGTTTGGGTTAGGGTGTGTTCTTATGCAGGAAGGGCGAGTTGTTGCCTATGCATCTCGTCAGTTGAAAGATCATGAAAAGAATTATCCTACCCATGATTTGGAATTGGCAGCTGTGGTTTTTGCTCTCAAAATCTGGCGACATTTTCTATATGGTGTGGTGTGTGAAGTTTACACCGACCATAAAAGTTTGAAGAATTTATTTTCTCAGAAGAATCTCAACATGAGGCAGAGGTGATGGTTAGAGCTGATTAGCGACTACCAGTGCGAGATCAAGTATCATCTAGGGAAGGCAAATCTAGTCACTGATGCGTTGAGCCGGAAGTCAGAATTTTCAGATGAAGCAGAATCTTCAGGTATGGACTCTTTTCTTTGTGGGATGAGAAGACTTCTTATTGAGAGTTCACAACAAGAAGAATTATTATCCTCAGTATTGGATGTTCGAGTTGATGATTTTGAGGAATTAAAGTCTCTTCAAAGAAAAGACTCGAAATTCTTGGATATCAGGAAGAAGGTTAGAAAGTCTAAAAGACCTTTGCACTACAGCTTGGATAAAGATGGCATCCTTGGGTTTAGGGATCATAGAGTTATTCCTAAAGACTCAGAATTTAAGAAGCGAATATTGGCAGAAGCTTATACAGCTCCTTATTCAGTTCATCCTGGAAGTACTAAAATGTATCGAGACTTGAAGAAGAATTTTTGGTGGGAAGGGATGAAGACCGATATTGCCTTGTTCATAGAGAAGTGTGGCACATGCCGTCAAGTTAAAGCTGAGCATCAGAGACCGGCTGGTAAGCTTCAATCTCTTCCTATTCCTGAATGGAAATGGGATGATATCACTATGGATTTTGTTGTGGGTTTGCCAAGGACTCCAAGAGGAAAGAATTCGATTTGGGTGATCGTGGACCGGTTGACCAAAAGTGCTCATTTCTTGCCTGTAAATAATGCTGACTCTCTGGGTAAATTAGCATGGTTGTATGTCAAGGAGATTGTGAGGTTGCATGGAGTACCCAAGAGCATTGTGTCGGATAGAGATCCGCGGTTTACGTCGCGTTTTTGGAAGAGTTTGCAGGCAGCGTTAGGCACGAATTTGAGGTTCAGTATTGCTTATCATCCTCAGACTGATGGTCAATCTGAGCGTACTATTCAGACCTTGGAGGATATGTTGAGAGCATGCGTCATGGAATTTCAGGGAAGCTGGGAAAATCATCTGCCGCTTATTGAGTTTTCGTATAATAATAGCTTCCATGCCTCCATTCAAATGGCTCCGTATGAAGCGTTGTATGGAAGAAAGTGCAGATCGCCCCTGTGTTGGGATGAAGTCGACGAGAGGAAATTGATTGGGCCTGAGCTAATCCAAGAAATGCAAGAGCAGGTTCGTATTATAAGAACGAAAATGGCAGCAGCGCAAAGTCGACAAAAAAGTTATGCAGATTCAAGGAGAAGAGACTTGTCTTTTGAGGAAGGTGATTGGGTTTATCTCAAAGTCTCTCCTATGAAAGGCGTTAAACGCTTTGGAAAAAGAGGAAAACTTAGCCCAAGATATGTTGGACCTTTTTAGATTTTGGAGAAGGTTGGAGCTGTTGCGTACAAAGTTGCTTTGCCAGAGTATTTTGCAGAAGTTCATGATGTGTTCCATGTGTCCTCGTTGAAGAAAAGTTTTGGTCAGCAAGAACCGCGTTTTGTTGACCCAGAACGCATTCAACTTCAGCCTAACCTTACTTATGAGGTTGCCTCGACTCAGCTTGTAGATTGGAAGGAACAAAGGTTAAGATCTAAGTCAATACCTTTGGTGAAGATAGCTTGGGGTGATCCATTGGCTCAAGATTTCTCTTGGGAAAGAGAAGCGGACATGATGGAGTAGTACCCGTATTTATTTGAATGAAGGACGGTATGTCTCTTAAGCCAACTTTTAGTCGCATCTTATGTTTGTCTTTAGCATTGATGTTTGACCTTACAATTTCAAGGACGAAATTTATATTAAGGGGGGGAGGTTGTAACACCCCGTATTTTAGTGTATTTTTAATGAAAGATTATTTTAACTAAATTGTGGATTTTTACCTTGTTTTAAGATTTAGAGGTTTTATTATATTATTTTATGATATTTTAAGTTGTGAAATTATTTTATTGTGCTTTTAGAATTTTTAAATTAGAGTTCTGCAATTTAATTGCTTTTTATTTTAAATGTTGTTTTGTCGGACTTTATTAATTTACTTTAGTTAGTTTTGGGTTTAAATAGATTTATTTATTTTACTGTTTTTAAAATAGTTGTGAGGATCAGTTGTGACCCAAAAGTTGTGAGGTTTGGACCTCATTTCTTTTCCTCATCTTTTCTTTTCTCTTCTTTTCTTTTTCCTTTCTTTTCTTCCGGATTTTCCCTTTTCCTCCCGCGTTCTCTCTCTCCTCGCCTGACTCCCTCTCTCTCCTCTCCCCCACTCCATTCGGCCATTTACCATGCAGCGCCGCCTTCGGCCTCCAGTGGTCGACACCGCCGGCACCACCGGCTTCCCCGTGCGCCGGCGAGTCAGCCCACCCAATATCAGGCTAGCTAACGCCGCCGTTAGCTGTCGCGAGCCGTGCGAAGCCGCGAGCTTCATTTCGCCATTCCGCCGCCGTCCGGCCACCATTGGCCACCATCTCTTCACCACCTCTTCACTGGCCCACTAGCAAGCTTTTAGACCCAACCCCGGCCCCGATCCGTCGCCGGAGCCGTCCCATCGAACTCCATTTCCGATTCGAGTTTCTCAGGCTTAAACCGCCTTTTCGGCCGCCACCCACGGCCAACCATCACTTCCATTAGCTTCACCACCTCCCATAGGCCCTACCCTATCGTTCCCAAGTCTTCGTTTGACCCCGTGTATTTTTAGGTTCACTGTGTATTTCAGCCACAGTGTTTTTACACTGTAGAGTTGCTGTTTTGGCGCTTCCAATTCCTCTGTGATCCTCCATAAATTATTTTAAAGCGCTATAAGTATTTCTCCAAAAGACTTTTAAGATTTAAATATATTTTTGCAATAACCTGTTTTATAAACTGTGTTTTGGTTATCTAATTAGACTGTATTGGTTATTTGAAAATTACTGATAACTGTTGGTTGTTGGTAATTGGTTGATTTCATGGCATTGTGCATGCATGCGTGGGTGTGTATTTTTAGAAACTGTGTTTTGTAAAAAGGCTTTTAGGTGCGTGTGTATCACCCCCAAGCCGAGATGGGTTATTATCTCGGTGGAGCTCCTCTGAGCACTCGGGAGCGGAATATACTGAGTGTCGTCCCCTAGAACTGTTGCTCGGGACTTGGACGAGATGGTAGTGCTCTCGATCCGACTCCGTGATCCCTCGGGCTGGCGGGGATCAGAGGATGCTTGGCTATGTACGCGGTGGGCGCGAAACTGGGCATCACTCGTGTTGTATCACTTGCACGGTCGCTACCTGTGGTGTGACGAAGGGTGCCAATGTATGTGGATGGTCTCTAGGGAAGGCCATGGTGCATACGAGATAAAATTGGAATTAATGTAACTATTCCTGGATTTTATTTATGTGCCAAATGGTGATTTTTGGCGTGCGTGGAAAATTGTGATTTTACGAGAAATGGTGTTTTTCTCGAGTTTGGTGTTTTGGTCATCATGTGCATGCATAGGGGCTGTTGTATTAATATATTTGTTATCTTGTAGTATTTTTAGGTTTTACTTACCTGTGGTACCATTTATTGGTACTGCAGATTTTGATGCAGGTTTTGAGGAGGTTGAGTCCGAGGATGCGGCTCCGCCTGAGGAGTAGGGACATTTGGCTATGTTCTAGCTTGTATTTGTATTTTTATTTGATCTTGTTTTATGAACAAGAAAATTGTATTATTTTGACTTGTGGATTTCAGTACTATTTTTGTATTGTATTAAACTCTGGTACTTAGTTATTTGACTTAACCTTTCCGCTGTGTATTATTTGTTGTACACGTGTTGCATATCACACACTCGGCACGTGTCGTTGGGGTGCGTGATCGTGTTGTCATCATCCCGAGTGTCTCGATTTCCATGCGTGTCCATGCATGGAAGTTGGGGGCACCACAGTTGCCTACCTATTAGGTGCTTCGGAGCTCAGGCGGTCTCTGGCCTTTCCCGCCTGTTGACTTGCACCACGAGTGTGTAACTCTACTTTTGGTGGCTAACTTTGGAGAACGTCATGTGGTCTTCTTACCTCCACGCCCGTTCGTTTGGAGAAGGTCGTGTGGCCTTCTGACCTCCACACCTGTTCGTTGGCAATCTTTGGAGAGGGTCATATGGTCTTCTTAACCTCCACACCCGTTCAATTCCACCGCGAGTGTGTAACTCAACTTTAGGTGGCTAATTTTTGGAGAGAGTCGTGCAGTCTTTTGACCTCCACGATCGTTCGATGGCAATCTTTGGAGAGGGTTGTGTGGTCTTTCTAACCTCCATGCCCATTCGATGGCTAAACCCGTTCTTTGAAGGGTTGAGCCAGCGGTCTTTCTGGCTCAAAGATCCCTTCCAATGTGTTTAGTGTCTGCATATGTAGGTTAATTAATCAATATGTCAATTTTTGTGAGCACAAATAAACAATGTCTTTAAGCTGTCACAACTTACTATTATTTATTTTGTGTGATAGTTTTTTTGAGAGCTTTGTAAAAACACGCCATTCAATGGGAAAAGGGAAAGATCACATTAGGCCTTTTAATTCTGAGTCTTCAACTCAAATATACTCTTCTTGAAGAGAATTTATGTTATTGATCATTATAAATTCCTTGCTTTAAAAAACGTAAGTTTCTGGTCATAAATTGCTTATATTTGAAAAAACCGGATATATCAAACACAGCTCATCCAGATTATTCAAGCTACATGAAGGTTCACAGTCGAACTTATTTATATGATTTCATTTAGGTCTATTTGGCTAATTGTTTTCTTTTTTTGTTAGGCCTAATATTGAGCAATGCCACATGCATTCTTTCCTCATTTCAACCCTTGTCGGGTAAGTCATGTTATGTGAGCTGAGGTAGGCCACCACCGAAGCGTAGGGTGTCTACAATAGAAAAGGTAAAAGGTTGCTAGGAGGTTGAATATGAGATGCAAGAAGACAAGGGACACCAATGATATAAATAAATGGGGAAAAAAAAGCAAGTTATACTTGATTACTTATTTGTAATAGTCACGTATTCATTTATGAAGAAATTTGTATTCAGCAATGATTATTGATAGCAGTTAATATGAAGTATTCAACGTGCATTTATTTCTTCAAATATAGCCATGTGAAACAACAAAAAGAGGTGGAATGGACGAATACTTGATTCCTGATGCAACTAACTTGCAACAATGTTATATGATAGGAACATGACACAGTGTCATAATTCAAGTTTATATTCACAGCCAAACATTTTACAATTTACTTGTTATTGTGTCATTTTACACCCATTAGCAAATACCCTTTAGAGTGTTTTGAGTACCTTAAAAGGATGAGTAATGCTACACAACCTCCTCCAACTTCCACACACCACATTTTTAAAAAAAAATTTAATTTCTTTTAAGTTTTTTTTTCTTTTGAGTTTATTCTTTTTAAAATAATTCAATTCTTTTATTCATTATTCATATATTAAACATTTGATAAAAGAAAATTAAAATTAAAATTAAAAAAAGGTGTCATGTGTGGAGGTTGTGTGAATAGTAGAAGATTGTGTAGATTTTTTCTATAAAGATACACTTATTTCCTCTAGTCTCTAACTTCTCATATTTATGAGAAACATTGAGAACAAAACCCATTGAACCCCATGGCCACAAGTTTCTCAAATTAGATTTCTCGCCGGTCAATAATTCATATGGGGTGAAAGATATAGATTTGAGGGCACTCGGTTAAAAATATAGGCAGTAGTCAAAAGTGTATCCCCTAAAATGAAATTGATAGGTTTGCTTGCGCCATCATTGACCTAACCATCTCATGCAGTGTTCGATTTCTCCTTTCTATCACGCCATTTTGCTGTAACATACTTGGCATCTTCAATTGTCTTTTGATTCTTTTTTATCACAGAACCTTTTAAATTGCTCTGAGAGATATTCATGTCTGCGGTCAATCCTCAGATTTTGTAAGCTCTTGTCTAAGTAATTTTCAACCATTTTAAGATATCGCCTAAAACACTCCAATACTTGAGACTTATGGAAGAATAAGTAGACATTACCATAACATGAAAAATCATCTATAAATATGATGAAGTAGACACCTCTGCATCTTGCCCTCACTCATTCGACCACATATGTCTGAATGGACTAATTTCAATGGAAGAAATGCCCTAGTGGCTTTTCCAAACAGTTTTCTCTTAACTTTTCCCATAAGACAATGTTCACATGTGGACAACGTGACATTAGTGAGATTGCCTATTAGGCATTCTCTTACTAACCTAGTCATTCTTTGTTGCCTTATATGGCCAAGCCAAGTATGTCATTTATATGAATCCAAATTATTAGATGTAGAAAGAAAAGTAAAAGACTCATTCATACTTGAATAATCCAAATCCATCATCATAAAACCATCTGATTGATAAGCACAACTATAAAAAAATATTATCCAAATATAAGGAAACTCCATTGTTTTCAAATACAATTTGAAAACCAAGTCTTAATCAACTAACTTCTTTCATCGGATCTCAAGAGCATATAGCACATCATGGAAAAATAGAGTGCGGCCACCCCACAACTCCAGGTTGTAGGTACCAAGTCCCAGCACCTCTACGCTAGCTCAATTCCCTACCTTGATATCACGATTCCCAGATGGAATCCAACAATACTCCACACAATCGACTCCATCTCGCGCTATGTGCTCGGTCACTCCTTAACCAACAATCCACACAGGATAGGAATGAGCAACCATCACATGGCTAGCTACAAAAAAAATGTGAGAATAGTCAAAGTGTACCTTTTTTGGCTTAGTGTAGTCACGAGCGAAGTGGCCTTTCTTTTCGCAGTTGAAGCACTCTAATTTTGACTTGTTCTTCCCTCACTTGCCTCTCTTGCTATGCTAAGAAGTTCCTGACCCTTTCTTCATTTCTCTAGTAGCTACCCCTATCTTGGACTTCTTGTGCTTGGACCTAGATGCTTTGCACAAACCAGACTTGGCAATATAGGCTGAATATTTGGGCTTAGCAACCTCTAGGCACTCAGCCTCAAGCTCTAAGTGATGCGAGACATCATCAAAGTCCTTGTGTTCTCATTGTGCGTCAAATTCTGGCTCATTGTCTCTCAAGAACTTGGTAGTGAGCGTATCACTCCCTATACTTGTTGCTCATTAGCCAAGTTGTTTCCTGCTGTCTTGAGTTGGTGGATCATGGTCAACATTGTCCTAAGATACTGCTTCATTGTATAGTCAAAGCCCATCTTATAGGAGTCAAACCTCATAGTCAATCCACAACACTTCGTGGCTGAAGTTCTCCAAACTTCATCTTTAGTGATTGCCACATGTTCTAGGCAATGTCATAGGTTT
Source organism: Cyclocarya paliurus (assembly GCA_029856935.1). Taxonomy (NCBI): domain Eukaryota; kingdom Viridiplantae; phylum Streptophyta; class Magnoliopsida; order Fagales; family Juglandaceae; genus Cyclocarya; species Cyclocarya paliurus. The sequence goes on from CM056948.1 coordinate 10,792,252, forward strand.
TGAACTCAAATATAAGATCATTATGCTTTCTACTTAACATGATAATATGCACACAATGGTTCTTTTTTGCCCATTCAATATTGGCTTGATTATCTCACTTGTGTTGGTCTGAGTCCCCTTTCTCGAGCTCAATTAGGGAGTGAGTTAAGGCCTCCAAGACCTTCTACTCATCTAAGACATATTGGATCTTGCAATGTCAAATATCATAGTTCTCCCCATCTAATTTTTCTCCTTGTTCAAATCAGCAACTATACTCTTGCATGTCATTTCACTACAAAATGCACAAAATGAGATATTACACACACACACACACACACACCTAAGAAATCCGTCGCCTCCATCCAAGCTAGAAGAAAAGTAATACAAACACATCACAAGATCTAAAATTCCCTATGCTTCATAATCACCTCTTGCGCCACAATATCTAACTATTAATTTCTAACCCATTTTTCACACAAATTTAGAAAATATATGGGAGATCAAATCCTCCTGAATCTCAACCATAATCTCAGTATCTTAAGTAGTCATATAGCCCTAGTCACATGTAAACACAGATCCTACTAAAATGGTAGTAACCTTTTGAACCAGTCTACAAGGACAATTACTCAAACTACGACAACTTGTTGGGTCAGTCAACAAAGATAGTTCTTTTAAAACCATTACAGTCCATTTTTCTTGTCCCTACAATTATTACTAGGGTCATTGCAATTTTTTCAGCCTATCATGCACACTAGCAATACCAATTAAGACTACTTAGTGGAAACAATCTATTTTATCACTAAAACAAATGATGGCTAATGTCTAAACATTAAGCCTAATATACATAGTTGATAAAATATGTAACGCCCTGGTCTCGAAGGGGTCGAGGAGTTACTTCCTTACTTCCTTTCACATAAAACATATTTCATAGCAATATATTTATAGTGTGATATCTCATATGATAAGGATAAGGGTAGGAGGTGTATGGGATCTCATATTGTTTGGGAAGGAAAAGTTCTTGTTCTTTATAAAGATCCAATGGGGCTCCAATTGCATAGCTTAGAATATTGAAATTTGGTTGAAGATGTTTTTCAAAGGGATTAGACACAATATTTTATATCTATGAGGCTCTAGCTTTAGGTGTTTGATGGGTGAGTATTAGTTTTGGAAGCGAGAAGTTTAGGAAAATTATGGTTGAAAGTAGATTTTCTGAGGATTCGGGAATTTGTGAATTTAAGTTACTTAGGACTTAAGTTTGGAACTTTTGATTGTACTATTATTCAGAGTTTTTAAATATTATTTTGGGAGTTCTCTTTTAGTTATTTGTGAGGTTTAGCTAGAAAATAAAAGTGGAATTATTATTAGGCTTTAATTTCATTGTGGAAATTCATATTTTTTACTCGAACTAGACATTGAGGTGTACAACGTTTGACACTCGGTGTGTGAATATGGATGCCAAGAGGATTAGGAGATATTTAAGGCACTAGGCACTAGGCACAAAACCTGGGAAATTTAGAATTTTGGAATGTCAGGTTCGACATAATTGTTGAGAATTAAATTAGGCGTGTAAACACTTTGCTTGAGTGCAGTAGATTTCAAGGACAATTTTTTTTTTTAAGGGAGGGAGGATGTAACACCAGGGCTCAAATAGAAATTCGTGTCCTAATTTTTTTAATATGGATGAAAAGCCCACTTGGATTTTAACGAGTAATTATGGGAATAGGTTACAGGCCCCAAAAATTTATTTCGGCTATATATGAAATTTTGATTGGGTTTGTTAATTAGGTTGTATTCAGCTAATATTTTATGGACCAAGCGTGATTTATTTATTTGGTTTTCAGCCCGACAAGTTATGTAATGAATTAGGCTAGTTGAAATATGAGTCGAGGCCGATAGTATTTAGAATATATTTGACCGATGGAAATACGAATAAGCTACAAAGATGTTTTGGACTACTTAATTAGCTTGTCAAAACCAAGTTTTGTTATGCCCCATGCCACACACGTTTCCTTCCTATTTCTTTTTCCTAGGGTTTTAGCCACCTATATATAAGGTATCATCTCATGCACGTAGAACCTCCCTCAAATAGGGTTACTCTTGACATCAGTTTGCTCACACGCTCTTATCCCCATGGCATTCACGGCAACAGTTTGTATAGGAAATATACATTCACATGCAGTTTTTCTCCCTCTTTTTTTTTCTCTTGGGTTTCTAGTAATCTAGATACATATATATATATATATATATATATATATATATATAAGTGGAGATCCTCATCATAGCATATAGAAGATAGCCCTTAGCACTCCGCTGCTGCACCTAACGAGAGAAAATAAAGCCATGACAGTACTCCCTTCTGCCACTACACTACCATTCCACCTCTCATATGTTGGGGAAATCAACACAGTGGAATGAATAAAAGTGGAAATAAAAGAGTACACTCACTCACACAGTGACACCAAGAATTTAACATGGTTCGGTAACTACCTACATCCACAGAAAAGAGCTTCACTAATAAATAGTGGTACACAAGAAAATATTATAGAGGAGGAGGATCACACTCCACTCAACTCAACTCTCTTCTTTTCTCTCAAAACTCTCCTGCCTCTCTATCTTTTCTCTTCTTCCATTGGTGTGTCTGAGGCTCTCACTAGGAGTCTCAATTTATAGGCGAATGTATATCGCCTTACCTATATGAATGCATTCAATTTATAATTGCAAGTGCAGTTACCTGCTGAGTAGCCATTGTGGACTGCTTGGCATGGACTTCAACAATTTTCCCCCTCCATGCCCATTTACCTAGATGCTATCCATTCTAGCTATGTCTCTGTATATCTTAAGCTTCTCACTTGTAACCACCTTTGTCAGCATGTCCACTGGATTCTCTTTTGTATGGATATTCACAAGCTTTAACAGTTGTTGTTCCTTCACTTCGTGTATCCAATGATAGTGGATATCAATATGCTTGGTGCGGGACTGGTACATTGAATTCTTGCTCAAGTCTAGAGCACTTTGACTATCATAATGTACCTTGTAGTCTTCTTGACTAACCCCTAGTTGTTGGAGAAAATACTTCATCCACAACATCTCTTTTCCAGCTTCCGCTGCGGCAATGTACTCTACCTCTGTTGTAGATAAAGCAACACACTTCTACAATTTGGACTACCAAGAGGCAGCTCCTCTTGCAAAGGTGAAGAGAAATCTCAAAGTAGATTTCTTGCTATCCAAATCTCCTACCATATCTGAATCAATATAGCCTTCCAAAACTAGTTTAGCTCCCCCAAAACACAAGCACATCTTTGATGTACCTTTTAGGTACCTGAGAATCCACTTGACTACTTTCTAATGATAATTTCCTGGATTTAAAAGGAATCTGCTCACAATGCCTGCAGCATAAGCAATATCTGGTCTGATACAAACTATTGCATACATCAGGCTTCCTATTGCTGAAGAGTAGGGGACTGCTTCCATTTTTTCAATCTCTTTCTTTGAAGAGGGACATGAGCTCTTTCTCAACTTGAAATGGTTAACTAGGGGAGTATTAACTGGCTTTGCATCTCCAATGTGGAAATGTTTGATTATCCGTTTAACATATTTTAGTTGTTATAGCCACAACCTTTTAGTTTTCCTATCACAAACAATCTTCATGCCCAAAATTTGTTGTGCTAGGCCTAAGTCCTTCATGTCAAAGGACTTGGATAGTTTCTTCTTTAGTTTGTTAACCAACCTATCCTCACCAATGATTAACATATCATTAACATAAAAGAGTATGACAAACTTGTCATCCTGGAATCTTCGAACATAGACATATTGATCTGCAACAAGTCTCTTGTAACTATGACTCATAATGAATGGGTCGAACTTCTTGTATCATTGCCTCGGCACTTGCTTGAGGCCTTAGAGATTCTTCTTTAGCTTGCAGACTAAGTGATTTTTCCCTGGAGCTTCAAACCCTTCTAGTTGCTCCATATAGATTTCCTCCTCCAAATCTCCATGGAGAAAAGCTGTCTTCACATCCATCTGTTTGAGTTCCAAATTCAAGCTGGCTACCAATTTGAGTACGACTCAGATTGACATCATCTCACCACTGGTGAAAATATCTTGTCAAAGTCGATTCCCTTCTTCTACTGGAATCCTTTGACAACCAATCTGGCATTATGCTTTATTAGCTTTCCTTCGCCATCTTTCTTAAGCTTGAACACTCATTTGTTCTTTAGGGCTTTCTTTCCTTCAGGAAGTTTCACTAACTCATAAGTTTGATATTTTTGCAAAGAACTCATCTCTTCTTGCATTGCCTGCACCCAAAAGCTTCTATCAGCATGAGTTTGAACTTCCTAGAAACTCTCCCGCTCCCCCTCATCAGTAAGCAGAATATAGTCTGATTCCATATATCTCCTCAACAAAATCAATAGGCGGCCTCTTACTGATCTTTTTGATAAAGTTTTATCAACCCAAGGAGGTTTATCACCATCTAAGCCTTATGGTGATACACCGACTTCTAGTGGAGAGAGTTCTTGCTCCCCCTGCTCAACACCCTGAGCTTCTTCTTCTACTTCTGAATCTTGATCCTGTATATCCTCATTATCTATGGCAAACTGTAATGGTGTAGGATCTAGAGTATAGGAACTAAGCTCTACTAACATTTAGGAAACTTTAGTTCCTATGTGCTAGTTTTTATGGAACACAACATCCCTACTTCTGAGTATTCTCTATCACTGGATTCCATAACTTGTATCCAAATTCTTCATCTCCATATCCAACAAAGATACATGGAGTTGACTTGACATCGAGCTTCTGTCTCAGCTCCTTGGATATGTGTGCAAAGGCTTTGCACCCAAACACTCTCAAGTGAGAGTAAAATACATCTTTTCCAGACCAAACCTTCTCAGAAAATTTAAATTCCAGTAGTGCAGAAGGTGATCTGTTGATCAGGTAACAAGTAGCATAAACAACTTCACCCTAGAATGGCTTTGGTAACTTGGCCATTCTGAGCATGCATCTTGTTCTTTCCATGATGGTCCAATTCATTCTTTCGGCTACACCATTGTGCTAAAGGGTATATGGGACCATCTTCTCATGTCGAATACGGTGATCAACACAGTATGCAGCGAACCTTTTGGAAATATATTCTCCTCCATTGTCCGTTCGCAGGCACTTCAACTTTTTTCCCATCTCTCTTTCCACTAAGGTGTGGAAACTCTTAAAGTTCTCGAAGACTTGATCCTTTAATTTCAAGACATATACCTAGACCATTCGTGAAGCATCATCAATGAATGTCATGAAATATCTGTTACCTCCCAATGAATCTTCTTCCATGGGACCACATACATCAGAGTGTACCAAACTCAACAACTATGATCTTCTCTTCGTAGAGGAATTAAACGAGACTCTACATTGTTTGCCAAACAAACAGTACTCGTAAGGGTTTAATGTTGTTCCTTTGGCAACTTTCATGAGTACCTTCTTCACAAGTGTATCCAACCCTTTTTCACCCACGTATCCGAGTCTCTTGTGCCATAGATTCGGTGATGCCTCGTCTTCCACCGCATTGAGGCTATCAGAACCGATCTTCACATGGGTCTTTTATAACGTACCACAAATATGTCATCAGGCAACAACCATGGCACCTTGTGACAGTGCCTTTGCTGAAGTAGCTATCATAGTCTTGTCGATCAAGGGTTTTTTCAGAAATTAGGTTGAGCCCAAGGTCAGGAATGTGTCAAATATCCTTCAACACCATGGTGCAACCAATGTTGGTTTTTATCTGCGCTTCGCCAACTCCCACGATCTTCGAGGAACTGGCATTCTCCATCCGTACCGTACCAAAGTCTCTTGCTTTGTATGTAGTGAAAAATTCACTATGGAAAGTGGCGTGGTATGATGCTGCTGTGTCTACCACCCACTCAACATCGTGGCTTGCAAAGTGCAGACATGTCTCATCACTAGTAGAGAGTATTGCCACATCTCCCGAAAGAGTGACAAGAGTTTCACCATCTTATTTCTTCAACTTACTGCTTTGACCTTGCTCCTTTTTCACCCATGTATCCGAGTCTCTTGTGCCAAAGAGTTTCACAATGGTAACACTTCATGTTACCCGTCTGCTGGTTCTTGTTACTGCTGGAATTTCCACTTGGTTAAGACTTCCCTCTGTTTCTACCTCAACTTCTCCCTCTATCATTACCTTGAGGCCTTCCTCTACACTCAGTGACAGGGACATGAGATTGATTCATGCTCATCAACTTTCGTTTGGCCTCCTCATTGAATAAGGCATACTTAACCATTGTCAAGTTAAGTTTACCATCTGGAGTAGAGTTACTGAGGGAGACCACCAGCATCTCCCAATTGTCTGGTAATGAACTAAGAAGTAGCAGAGCTTGTTCTTCATCACCAAGATTCAATTTGATGGACCAGAGCTGGTTAACTAGGTTTTAAAACTCGCTAGTGTGCTCGAAAACAGAGGTGTCACTCTTCAACTTCAAGTCAACAAGCCATCTCATCAAGAGGGCTTTGTTTCGACCAGTCTTAGCTTGATACATATCCTCCAACTTCTTCCAAAGGTTATATGCATCTATCTCTTGGGCCACATGGTGAAAGACACTATGGTCAATCTATTGCCTGATCTAACCGATAGTCTTCTTGTGCATCTTTTTCCACACTTGATCCGTAAATTCATCTAGCTTCTACACTTCATTTTCCAAGGGGTCAAACAAATCTTTACAGTTCAAGAGATCCTCATCCAAGGTCTCCAAAGACTATAATTTGAGGCATTCAGCTTTATCATAGCACCTGATGCTGAAACCTCCATGGGTTTAGACTGATTCTAAATACAAAATACAAGTATAGGATCTTCAAGGTGGAATATCAAAAAATGGACAGCACCATTGTGTCCGGAAAGCCTAATTTTGTAGGAAATGAGTCTTGTTTTGTCATACTCGGACTCAAGTAGCACAAGGATGAGCAAAAGAACCAAAATAGGAACTCTGTCGCTCGTGCAAAGCATGGCGCGTGAAAAACGCGTAGGAGAATGGAAGTCACAGGCCTTTTAAGGGTCAGAAGTGTGTGAGGTGTGTGTACATCATGCGCAAAGACTTTTCTGGAGCGCTTGGTGCACATGTGTGTCATGCGCTTGATCCTCCCCTGGGCGCGTGTCTAGAGTGGGCTTCACTCCCAGATCTTCAGGCAGAGTGCGGGGGCGCGTTCAGCATCTATTCATCCTCCAGTTTTCATGACTTTTCTTGTCTCAATGAGACGAACATAGTGGTATGCTCAAATTTATAAACTGAGCAACACACTAAAAATGAGTTTTCTAAAAAAAACTCCTTCCAACAATCACTCTTATACCACTTGTCGGGGAAACAAAGCCACGACAGTACTCCCTTCTGCCACTGCACTACCGTTCCACCTCTCATATGTTGGGAAAATCAGCACAGTGGAATGAATAAAAGTGAAAATAAAAGAGCACACCCACTCACACAGTGACACTAAGAATCTAACGTGGTTCAACAACTGCCTACATCCACAGAAAAGAGTTTCACTAATAAATAGCGGTACACAAGAAAATATTACATAGGAAGAGGATCACACTCCACTCAACTCAACTCTCTTCTTTTCTCATAGAGCTCTCCTAGCTCTCTCTCATTTCTCTTCTTCCCTTGGTGTGTCTAAGGCTCTCGCTAGGAGTCTCAATTTATAGGCAAACGTATATCTCCTCGCCTGTATGAATGCATTCAATTTGTAACTGCAAATGCAGTTACCTGCTCAGCAGCCATTGTGGACTGCTTCGCATGGACTTCAACATCATACGCCTACAATAGCCAGGCGTGAGCACACAACCCCTTCACATCGTGTGTCGCCAAACATCACCACCGAAAGTAACCTCCACTGTCGTGTTTGTCCACGTCGTAATCTCCCACGAAGTTGCACCCTCACGACCTCCCCACGGCCTCTATTACGTCCAACAACCTCACCATCCCAAATTCAAGCCAACCACATCACTGCTCCTCCCTCAAATCACCATAGTGCCTAGCCCACACGAAGCCATAGCCACCCACACACAGGGCAACACCACCAGTAGCCTTCAACCCGTTGTCCCATATTTTCCCACTCCCAAAATAGAGCATTTAACTTTCCTTTGTGAGACACTACAACCATCACTTTGAGACCCCACAAAACTGCCGGCAAAGACCTCCCATCACCCCCAGTTAGTTGCATGCCACCTTAGTCTCACGGTGAGCTTCATCTCATCTCTCGCGTTTGGCTTGCTCATCCCATTACCTCTCTGTCACTCATCACCCTCTCTCTTTTACTAGTGCTTGGCCGCTCATATTTCCTTCGTGGCCACCATCGTTCACCACAGTCATCGTGGCTCCACTTCTCTCGATGAGTTTTTGTTCCTCCGTCGCATGGTCTTGGCCTGGAAAGTCTCGGGTTCTTTATTCCATATTTTTTCCCAAGAGCCATGCAAGTTTATTACCCAGAACACCTTTGTCTTTTGAATGTTTCATAATGGGTATGATTTTATATTAAACCTATTTTACGTAGGTTTGATTGTAGTATATGAAATTCCCTTTAAAAAAAAAAACTGATTAAGTCTATATATATTTAATGAAAATTTTACTTTCCTATGTTAATCAATTTTGTTAAAATTATGTTAAGAGAAATTTTTAAACTAGAGATGTATTTTATGTGGCACAGTTGTAATTAGTAAAGATATTAATATGCAGTTTTAGAAATAATTCAGAGTTTAATAGTCAAAGATATTATGTGGATATTAAGGAATTTGGGATGTGATGATATTTTAGGGTTATGAGAATTTTAGGTTTTGAGGAATTAAAATAGGTTAATTTTAGCATTTTAGGTTAAGTATTGAAATACGTGTTCGACAAGAAATTTATGAATATTACGTGACTATTTAATAAGTGACAAGTAACTTTCATTCAACATTGTTTTGGAGAAATTCAAAAAGTTAAAAAGTCCAAGTAAACAGGGTTCCTATACTAGACTTTGTATAAAAAGAAAATGAAACGAAATTGAATTTGAAAATATGCATGTTTTTTTTTAAAGAAATCTGAAAAGAACATCAGATATGTGTTCTGCATATGCATGAAATCTGTATAAGAGGAAGTATTTTCTGTCATAACTGGTGTAGAATTGAGCTAATTTTGTGCATTCTGTTTCTGAACTATGCAAAAAGAGTGAGTATGAAATTTATGAAAACTTGTACATGTGATGCAAAAATATTCTGAAACTAATTTTGAATATGTGAAAAGATCTGAATTTGTTTAGTACTCTATTTGGATATGTTGTGGCATCTAAAAACTTTGGCATTAGATTCTGATTTTGTATTATAATTAAGTCTGATTTTGATGTTCTGTTCGGTTTCCATTACAGCCCAGCACAGGTGATAATAGTGGCATACGGCCCAACCACAGGTTATAATAGTGGATATGGCCCAACCACAGGTAATAATAGTAGATATGGTCCAACCACAGGTTATAATATTGGATACGGCTCAACCATAGGTTATATTAGTGGATACCGCCCTTCCATGGGTTAGAATTATAATTTATAATTCTACCACGGGGTTAAACATGGTATACGGCCCAACCATGGGAGATAATAGTGGACACGGCCATTCCACGGGTTATAATGGTGGTTTATAACCCTACCACGGCCGTTAAACATGATATCTATCCCAATGTGATGCTCTAATATGATGAAGATGAGCTTTCAAATTTTGATATGCCAAAGGATTTTTGGAATAAGAATGTTTTCTAAAAGTTTCGCTTTGATATTTTTGGTAGCATGTTTTAATTTTGCATACTGAAAGCAAATATTTTTTATTCTGCATTCTGAAAGTAATTATTTTGTTTTGTATTCTGAATTCTAAAATTGTTGATATTTACATAATAGTATATATTCTCTGCTTACTGAGTTGTTGATAACTCACCCCTTATCTTCACAATATTTTTCAGATAATTTTGATATCTCAACTGGAAGTCAAGAGTAGGAAGTGTTAGCAAGGTTTGATGATCAAGAGGAATAAGTACCAGAGGGTACAAGTTTTTATTGGAGAGTCCTTTTTTAGTAGGTTTATGATTTTATGTTATTTGGTATTTGGAAGCATGGATATTTAAGAAACTTTAAGGAGTTTATAAATTATTTCATTGGAGTATTTATTTGGTGTCTTGGTGGAGGAATATATATATTTGATTTGAATAAATGGATTTGTATTTTGACGGAGAATTTGGAGTATAGAAACATGTTTGAGAGATGGTTTTAGGTTACAAGAGATAACTCTCTGAACTTTCGGGAACGGGACGTTACATATAGACTCCAAATTCTCAATGTCATAGAAAAATTATTATTTCAAACCAACTACCTCAATATAATCAACTTTCCAAAATACCAAGTCATCAGAATACGACAAAATTACTTAATAAAATTTCTAAATACTCATATAAACCTTCTATGTTTAATCTACTACACTTAAACCATCTCACCCACACTCCATAATCTTGATTCTCAGTTGAAATATTCAAATCATCTGAAAATATTATGGAGATAAGGAGTGAGTTATCAACAACTCAGTAAGCAAAGAATATATGGTAGTATGTAAACATGAGCCTTTTCACAGAGTTCAGAATGTAAACCAAAATATTTTAGTTTCAGATATGCAGATCCAAAACATGTTATCAAAATATCAGATCGACAGTTCAAAATGTTCATATATAAAAATGTCCTTTGGCATAACATAACTAAACATCATCATCTTATCATAACATACCATATCAAAGTATCATATCATATCAAAGACCATGTTTTACCTTGTAGTAGGGTTGTGCATTCTGTGAAGAGTCAAGTAGAACATAAATCATCATGATATCAAAACGATTGCACTCAAAATAGAGACCACTATTATATCCCATGGCAGGACTAAAAGTCCCTATTATATCTCGTGACAAGGTCATATGTCACTATTATATCCCCTGACACGACCAGATGTCACTATTATCACCCATGACAAGGCCATATATCAGAGCAAAACGGAATCAGAATCATCGGATCATGACCAGACACAGAATCAAATACATAATCATAAAGTCATGCTACATCATATCACAATAGAGTACTGAAACAAATTCAGATCATTTCACCTATTCAAAAAACAAATTCAGAACATCTTTGCATCACATGCACAAATTTTCATAAATTTCGTATTCGCTCTTTTTGTATAGTTCAAAAACAAAATGCCAAAAATTTGCTCATATCTATACTAGTCATGACATACTTTCCTCTTTTATATATATTTCATGAGTTATGCAGAACAAATAACTGAGGTTATTTCCACATTTCTTTTCAAAACATATCATACACATTTTTCATAAAATCAATCTTAGTTCATTTTTTAATGCAAAGTCTAGCATAGGAACCCTACTTACTTGGACGTCTTAACTTCTATGAACTTCCTCACAACAGTGCCGAGAGAATATTGATCGTCACCTATAGAAAAGTAATGTAACTTGGGTAAATTTTTAATTGAACTCGTACTTCCTAATCGCACCTGAAATACTTAAATAAACTATTTTTCCTGAAGATCTAAAATTCTCGTAACCTTAAAATATCACCACTTCCGAAATTAATCGATACTTGCTTAATTTCTCTTACTACTACACTCTAAATTATTTCTATAAAATAAAGTGCATGACTAACATATTTACTCAAATAAGACTAAGCCCATGTAAAATACATCTCCAATTTATTAATCACTTAACATAATTATAACAAAATCTATTAAAATAAATAGCAAAATTTCATTTAATAAAAATAGGCTTAATTCAATTTAAAATGTTCAAAATAAAATTAAACACTCATTACTTATTACTGAAATTTAATTATAAAAATTTAATACTATTTAATATAATTCAAAACGTTCATTATTTTATGTAATAATACTTATCCTTAAGACTAGGCCTGTGCATAAAGACCCTAAATCCGATCCATCTGTGATATCAAACATGGCCCACCTGACTTTCAATGGGTTCATCCACTACAACATTATCCCCTTTTTGCGGCACACATTCTCGCCACAAATGCTCACTTCCATCACCGCATTATTGTATTTGTGTCCCAATTCTATCGCCGCATCATGGCCACAAAACATAGGTCTCATAAAATAATTTGTGGCGAAATGGACACAAGACGCAAAAAGACAATTAATTGCGGTGAAAATATGTTGCCACAAAATAAGGGAAGTGTATGCCACAAATACAAAACCAAATGGTTTAAAATAACTAATTGCGGCGCCATTTTCTACGTCACAATTGTGTCTTATTTCGCCACGAGAGAAATAAATTTTTAGCGGCGAAATTCTCACCGCCGCAATTGTGTTTTTTATGTGCAGATATATCATTTAGCGGCGAAATTTTTATCACCACAAAATGTAAATTGGCGCCGCAAATATACAAGGTAATTATTAGTGGCTAACTGGTTGTATCGCAAATATGTCATCGTATGTCGCCGCAAAAAGCAAAATAATAATCGCCACCATTTAAAAACTATCACAAAAGGGCTTAATTTGAGAGCCAAGCATTTTGGTGGCCCTTCAGGCGATATTAGGCTCATAGCATATAACCTTAGACACAAAAAAATCTTCAGCAACATCGTTTATTGCATTAACATTGTTAATATTTTATTTTACCCTGTTTTGCATGAATATTTTTGGGGCATGATCTGTATTTATACTAGTCTTGGTAAAACTAGCACAATTTATTTTATAGATACACAGATCACCAAACCAATTTGGTAAACCTTGAGTATGGGAATATGGGGCTGTGTACACAGATCACGTATAAAATCTCAATCACTAATAAATAGCACAATGAACACATATGCCATATTATATTTATATTCCAACCATATAAGCAGTGGATTAATTCCTACCATTCAGTCAAGTATTGGACTAGAACTTAATATCATGTTCACAAATAACCAATGAAAGCAATATAGTAGACAACAATAAACAGTTTAACACTGACATTATAATGCATATAGCACAATCCCCTTTGTCTTCTTCACTGATGCATGCGAGTTAGTTCATATCGCATAAAGCCCTCCTTGTCTGCAGCCCCAACATCATAGTTTATCCCTGTTCATCAAAATCCCAGCTTTCAAGTTCCCATACTCGTGCAGCCCCAACTGGTGTATTAAGAAAAAACTATTAGAATTGTTTTCATAACCTTCACACTTTTTATATAAATCTAGCCACACATATCTTCCCCCTCAATAGCACAAATTTACTAATTTATAGAAACACATTATAAGCATCAATATCAGAGGCTGTGGAATTTCGTTACCTCAAATTCCTAGTTTCAAATTTATAGGGAGAGCTTGTGTCACACCAGAAGAAAGCTTAGAGGTATGTCCTACAGGAAATCAGTCCCTCTCCTGTGCTCCAACCACAAAATCATGGAAACTGCCCATGGCAATCCAAACTAATATAACGTTCTCTATAGGAGTAGTCCTCCCATTACCATCAAATGAAGTCAACTTTGGACATCCACACCACAAAAACTGTACAGTTGCTTCCAAAATAAATCACTCTTCAAAAGTCCCAACTACAATTTATAATACCATCCAAAACCCACATGTAGTTGTCTACTATTGCTTTCAAAATGGCCTCCCATCTTGACCCTGCAAAATTCACAAAAATACCAAAAAACCAAAAAACAGCATTTTCAAATACTTATGCAGCTCCCTGAGTCTCCCTTGGAGACTCTCCCTGGGATTGCTGCTGTGAAATGGAGTGTGTCATGAATTTGTCAAACTCTTCTTGTTTCACTAAAATCTCCTGAACATTTGATCGTAATTCCTCATAATGGTCCTTGTAAAACTGAGAATCTTGTGATGCATTGTCAGCATTTTCCCCACATTGTCCACTACTCGATGCATTAGGCATGACCATTTCACCCAATCCCCTTGCATATCCTAATCTATGCCCAAGAACCTCCTTAAAGACTTCTGCCGCTGCCTCCTTTGTCCGATTCTCTAGTTCCATTTCATTTAACTTATCCACCATTTGATTCTTCAACAATAATAGGATTAGGTTATGGAAAATTATTATCATAATGGATAGCAAAAGTAATAATGAATGCAATGACATTCCACCACATTATAATAACATGTGAACTTAAGATATTTACAATACTCACATAAAGATCTTCTGTCATGTTGGTGACAAAGCCTTTTTTTTTTCTCGACCAGCGTGACTCTTTAAAGAAGTCAACAAGGTTTCTTATACTATCACGCTGCTTGATCCAACAATAACAAATCAGTGTGAAGGCCATTAAGTTTAACGAATTACTTTAAGCTGGCACAAATTAAAATTACATGCCTAAAATACCGCTAATACACAATTATTACCTTTTCTTCTAGTAGCCGAACAAAGGACTTCCTTCCAACTATGTGGTTTGTTTGCTACTGCTTCCTATTGGCCTTGTTTTGCTCAGACAACATCTGTGGATAAACCATTGATTCCCCCTACAACCACCAATAAGCATCAGACCAACACACAAAATATTCAACAAAAAATGATATGTAATAATTGATTTAACATAATGAATGACTTCACACAAATCTGAGTTCTAAGGTGGCCTTTTTACCTTAAACTCCTCACTCCCCCATCGACTGCATAGCACTCGCCAAATGTCTTCTGTCACCAATGAAGGGCAATTATTGAGGGCCTCGTTTTTACTTCCATAGCCCAGGTATAGTTTATGTAGCTGATAGTGGAAGGCATTGAACCTCTTCCGCAGTTGGTTTAAAACTGTCTTGCAATGGTTTGGCTTTTCCCATGAAATTATAAAATCAGCCTAATTGCAAATGCCAGAGACATCCATATTATAATACTATAACAATGAGAATATTTAACTCTAAACTATATCTAGAAGAAAGAGTTTTGCTTACTTTGACACGACTACATAGCTCATCTTGTTCAACCTCAGACACATCATTCCATCGAGGGTAGCTCATGTCCACATGATGTTTTACTATCCATGAGACACGTCCAGCAAATATTGATGCGCTCTCGCATGAGACCTTCGTATCCCCATCCTTGATGAGCAAAGGAATGGGTCCTACCTTTCGAAGTTTGTCAAACAATGTTGACTTTGCTGGTCCCCGGCCACATTTCTTACCCATAGATACTAAATGTTCCATCCAGAAAATAATACTATTAGAAAATAATAGTGGTCATATTTGTGTACTAAAAACAATGTGCACCCGTATATCAACTTCGAGCTCAAATAAAACAACTTCATCTCACGTGCTAAGCTATTTTATAATGTATTCATACCTGCACCAATCAGGCTACCTGGATCCACCCTTTGGTTTGGAAACTCGGTTTCAAATTCAACATTTGGTGGTTGAGTCGAGTCATCCAATGACTCATTCTCATCTTGCAGTCTTTGTCCATTATGGGGTGGCAATTGTGAGTGTTGTATTGTCGATGAAGGTCCAACACCTGTGTTGCCTCTACCCCTTCCACGTCCTCTCCCTCTTAGGGTTCACGCCATTGTCACACAAAGCAGTATTAATTACTAGTTACTTTTGCTGCATCCAAATCATATATCAATTAGAAGCCTTGTAAAAACTACAAGAATTCCTACTTAGAGAACTGGCTGTAAAGAAGGTTCCGCCTTTTTACCAAAACCTTTTTTTAAAATGGTGTTGTAAACACAGTAATATATAAACTCTCTACTACCACCCATATTACAAAAATAATTTTGATGTAACTTTTGTATATGTACCCAATCAGCTTTTACTACTCAACCCCTATCCATCCAGTACATCTCCCCCCTCAAAATACTGTTGAGAGTTGTCAGATATAGCTCTTACAATCTCAAATGATCCCTTTCAAACATTAGCAAAGATATAAAACCGAGTTATAACATACAATGTCACAAGGGTGATCAATAGATCATAAGATAAGACCTCCACGTTAAGTTATTGCAAAAATATATGAAACACCTGGATGCTCCAATTGCAAAACAAATTTGAAAATGTTAGAATGTCTCGAAAAAATAACACAACTGGAATAAGTCAAACATGATTATTCTTTACTTAATCTAACTGGTGAAAATGATCCGAGTCCTGTGTTCACAAAGTTGGCCATGCATATGAATTAAGTTTCAACAAATTAAAATAATTAGTGTAAAGGGCGGATGTCAAACACTAAATACATGTAGTACCCAAGACGTAAACTTCTCATCCAAGACGCTTAAAAATCATTCTTAGTTTAACCACACGCAAATGCCATGCAAATTCCTTTCATTTTTTAGGAAATCATTTATTAACTAACCACTTGAGGGGTATCGATTATCCAGATAACATGGAACTATAACGCAGCTGGACAAAGTTTATCTTCCCTGATGAACAACATACAGGAACCCTCAATCAATAAAATGAATTGACAATGAGAAATTACCCAATGCACTTGAGGAATTATCTCTTGGCTGTGCCACACTAGGTGAAGCTATGTCCCACCATCGTGCGCGGTCTAGCTTCTCACCATGAGTGACCAAGTGGTGCTTTTTGCCTTCCCAATTCACACACCATAGCAATCCGCGTGACTTAGAAGAAAAGAGTGAATCCGGGTGAAATGATTGACAGATTGCACTTGATACAGCTGGGCTCCAACACGTTAATTACTGATGAGTCCTGTAATATTTCGGTGCGCGCCAATGTATCCCGCCCAATACATGACCCCTCAATTTCTTGTCTATTTCTTTTAAGGATAATACAGTGCCACTACTAGGAGCCGTTAAGCTATTTTATGTTTTTTTTTAGCAATTCTTTTTTATATAGATTTTTTTACTACTTTTAAATATTTTAAAAAAATAAAATTCACAATATCATTAAAAAATACTTCTTTAATCACGAAGTAAAACAAACCAAAAAAAAAAAATATTAGTCTTCCTGTTGGGAACTCCCGTTGTGATTTTTTTTTACTACGTGATTAAAGAAGTGTTTTTTAATGATGTTGTCAATTTTTTTTATTTTTTATGAAAATCACGTAAAATACGATCTCAATCGAAGTCTAACTCCAATTGCAATTGCAACCTTGGCTAAAACATAGGATTGATGCAATAATACATTTATTGATAAACGCATTGGATAAGCTATTAACATCATTAATAGTACAAATTTATAGACACACGCAAGTAGCACTCATGTTTTAGGTCCCGTTTAGTTGATAGATTTAGCTAAGATCAATTCAGTTGGGTCCTGCATATAAAGTAGTGTTAAGTTAAAAAAGATTATGAATCTCACGTGTAAGAGCATCCTCATTAGAGTCCCTATATCCCATATATCCCTATAATTTAGGGATAATTATAGGGTTTTCTTCAAAAGTCCCTCCTCATTGGATTCTCCATTATAGGGGAAATGTTTAGGAAATAATAGTGGTTCCCCAAATATGGGGAATCACAATTCATTCCTCAAATCACTTTTATCAATATTTTATTCATTTCAATTAAATTAATTCTTATTCCAATCATCTACATTTTCTCTTATACTTATATTTATTATAATTTTAAATAATATTTTTAAAAATAATTTAAATAACTCTAAAAATATAAAAAAATAATAATTTTAAAAATATTAAAAATAATTTAAATTCTATTTAAAATATTCATTAGAGTAATTGTTCAAAACATAAGAAAAAATATTGAGTAGTTAAATTTGTAAATAGAAGTGAGAGAAAAAAGTAATAAAGAAAGAATATAAAAATATTATTTTAATAGAATAGAGATAGGGATGGGGAATGGGATGTAGAAGGTTTTTGAAAGTTGAGTAAAATTTAGGAAAAAGTTTTAGGGAATGTAATTTTTAGCTAAATTATAAGAAATTTTATGGGGAATCCAATCTGGATGCTCTAAAGAGATAATTTTGAGTTGAAATAAGTTCTTTACTATGTAGTCAGTATTAATTAGAGAACTTTCAAATAAACCTTGAGTTTGGAATTTGTTTGAGTGATGATCATGCACATCAATAGTTGATACGTAACTAATTCATTTGAACATAGTCACTTAGTGAAGTAATATATACTGTTTTGTTCATCATTTATGGGAAGATGAGATATAGATATTATCAATTTGATGTGCTAATTTGGCATTAAAAACTTCTAATCATACCAATCACGAAAGGTATCCAAGAGAACAACATTCAATATCTTTAAAGTCACATCTGAACAATTGAGTACTCAAGTGAGTTGTGTTTTCAAATGGACATTTGCACCATATCCATATAACAAATTCATGAGATTCCAAAAGAACGTTACTAAACCACAAAAACATAATCACCCTTTCCCTGAAAGAAGAAAAATCATTTTTCTTGAAGAATAATTCACCATATCCATACTACGCCCTTTAGCTGTAGCCCTGTTATAATCTTCAATCGGCCTCATTCAAATTATACTTCAAAGTTATTTCTACATGAAATAAAAAATTATGTTAAACATATAATTAATTGAAAGGACTAAAAGAAAACATATAATTTATTTATGGTAAAAATTATAAGAACTTGAACAATATACCAATAAAAACATATAACTAATCAAATGCAAACCAACAAACATAGAAAGTATGTCCACATCATTAGTGAGAGCATCAAAACTTGAACAAAAATCTAAGTCAGTTTTAAATAGAGATAATTGCTCTTGAGTATTAACTTGATCTCTTTGTTTTGGATCCTTCTTCTCTCACAAGATAGAGAATAAATCACAGTTTTTGAATCTCTTCATCACAAAGTGTAACTACATGATAAAAATGCTTCACCAGGTCAATGGAAATTGACCAACCAACCAACCAACCTACCTACCTATTAAAATAATGAAATGTGCTTATCAAGAACAATGCAAAAATGTAAACCAACTTTATTTAAAATAAGAACCAAGTGCTCATTACTATATATTGTGATATAACGAGAGAGCCAACATTGTTTTGTATGAGGAGCAGCAGTAAAATGAAAAAGTCAGACATAAATCACTTCCAGAGATTTTTTTTCATTCAGGTGATCCAATCATATCCTACTAGGTAAAGTGAATGAAACCCAAAGACTCTTTGTATGACACCCCTCTGGTATTTGTTTAAAAGTGCGAATGTTTAGTTTTTAACACCCATAAACCCAGCCCTTTCTCAATGATAAAAAATATACATTAACACAACTAGCACCCATGTATAACCATACGCAAAATACAATATATATATATATATATATTGTTATAAAGTCATACGGGTGGGCTACCCCAAATATTGTTTTTAAACAGTGGTTAAAAAGTGCAATGAGTTTATTCTACTTGATAGAAATGATGAATAATAGTGGTCATATATATTTGGGGTGTAAAACCACATGAAGCAAATAAAATAAGAGAATCTGGAAAAAAAAAAAACTAGAAGGCCATATGTACCTGTTTATGGGTCTGCACTAGTGCTTGTATGACCCTCTTCATCGGTATCCTCATCTACCCCTTCATCGGTTGAATATATATCCTCATCACCACTATTATTAGAGCTTGCATCCTCACAACGGTCGTCGATAAAAGGCTCATCTTCAGCAACCTCATTAGATGTTTGTCCTAATTCCGTGGGAGAAACCGTGATGGGCTGGACATCTTCCCTTTGCAATGGAGATAGCAAGCCGTTGTGGTCGATGTTCACAGCTGCGTACACGTTAGAAGATTCATCCTCTTGATATGCATCACTTACGGTAGCATCATCTCCATCATCATCAATGGGCAACTGTGGAATGTCATACACATTCCTATATGTTATCTTTTGTCCCACATGCCAAGACCCACCTAACTTAATGCCTTTGAGGCAGAAAACTTGTGAAGCTTGGCTAGCCAATATAAAGGGATCATCTTTATACCATCTGCGTGACATATTCAGACTTGTGACATGGTCACTTACATGTATTCAGACTTGTTGGCATTTTCCTTCCAGTACAGTATGCAATCATTTGAACATGAATGTATTTTTGTATACCTAAAACCCAAACCTTGCTCCAATGATCGTGCCTCATTAAATGAGTTAGGCAAGAGTGCATTGGGAAAAGCAGTCTTCAATAGTTCTAATAGCATGTTAAAGGACTTAACACTCTAGCCGCCAATTGTTTTGATGTGGAGTAACTTCACAATGAATGACAGTTTTGTAAATTTAGTGCAACCATCATATAGTGGACGCTGGACATCTTCAACCAGAGACTCAAAATTGGAAGGTTCTGGTTCGAATGAGCTAGGTCCCACATTGTGTGTAGCCATATCCTACTCAACACCAACCGCGGTGGCATCAGGGATGTCGCCTAGCATATCATCTATGTCATCAATGTAACCATGATCATCACTGTCATCAGAATCTTCCTCATTGTCTCGAAAGTTCATAGATTCTTGCTCCCCATGAAATATCCACTCAGTGTGAGTTGGATCAATACCGG
The DNA here is from genome assembly GCA_029856935.1 of Cyclocarya paliurus. Lineage (NCBI taxonomy): Eukaryota > Viridiplantae > Streptophyta > Magnoliopsida > Fagales > Juglandaceae > Cyclocarya > Cyclocarya paliurus. Next base: position 10,812,721 of record CM056948.1, read on the forward strand.
TAATAAATAAATGGCGTTCAACCTCACTTATAGAATGGAACAAATTATTAGAACAGGTACGACATAGGCACCTCACCCTATTGTTGCCACCCGCATGAGCTCTCGTCATTCTGAGGAATTGTCTAACCCCTTGGCCATATTCCTCAAACCTAAACCTATCGGTCAAATGCATCCAACCTTTGTCCATCTAATTAAAATGAATGCAACATTATCAGGAGAAATACAAATGTTTTGGTTGAATATGAGAATATGGGATAAGTAAAATAATGTTATACCCTATATTGGAACCTTCAAAGCTGAAATTAAACACAAACACTGTCCATCAAACGAATTAGTATTGGTTGAAATCCTGTACATAAGCACCTAATAGCAAGCTGCCTGCCCATATTCCAATCTTCATATAAATACTATTTTTGAGTGGACGGTTTTAGGCTTCGAAAGAGTAGGTGATGATTTTACAACTTGTGAGGTGTAAGTTCAACTCTCTCCGATATTTTAGCAATCCCCTTGCTAGTTGAAGGAAGGAAAAGAATCAATTAAAAATTAAAAACTTGTCTTTACTTTTGTTGGGTTAAGGAGGAAGGAAGGTGTCCTTAAATTTAAAAATAAGGATTAGAATTTTATGTTGTAGAATCTTCTCTGTCCAGATCATGTAAGTTTGATGGAAAATTGAAGATGATTATGATTCATTGTGGTTGATGTTAGCACATGGGAGCCTCCACCCATTTTAATAGACCACAATCATAGAAGACATCAAGGCATAAGCTGGCAAACCTTAATTGGAGGCCCATTAAAATATCAAGCGCCACAAAAGTAATTTATGGGCCTTGTTCTTTGGGTTGGATCCATGAATATTAAGAATACACAAGGATCAAAGAGTTCTATGAATTTCTCATTTATTGATAAACATCTAATGAGACCTAATATTTGAATTCTTGAATACATTTATTGATAAACATCATTATTAAAGTTGTTTCTTAAAACAGAATTTAAACTTCAAATTCTTGCTGATAAACACCTAATATCAGCAATAATAGCAACTACAGTTGGGGCTTCACACCCAATCGGTTGACAAGTTGTGCCTCTCAACTAGATAAGCCCCAACATTTAAAATGAAGTTCACAATCAGCTATGAACTTCATTTAAAATTAGAGAGAGCTTGACACAACTTAAAAAGTGCAGTCCACACACGAGGTTCAAACTGTGAAGATCTGGTGGTTGTGTGAACTGAAAATGATTAGTTGAAACTTTACATTGAAGAGTGAATTTCACACATTCAACCAAAAGTGAAGCTTGAAGCAGATGTGTGTAATTCAACCAAAACATGGACATTCAACTGGTGTGTGAACTTCATTTGGTTGAATGCATCTTCAGTGAAGTTCACACATACACTAGCTTGACACACTATTTAAACTACAATTAAAATAAAACATTGAAAATATAGTTTACATGGAGCACATTAGTGATTGTTGCAGCTTCAACTTCACATGACCATATATTTCATATTATCACCAGTGAATGTAGCCAACTACTTCAAAGTTTGCACACAATATAAGACAATGATACGTTGATTGATGCAATACAATACAAACATTATTAATCAAAATTGATGCAATTGTAAGATAATTGTGCCCAATTCCCAAAATCTAGTTTACTTATCAAAAAAAAAAAATCCCCAAACTCTAATCGTATTTCATATAGCCCTGGTGATTTTATCCCAAAAGGACCCCTTGCAACAAATATAATTACTATAAAATTCCACAGCCAAGGGAACAATACATGGAGAAGAAGAAAACAACTGAGAGGGGGGAAATAAACTTACCGAGGATGGCAGCGTCTGGGCTTAACGGACAGATTAGAAAATGTACGAGACAAAGTGAGAGAGAGAGAGAGAGAGAGAGAGAGAGGTCGAAAGAAAGAGACGAAGGGGAAAGGGACTAATGAAAGGCTAACGAACAACAAATTTTGGCATCACAGTTGGCCAAATCCGTTCGGCATGGGTAGTGGCGGCCAAATACGCGTGGGTATGCAGAGATGATCAAGTACTATTGAAAGGACAGAAATAAAAAGGGGGATATCACTTTTTGCGTCAACCCACTATCGCCGCAACCTTTAATAAGATCTCTAAAGGTATTAGTGACACAAGAGCACTGCCGTAACAATGTAATAGCGGCTCCCACTTGCTTTTAGCGACGATGTTTTTTGCGACGACAATTATATTGCCGCAAAAAAAGGTTTGTTGCGATGGATATTCTTTTGCAGCAGAGAACACCTCGCGAATGTTGAAAAAGCATTATTAGCGACAATAACTTTGATTGCCGCAAAAAGATTAGATGCAAAAAGAGGATAATGTTGTAGTGATCGGGTCTAAATCTCATACGGGTTTAAGCATCCTAGTATCCGTCGAAACCGATCACTGAAAACATCTCCTTTCTTCTCGAACCACTACAGCGAAAATCTGATTTGCAACTTGATAACCAAATATGTTCACCGTCGTCATACTTCTCCAAATCTGATCCGCAACTAGTTTAAACCTCTATTGCTTCCCTAGTGTTCCACCTTGCGTCCAAATCTGCACACTCTCTGTAACGCCCGTCCTCGTGGTGGGTATGTTTTACAAAATATTTTAGAAAATACGACGGAAATTACCGTCCAATTTAAAACCTTTCACTGTTCTTCCCAGGGTGCAAGACTCTACGTTAATAAATAAATTTTTGCTTTTACAATAAAAGAGGTTTGGGGTTTAAAACAGTGAAAAATATAAATCTTTAAAATAAAAGGCATTTTCTTACATTTAAAACCTTCATGCCTAGACTTCCGTGCCCTTCTCCTTTTGGCCGTGTCCCTCCTGAGCGTACTGCTCATTCAGTTCCTGTGGGGGGAGGGGCACACATAAAAACTAAAATGAGTCAAATACTCAGTAAGCGTTACTTCATACCATTAAAATATAAAAATATAGGTTTTCAGTCATGCATTCATCATTCCATACATACTATACGTACATGCATACGTGCTTTCGTTTGAAAACATCACTGACATGGTTTTTCTTCTTAAAAATCGATTTTCTTTTCATAAAACGTTTCTCCCGTCAGTGCCTACATTTCTTAAAGAGTGCCATGCATTCTTACGTTACTTTTTCTTTTCGTAAACGTCAGTATACGAGGGTTTTCATAATTAAAAACGTGTTTTCTTTTGGTAAAACCTTACCCCGTTACTGCCTTCAATTATTGAAGAGTGTCATGCATTCATACATTCTTTTCTTATCGCTTTCATAAGCCAGTGCACACTGTTACGCCCCGTGTGCTGGGGTTAGCGGCCTTTTGGGCCGATGGATTCGCCCGTGGCCACGGGTTGGAATCCCTTTCCGTCAGGGATGCAGCACTGGGTGCACTACCAGATACTACCGCCCGGCATTGCAATCTACCCATTCATTCATTTGGGTACCCCGTTCATTCATTTCATGTGGCCGTTACGTATTTTCATACATTTATGCACGCTCATGCTTTTCTTTCGTTCTTTCTTACGTTCATTCATTCATGGCGACTCTAGAGAGCCGCGGCTTTCATTCATTTCATGTGCATGAGCATGCCTTTCCTTTCTTTTCATTTCTTTTCGTGCTTTCATGTAAAAACGTATTTTCGTGAGAAAACATTCTTTTCGTGAGAAAACATTCGTTTGGGGCGAGAGCCCGAAAACATCTTTTCCTTCATCGTCTTTTCTTTGAAAATACATACAATAGATACCACGTATAGTCATCCATTCACATGCATACACTTAATACTTTTGGGTGCGTGAAAAGGGGCTGCCAAAGGGGGCCGTACATACTTATACTTTAAATGCGTTACATTTCGTTCTTCTTTTCGTAAACACGTCTGCCCTTGAGAAGGGAGACCATTTATTTTCTTAGCTTTCGTAAGGAAAAACGTTTCTTTTTTCTTTTTCATATCTTTAGAAAACTCTAGAAGAGTATGAACGTAACACTTACCTGGACTCCATACTACTTTCATACCATACAGTCCGTTCATACCGTACAGTCCATTCATGCGTGTCAGATGGCAACCTACATGCATACATAACCTTAACGTTATTCTCTATCTAGTGCATAAGCAACTGACTAGAAATAGAGCTATACTTTACTTAGACAACACTCTCCTTCTATACCGTGCTCTTTCACGTTTCTTACTATGATAAAAATCCTTAGAGACCCATTACGGTCTCTACTTCCTTCAACCTTGACGTTCTACTCTGAGTGCTTACTCACTAGGGTGAACTCATGATTCACCTTAAGATTAAACACTAGGACCTTTGTCCTGTTCTTCTTATTAACCACATTCCGACGCACGACTTAGACCAACCAAGTCATGCATCCCATTCTTAGACAGTACCTTCATCCTTACCCTCATGCATCTTAGCTCACTCTACTTCTCATGATCATCCGTACACATCACACGGCTCTACGCCAACCCTGAGGCTTAATTACCGCGTCATCATACATAGGACAGATTACCCATTATTTACGGTAAATCCGTCCGGCACATGTGTCTAACCAGACAACACACGTACCTTACCCTTTTATCTCTTAAGACCATCATGTAATACATTGATCACAGACTCGTATGGCGAATGCCATACTTCGTTACCAACCTTCTCATACCCGGCTAGCACGACTCTTCATGCTACTCGGCCCTCATGACAGTTTATCCCAACTGTTGACACGATGGGACTCTGTTCATAACCATACTTCTCGTCACGCCATATAGGTCGAGACTGATCCCAAGCTACACTGTGACCTTGTCACAGCACCTCACATACGTCTTAGGTCATCACAGCGCAACTCCATGATGGACCACGTCACTTCATGACGTTGTCCAATCATGCTTCTGCTGCACTGCTCTGATACTTCTTAGCTACTTCGCACTTATTCCCGGTCATAAACCAATCACACGGCAACCTCTGTCGCCTTGGACTACAGCCATACTTCACAGCCATTTCGGGACACTGTTCCACAGTTCCCGACACTATACACCAAGTTCTTCCCCTAACAATTACGCAACCATCCTTATCCTTGCGACACACCATATGGTGTATCGCTGCACCTCACGGAGTACGCTCCATATATACTCCATTCACAACACTACGCCACATCACTGCTATGGCCTACACGCCATACGGTGCATCGTCTCACAACATGGAATACACTCCTTGTGTACTCCATTCACAGAAATACGTCACGTCACCGTTATGGCATACACGCCATACGGTGCAACACTTACCACCTAGAGTATATTCCGCGCATACTCTACTCATAGAACCATGCCACATCACCACTATGGTCTCACAACATGGAGTATACCTCGCGTATACTCCATTTACAGAACTACGCCACATCACCATTATGGCATACACGCCATACAGTGTATCGTCTCACAATATGGAGTACACTCATCGTGTACTCCATTCACAACACTACGTCACATCACCATTATGGCATACACGTCATACGGTGTATCGTCTCACAATATGGAGTACACTCCTTGTGTACTCTATTCACAACACTACGTCACATCACCATTATGGCACACGCGCCATATGGTGTATCGTCTCACCACATGGAGTACACCCTACGTGTACTCCACTCACGGCACTACACCACGTCACTGCTACCGCACATGCACTACAACCACACTTCACAACACAGTTCCCAACACTACACAGCACAGTCCACAATCTCCACAGCACAGTCCACAATATTACACAGCACACTTTCCAACTATGCCCAGCACTTCGCATCACAGCCCATCACATCACCATCAAACTACACAGCAGTCCTATAATACTAGCAGCACAGTCCACAATCTAGTCAACTAGCTAGCATCTAATATAAATAGCGAGAGATAGAGAATTATACCATCGACGAGATAACCGTGCGCCGCTCGTTGACCGCTACAGCGAATACGCCGGAGGAGCGTACAGGATGGCTACACCGCGTACAGTGACTGTTTAAGTGTTTGGATAGCTAGGTGTGGTCTTGGAGGGGTCTACAGTGACCTTGATGATGATGACAATGAGCGTATCACGGCGGATCTTGCCGTGTACAGTGGCGGTCAGTCACGCGCGGTGACTGTCTATCACGTGCAGTGATTACCTACCACATAAAGTGGTGGTTTAGGCTCGGGCTAGGCTAGGGGAGATTGCTAGTGGAGCCGTGGAGGCTCGGTGGCGGTCGGCACGGCGGTCTACAGTGACTGGCCGTGCACTGCGAGGGAGGATAGGCCGTGGGAGAGTGCGAGAGAGTGCGGGACCGTGGGTGGTAGATCAGGGCCATGGGTGGTACCATTGGACTCGTGGTGGCCTAAGGATGCCGGCTAGGGTGGTCGTTCGCCGTGGGTGGCGGCGGACGGTGAAGGATCGGGGCAAAACCCGTGCATCACCACGGGTGACACCGGGAGGTGGAGGAGAGACCTATTGGCTGTGGGTTTGCTGAAGGAGGAAGGGGGAGACCTCAGGAGTCTCGTGGTGGTGTCCGGTGGTCGAGGTGGCCGCGCACGGCGGCGCTAGGGGCTCGCACAGTGAACCCGTGCGTGGAGGAGCCTAAGCTCGTGCATGGTGGCTACCGACGGGGAGAGGGAGGCCGAGATCACTGGAGGAGGCCGGTCAGTGGCTAGGGAAGCTACCCTAGTGATGGTGGCGCCGGAGGATGGCGCACGGCGCCGGATCGGCTCCAAAGCCCATTCGGGCTTGCACTGCCGTGAGAGGAGGAGGGGAGAGCGTGAGGGAGCGGGGCCGGTGCTGGGAGACTCGCCGGAGGGAGGCGGTGCTGGTGGGGTAGGCGGTGAGGCAAGCCGGCGCATGGCGGCGCCGGGCTGGGCTGGGAGGCGTTCGGGCGAGAGGGAGGAGCTCGCGTACGGGAGAGAACTGGAAGGAGGAGAGAGAAAGGGGAGGGAAAAGTGAGGGAGAAAGAGAGAGGAGCTGGGTTTTATCCTAAAACCCATTGTCTGTAGATCAATAAAATGATCTACGATGACCGTTAAATACTGATTTGAAAATGCGTAAAAGCTAACTTATTTAAAAACACTGAGAGGAATTAAGATAGAATATTATTTAAAATAATATTCCTTCATCATTTTAAAAATGATGAAGTCTCACTTAAAATATTTAAAAGAGTAAAACTATTAAATAAATGAAGATTCCATTATTATTTAAATCACATAATATTTTAAATAACTGGAATCATTTATATAAAATGATTCCCTACAATTATAATATTTTTGGAGCTCTTCAAAGATATTATAATTGAGTTATTTAAAATATTCTTTATTTAAATAGTGATAGGAATCTTCCATGTAAAATACACATTACTTTAAAACACAAAACTAGCTTTATAAATTATGTAGTATTTTTAAAAACACGCCATCGGGGCCTGGCACACGTAACGGGGCTCTTAGACACTAGAGAGGGGAGTAGGCAGGCTGACGCATCTGACGTAATTGCTTACGTCAGAAGAAAGGAAGGTGCAGGGTGTTACACTCTCACTCGGTGGTACTTCTCCATCTGCACACTCTTTTGCTTAACTCTTGACTTTTCTTGCCTGATTTGAGTATCAACAGTTCTCTCATGCTTGGGTTTAAAGAGGACAAAAACCCTCGACAAGAACCTGACAACAAACCTATTCAAGATGCTTCTCAAGCACAATTAGGACCGGTGGTTCTGTTAAGGTTCTAAATATATGGGAATGATGAAAATGTATTGTGTTGTTGTAATGGTGTTTGTATATTGTAAGAACAGAGTGTTGGAAATGGAAATAGAACAGAGTGCTACGGGATCTTCGAGGGTCCCTACCTTCCTTTCACAAACTGCCTAGACCACCCGCCACCATTTCCCTTCCGATCTGAGCCCATAATAGGTTCACAAGAAAACTGCATCAATTTTATGCTTGACCACTGTCAAGAATGAAGATAAGTTGGAGTTTAGCAAGATCTTCGACTTTGTAATTTTTTTTCAAGCGTTTAAAAAAAAAATTCATCGTCCACGGTTTTTGCCCTCCATTGGAACGAACGAGGAGAAGCATGATGGTTTCGACCCGACCCGACTTTCACGGGTCGAGTCGAGTTTGCGCGACTATTAGGCCGGGTCGGGCCAAAAAATGGTTTTAATGGGTCGGCTACTTAAGACAAGGCCCACACAAAGTAAAAAAAAACAAACACCCCAGACTATTTTAGGACTTGACCATAAACATGCATGGGCTCTATGGGAAGGTTGGAATTAAAATCCTTTTGAAACTATAAACACCCCAGACTAGACTTTACGTGCAAACAGAGAGGTGAGTGCCATACCAAGAGAGAAATGAACATGTGACGGCGCAAGGAGAGGGGCTGAGGTCAACAGTGGTGAGTGCAGCGGCCAAGCAAGCGCTGAGAGATAGAGAGAAAGTGAAGAGAGAAAGAGCACCGTGAGAGAGACGGAGAGTGAGAGAAAGAGAGAGCACAGGACAAAGGTAAAAAATCTTACGGCAGTGTAACAATGAGAGACCTGGGCAGTGTCTCATGACTGGGCTATGGTGCACGGCGGCAACTGGCTGGGAAGCTTTAGTCGTTGGCAGCAGAGGTGCAACGATTGACTCTATTTTTGTCCTTAGGTAATAAGAAGGTTGAGGGAGGCAGGTTGATGATGGATGCTACGGTGGTTGGATGTGCAGTTTTCTGTTTTGCCGTGAAGTGTGGTGCAGTTTTCGTTTGAGGACACAGAGTCTTTGACGGTGATTGAACACGGCTGGCCGGCTTTGTGTTTGGTGTGGAGGACGAAGGACATACGACAGTGGCTGGGGAAAATAAAGGGATGTTGTGCGTGGAATTGTTTTGGTTTACGGTGGGTGATGCAACGAACGGGAGAGGCTCTAAGAGAGAGAACCAAGAGCATGAGAAACATGGATAGAGAGAGTTTGTTGAGAGAGAACTTGAAGAGAAAAACAAGTTGAAGAGGCATGGGTAGGTGGAACTCAGGGAGGGAGAAAATGGGGGGAGAAGGATTCGGAAGAGGAAACCGTCAAGGAGAGGGAGGAAAAAAATGAAAAGAAAAGTGATCCCTTACCTAAACAACGTCGTTCACCAAAAGGGGCTGGTATCTTCACGGGCTAAGCCAGGTTATGGGCCTGGATGTTACAAAATAAGCATATATCCCCATATTCATTTCACACATACATGTAAATCATGCCAAAAAAAAATTAAGAGTAAAATATATAATAAATACATTTATAAATCTCACCTAAACCAAGAGAAATGCACAACCCAGTGTCACACCCAGCTTGGTTTTATGAGGTGGTTCTGGGTTCAAAACCCAGTTGTTCCATTTTCTTGTTTTATTTTTGAAAAAAAAAAAAACTTTGGGCTTAGAAACACTAGGCCACTAAAAATTAGTCGAGCACATTTTCTTTTTCTTTTTTTCTAAAAAAAAGAATGTGCCGAAGGGCTCAAGCCCATTTCAGATGACGTGTCATCTACATCTTCCTCCTTCTACTAGGGCACTGTTCATATGAACAATATGCACACACACTGCAGCAGCCGCCGCCACCACCGAGACACACACTCGGTGTCCCTCTAGCACCTAGGTGGCACTGCACCACCACAATGCACACTGTACTACCAGTAATACCGCTGTGGTGTGTGCAGCGCTGCTGTCGATGCCCCTAGGGTACGCTGCACCTCCCAGTGAGTGCTTCATCTCCCAAGTGCGTGCAGCACCGCTTGTGCTTGCAGCAGCTCAACCAACAAAAGCAACACAAAGTTTTCAAAAGCTCAAGCAAAATAAATAAATAAATAAGAAAAAAAATGGCATCCATCGCAAATAAAAGTATATGCGAAAAAATGGCTTTTGGTAAACTGGAAACAACTAAAAACATGCTCTAATATCAATGTTAGAAAACACATCAAAATATCTCAAGGATAGCTTATTGAGTTACTCCACAAGTCTATCCAACCTTAACAATAATCCAGCAAGTCTCAAACGTCTTCTCTTAGTAGTGATATGTAATATATAGAATAAACTAGAGTAACACTCAATACATCTACAGCCTAGATACTTTTTCAAGAGAAAATAAAAGAGAGAGATTATGTATTTTTTTAAGATTGTTTGAGAATCATCTGAGGGGGGACTATATATAGCCCTCTCTGTGCATCACAAGGCCAGCCTTTAATCACTGCAATAAAGTGTCCATCGCCATTTTTATTCTTAAGCATGTAATGGATTAAGCCATGTGTTACATACCGTTACGGCATAGAAGGGGTTTGCCCATGTGAGCACCCCTCCATTTGACATGGGAAATTTAAAAGGTTTTATTTTCGGATGACCATAAATAGAATAAAAAGAGAAATAATACAAAATTTATTATGGGTTGGTATGAGGTAGTTCAGTTTTCTTAACAAAGATTGTTTATGGTAAATATTTAATATGATAATTAAAAGTGTTTTGTATTTGAGTAATATTTGAAAATGAAATATTTGAGAATACTTTAGAATAGTTGTGTTGCAAAACAGACCATGTGAAGAAAAATCCTCTATCTCAACTAACAACATGAGTACGGCATAACAATCCTTGCTATAAATCAAGAAATATATTTATCTTTTCTCCTTTTGTTCTAACTGTACAAATTGCAAAAGAAACCACTCCCCCTTTGCACCAAGTGATAGTATCTACCGTGCTCCAAATGTTGAGAAGCTGATTCCATTTGCTGAATAAGTTACATTGTTGCTAGATGGAGAATCTGCTAACGATAAATCTGCATAGAAACCTGGCTGCCTTGGGATAGGCAATAAAACTTCACTGCTTAACATTAGAACCACAGAAGACATGTTTGGTCTATCTTCAGGTCTTTGCTGCACACATAACAGACCCACTTGAATTAGTCTTAACACCTCAGATCGTGTGTCTGCATCACCTACTGGCTCATCGATCAGTTCCATTGCTCGATCTACAATCCATAGTCTCCATGCCTGAAACAAATTAAAAACCATATTTTTGTGAGTTTGGGTTTCCATTAATTATGCACATCTTGATCTATTACAATATATTATCTTAGAGTGCGGAGCTTGATTTACGCTTATTATGAAGATCCCAAAGGCGATAACACTAGCTACCAAAGGCGATAGATATTTTATTTATTAGAAATCGACACTAATTAGAAATACTATTTATTATTATCTTAGTTATGCATAATATTATTCATTTCATATATTTACTTATACCTGCGGTTTGCACCCAACAAAATATAGGTTTGCAAGCACCAATTTTTCTCTAATTTGTATTACCGGTGACTTGTAACTATTATAAGAGCATCACAATACAAAGGCATCTCACGAACTTGGTAGTGAAAGGAACAACCAATAACAGGTTTTGTTTAAAAATATAAATCAGTAGAATGCCAATCCACATGCTTTCATGTCCAAGAAGATTGAGTTGGTGGTCTGGATGACCGAATCCCCTGTTCTTCTTCCCACTCAATATCTCCAATACTGAAACTCCAAAGCTAAAGACATCAGATTTCACAGAGTACTGCCCATGCACTGCATACTCAGGAGACATGTAGCCACTGCAAAATATTATGTAAGGACAAGGAAAATGAAGTTCATAAACAGTTCAAGGTTATCTATAATAGAAGATTAAACGTACTTACTATGTTCCAACAATCCTATGGGTCTTGGACACAATTTGATCTCCCGGAAATGATCTAGCCAGGCCAAAGTCCGAAATTTTCGGATTCATTTTAATATCTGGTAAGATATTGCTAGCTTTGAGATCTCTATGGATGACCCTCAGTCTAGAATCTTCGTGAAGATAGAGAAGCCCTTTGGCAATGCCACCAATAATGTCGATGCGCTTACGCCAATCTAGTAATTTGCTCTGTCTTGTCTGTCCAAGTTCACCTTCATGTTATTACAGACCTTGCTGAATTCTCAACAAAATTTCATTAACCGAAGAAAATAACCAAACAAGAATTTCTTGCTTTAGAAGGATTAGAGCTCAAACCAAAAATAAAGGACTCCAAGCTTTTTTTAGGCATGTATTCGTCGATCAAAATTTTCTCATTTTCTTCCGTGCAACACCCTAGAAGCTTTACAAGATTGCGGTGCTGAAGTTTGGCAATTAATTTGACTTCATTTATGAACTCATTAGGTCCTTGTCCGGAATTCATTGAAAGCCTCTTCACTGCTATCACTTGCCCTTCTGGAAGTGTACCCTGAAAATCAAGAGGTTAGGAAATATATGCGTTCGAAAAAATAAACATCACATATGGTGAGGATATTTTGGGTCTACCTTATACACAGGTCCAAATCCACCTTCCCCCAGCTTGTTGTTGCTTGAAAAGTTATTAGTGGCATTAGCAATGGCTGTCAAATCAATTATCGGTAACTCCATGTCTTCCTTCAGGCCTTCATTTTCACAATCTTTCTCCTGTCTTCTCTTTGCCATTCCTGGAATATTAGGAACTGAATTGGGCACGATTTTCTTGAACAGAAGAGCTATTAATTGCAAGCAGCCAACCATCTACTCAGATACATTTCTAAGGTAAGAAGAACTATAGAAATTTCTTAGCCTAAAAAATATAGCTTTACCTTTGTAGCTAAACTTCTTCTTCTTCCGTATGTATGAGATCACTCCAAGTATTAGAATTCCATGACTAATACTACAGTGCCGGCTAGGATTCCTGCTCGTTTTATCTTGCTGGTGTTCCCCTTTTTTCCATTATTTTCTGGAAACGAAGTTAGAGTACTACTCAATCTGCATATATCTGACTACTGATCAGAACACGTACTAATTTTGAACACGCTGACTAGGCGATATAGTTGTCCGAGTTATCCTCTATTCATTGTAAAAGAGCAAAATTCAGAGCAATTTTTTAAATTTTTTAAATGGAAAATAGAAGTAAAAAGTACCTAGTTCTGAACTGGCCATCTTTACGTATAGCTCTTGCCCACCCTGACAGTACACAGCAATGTCACTCAGTTTCCCGAACCAAAGCAAACAGCCACTCCCTTTTCCCCTAATATCTAAATTGGAATATGCTGTGCAAGAGGAGTTTTTCAAGCACAATCCCTCGCATTCATCGAGGTTCAAGGTCGCATTAAACCAGGAAGATGTGTCGGGCAAATTCAACTCCGTGTACTTGCGAAAGCCATCTCCAATATTGCATACCAATGGAGTCCTTCGAACACATCCATCAGACCAATCTACTGATTTCCAATCTTTTGGAGACTTGGGTAAGAATCCTTCCAAGCATGCACATGCAGGAGACTTATCGCCATTGCAGGTAGTGTATGCACCAAAGAATGCATAATTTTGACACGCATCTGCCTGGGATGCGGCGTGAAGCTCCCAACTGCGTGTTCGATCCACCCACATAAACCGCTGCGCAACGCCAGATGGGTTTAACATATTTCTTGGAAAAACTGAAGTGTTTACGAGTTTGTACTCGAAATACACCTCGTTCCGATTCATCAGGAATTCATACTCGAACACTGGATTCCAACTTGAGCCCGGATATCCTGTAAAACGAAGACCATTCCATGACCCTGCTCTAGCCTTTATCGTATTCCCGTCATGAGAACCATTTGCGGAAGCCCACGAGGATCTAACCTTATTGAAAATTCACCTCGGGCAGGATCTTCGGCGCTCTTCCAAGATGATATGACTCTATCTAGACCAGTCACCAAGTTCCTTCCAAGCTTCATTTCCGGTAGGAATGTGTCACAAGGATAATCAAAACTCTGCCACAAAAATATCTCTGGGTCATCAACATTTCCATCTTTCACAACAAGATTTCCAGTATCCAGGAGTCGTGCAACTGGATTTTCTGCTGTTCTTGATGTATTAGTTGACAATATTATTTGTGCTATTGAGAAGGGCAAGAACTCCTTTATTGGTGACCGTTCAAACTCCGGAGTGATTCTGTTAGCCACCCATACGACGGTCCCAGAAGATATCACGTACCATATTCCGACGTATCGGCTTTTCGAACTGCCTGGGCTGAAAAACCACATTTCAAATGTCCCACCGGCTGAAACTAATGTGTCGCCGTCTCTGATTGATTGACTGGAAGGAAGAGTGTCCAGCGCAATGGATGTTTGTAAGAGGGAGAACAACAGAGAGAATACAAAAGAATAGGTACAGGCTTCGGCCATTGGTTTCAGTTTTCTAATGGTTTATCTCCTGTTTGGGAGAAAGTTTTGTGTGTGTATGGTAAATGCAGACAAGAAGAGATATATGCAGAGAACAGCAAGTCGCTTCTATGTATACACACATCTTAGCTTTCGTCGTTTACTTGAGTCAGTTTCCTGGTTTTTGGTTCTGGTTGTAAACCGTGTCCAGTGAGTCTAGCTAGAAACGGCCCTGTGTGCGTTAATCGCGGGGCACACCTTTGATTTGTCCTCTTCTACTTTTTCTTTTGGAAAATTCTGCTTGAAAGAGCACACCGATACGTGCACCGATCCAAAGTAATGAGTCAGAAAGTCAGCCTTTAATGAAAGTGAAACGGTGCGGATTTGGAGATCAGGTATAAGGCAGCGGAAAAATGGTTCCTGCAGGATTTCGAATTTGTTTTCGACGGAATTGAAACTTGATAACAATTGAAAAAGAAGTAGAGAAGGCAAAATAAGTGTACGTCTGATAAGGTAAAAAAACTGATAAATTATGAGTACGAACATATAACCCGCGCAATGCGCAGACTATTATTTATGTTGAATTTGATACATAATTAGTACCACTATAATAAAAGAGTTCACTTTACTAATAGATATATGGTTGTTTAATTTAAAACAATGTAAAATAGATACAATTAATATGAGACACGATTGTTCAATTAATATTTTTTTTAGATCTTTCTCCTCTTGGATGATGATGCCTGAGATTTATGATCATCTTTCTTCATTTTTGAGTTGATGTCGAGATCGATGTCTACAACAGTTTCCTGAATATAAAACATTTAAAACATTATATTTCTAGTATATTATACCTGTGTACTGATCTGCATCTCAACAAATTGATTGAACGATGAGAACTAAAATCATTATAAATATAAAATATGATAGAAAATATGATTCAATGCCTAATCGTGTAATTTATTGTTACCTTTTTAATTGACTTGGATTCTATAAATTCGGAATCAAATATTCGTTGAATCATGTAGTTTTTTCGTCCATATTTTAAGTTGTACTCATCAAGTCGTAGTAGAAAGATGTATTCTTTGCCAACAATTTGTTGTAAATCATTTGAGAAACCATCATCATACTGGTCCTACGCAAATACAAATATATATGTTATAATAAGGGTATATCTAATATTTAATGTACTTATTATACTTTCTATACCAATATTCAGTTTAAAAATGTTATATTTACTATTTTGTTACCTGGTCTTATTTTTCTATAAGTTCTCTTGCAGTTTTATGCAAGATTTTCTCAGCCTCCTTATCAAATAGCACCGACGACGTTGACCCTGAATCATCAACCAGCTCCATATTTATCCGATACCTAAATACCAAAACACTCTTTAAATAAACTGCACATTTAATTAAAATATAGATGTTCACGTGTGTGTCTATGCAAATAAAAATATACATGGAATTTTTTTTGTAAACTTACCTTGGTACAATAAGTTTGGGTTTCTGCCTTACATTGTTCACACCAAGAAGTTCCGTCAATGAATTTAACTGTTGTTTTGCATATAAGGCATGAACTATAATACCATCCAAATTTGTTGTCTATCTTGACAATTTTGCATAAGCACGTTACTAATATTTCCTACAATATTAAATTGTTATTAGTTATTATAGGAAGTCTATAATCTTAAAGAATGGTATATTATATTAAAATCAATACCTTTGTCTCTGCAGTCCATTCGAGTTCTTTAATTTCAGCAATTGTTTTCCTATTGTAGAATGGAAGTTCTGTATTAGATATCTCTGCTTGCTCTGGTTTCATGGTTATGACTTCCCTTTGGATGACTTCCTGCAACCTAATTCAATCGAAATAAGTTAATAGATATATATAATATGATGGTTAAATATTTAGAAAATAGAAATTAATAAATGTTATTATTACTTTTCCCGAATTCTTGATACGTCAGGAATCTCAAGGTTTATGTACAACTTTGTCGCATTTGTTGATGATAGATTAAACTCGCATGAGGAATAAAACATTATTTCAAATACAGATTCCACAATAATATTAATTTCTTATAAAGAGTTTCCATTCCAATAATGTAAATGTTACCTCTAAATGACTTGACTGATGTCGACGTAACTACCACCACAGATGGTCCTGGATTATCCTTATAAAAATCATCATTGATTTGCATGGTGGCAAACCCCCATAAAGTTGCCTGTATATATTTATTCCTAAAATTTAACATGCGTGAATTAGTCATTGTTATAAGTAATACTATTAAACAGTAATGAATTTATCTATGATTTAACATTAAATAAATTGTACTTACTCTTCCAATAGTAACTGGATTGTCCGTAGCATGACAGGATGACCCTTTGCATTTCTCTCCTCTATGGTTTCAACAGATTCTAACCTTCCAATTACATCTGCAAATGAGATGATAATATTTTGTAATGTCGAAAATATTATTTAAACTTAAATTTAATATATGAGATGATAAGAATTTAATACATAGAAAATAGAATACTTGCCAGTCAAGTATGTTGGGTCATGACAACGTTTCGCTATAATTTCATAATTTGCAATGATAAGAACTTATAATGTAGAAAATAGAATACTTACCAGTCAAGTATGTTGGGTCATGGCAACGTTTCGCTATAATTTCATAATTTGCAAAATCAAACAGGAACTTAGGTACTGATTGACTTATCTGATTAAGCTCACCGACTGAAGTCGTCGATGTGAAGAGAATCTTATAGTTTGTAGCCACCGGACGATACTTCCCTTTATATTCTTCAACAACAAAATTATTTATCGCATATGTAAACCCTTCATTCAACAATGGTCGAAATCGCTGAACCAAATTTTTCCTTATACTTGCATGAATTAGAGTCCCCTTTAAAATAAAATGAGAAGATATAATGGCTAAAATTCAGTAGGGTCTAAATAAATGTAAAATTGAAGTACGACAAAATATTTAAAAATAACTTACATTGATATCTGTTAGTATCAAGTCAAGGCTAAAAAGCTCATGTTGATTTGCTATATTTGTTGCATCCCACATACGTAATATTCTAACTTCAATATTCCGTAATTCCTTTTCAGTTGATAATTTTTTCAAAGGTGTGCAATCCATATTAATCTCAGTCATTCGTACCTACATAAATTATAAATTAGAACATGTTAGAAGAGTGCAAATTTTCATATATTACAAGTATAAAATATATAAAGGAAACATAAGAAACAAAAAGAACTGAGAAATAGATGATAATTAAATACCTTTCGGCAGATTGTTGAAGATTTCATTATATACAATATTTTTTGTACAGAAACGACCATTGTAGGCTTTCTTTGTGATAAGAACTTTTAATCCTTCTCGTTTCTTTACTCCAGATATTGCAACGTATAGTTGACCATGACTGAAAACTAGTTTTTCAAGAAAAAGGCCGACATGTTCTAATGTTTGACCTTGACTTTTGTTGATTGTCATTACAAAGCATACAGAGATTAGAAATTGTCTTCTCTTCAATATAAAAAGCAATTTAGAATCAGAAGGGGACAAAATGATGCGGGGAATAAATGTTTTTTCTCCAACATGCATTCCAATCATGATTTGTGCCTTAACAACCCATTTTGATAACTGGATAACTATAAGTCGAGTGCCATTGCAAAGACCATTACTCTGGTTTAAATTCCGAAATAGCATAATTGGTACCCCTACTTTCAATCTCAATTTATGATTTGGAATACCAGGAAATTTCAAAGAATTTAAAAATTCTACTGGAAATATCGTTTGTTGTTCTGTAATATTGTCCCCAGCTTTACATATCGAATCGGCACTGTAAAATACTTGCTCATCCAAATCGATGAGCTGATCCATCATGTAGTCATTGATATCCTGCACAACATCATTTGTAGGTGCTAGAATTGCTCTCTCTCTCAAGTATATTGAATTATTACATTTATCTCTCAAATCTGGATATGTAGCATTTACAATATCGGCAATAGGATGATTATTAGGCTGAACAATTAAATCAGGTGGTATCTCAATCATTCCTTCACTTTCAACACAACTCAAGTTACTGTCACTCATTCTTAAGATCCAATTTGCAAAATCTCTTGTAGCAATATCTCCTATATTTTGGTCAAGTCTCATATTTTGAGTCATTGTAAAAACTACACAATTCCTCCACAATGAAGATCTATTAATAGTTGCCTCAACTATTTGCTCTCTTTGACCATTGGATACAACCGGCAATATTTGACGAAAATTGTAATACCCGCATCTTACTACGTAAGTCCTTACGTCAATTCTTTTAATTTAATTTCTTAAGTCAAATATTTTGAGATAAAGATTTTTTATGATTTTAATATTTTATTATTTTATTTTAAGATATGTGTGCTTTTATTTTAATGTGGGTCATTAAAATAATTTAAGGAAATATTTTCAGATCTTAAAATATATTTTCTAAAGCCCTTGCCTTTTTATTTAAATTAAAGAGTGGCCCAAATATTATCCACCATAGGATAAGCATAATTTCTCTATGGACTAATCCACACCATCCATCCCTTTAGCTTCCAAGGGGAGCTTTGACTCATTTCCCTCCAGTGCTGACCGATCCTTCCCCTAGGTCATTCGGGTATCCATTCTTCTTCTTCTCCTACACGTCATTTCGACTTCCAGAGCAAGCCAAGGGAGAAGCTTCTTCAAGCTCTAATCCCAGCCCTTCTTAACCCCACGAAAAAGGATCCTCTCGGTTTCCTCTAGCCCCTCCCCCGATCGACCACACCTCTCCCTTCTCTCAAGCCGATTCTCTACCTCCTCTCTTACATTGAGTTTCGGCTGAAGCACCTTCAAGGAGGACGAGATTCGCTGGGTTGGTCCTTCGGTTTTCCTTCTCCTCTTCCATTCGTGGCTTGCTAAACCAGGTAGTGATTTGTTCTTCAAATTCTTCTTGTGATTATGGGACTACCGAGTGAGTTTATGCCATGTGTTTGAGGTTTTCGGAATTTCTGGGCAAACCGATTACTATGTGGTGATTTATGAGTTGATTCCTCTTTTGTTCCTTTTGATTTTATGCCCTAACTAAGTGGAAACCGAATGGAGAAAATCATGCTCTGTTTTTCTGGGTCTTTGCTGTACGTGTGCTCTGTTTTAGGGTGTTCCAGCCGTGTATGCTTTGATTCTCTGGAAATTCCAGCCATGTATATGTTTTGTGATTTCCATCCATGCATTTGCTCTATTTTCCTTGTTAATTTCCAGCCAAATTATGCTCTGTTTTTGAGTTCTAGTTGTGCGTATACTCTGTTTTGCTGTGGGTGTTCCAGCTGTGTGTGTGCTCTGTTGGGTCTAGCCGTGTAATAGCATGTTAGTTCCAGCCGAGTGCATGTTCTCTTTTGGATTCCAGCCGTAGGTAACGCTAGGATGTTTGTTTATTCCTTGAGATTTATTGAACCTAAGATATGAATTAATTTATCTTGTCTTTAAGTGTTAAGTTAGTGAAGTTGAAGTGGTGATATTAAACATGCTTTTTCAAGACTTATGGCCTAAGTAAGCTTCTAATGATTTTAGTTTAAACTAGTAAGTTATCTTGGAAACTTTAAGTTTGCCAAGTGCTATATCTATTATTTATGATATGTTTTTAGAGAAAAATAAGAGATGTTTTCTTAAGCCTCTTACACCCTTAATATGTGGTTAAGCTATGTAGTTGAAATTTGGATTTAATAAAGGATGTTCACAATCATGAAAGCACTAAGCCTATGGGCTGTCCAAGGGTTTCAGAATTTTCTTCTATGTTTTTATTGAGACTTAAATCAGCCCAAATCCATCCCTTTGTTCAAAGCTTTGCTTAGCTCAATTTAAGATGGAGTTTAGCATGAAAAACCAATGAAAAGAAGTGACAAAAAATCAACCCTTTGTAAGCCTTGGCCTTTTTGTTTAGCTTACCTTTCAAATGATATTCAAAACTGTCAAATGCCCCTTTTCCTGAAAATTTCCAGATTTGAAGCAAACGTCTTGTTCTTCCCTTTTTAAATGATTCCTACCATTTACGTGCTTTAATCTAGGATTTTTCCATTTACCCTTCATGTAGAAAATATTGGCCTTTAGAAGAGGTAGCTAGTATGTTATTTATTTTCATAAGGTTCTTTAAAAATATTTGGAATAAAATATTTTAATGTTTTGGCTTAATGCTATGCTTGGTGGGTAGACGAACGGGTTAAGGGAAACGTTTAATTCTTGGAATTTAAGTGAGCATGTGAGCGTATCGATTAGTAAGGCTTAAAGTAAGGTGGATGTTAATATATCTACCTCATTTTATTGAATAGGACTAGGAGTCTATTTCAAAATCAAAGGAACCCGCTAGTAAAGCTCACAGGTAAGTAGCTATGACCATGCTTCTTACGCCATGCTCTTTTTATTAAAGAATATCTTCCTCTTATTGAAAATATTTCTCTAAGTAAATGAATATAGTATGTATAGCCCTTCCTTGATAGCCTCTGTTAAGTACCCTATCAATTATAATTGTGTGTACATGTATAAAGTAACGCATGCATATAGATTCTAAGTCATGAGATTTTCATGCATGCTCTCTCAAGAAATTATGATTATTTTCTATATGTAGTATAACATGAAAAATGCATCCTGTTCGTAAAATAGCATATGCATTGAACTAAGAAAGATGATGA
Source organism: Cyclocarya paliurus (assembly GCA_029856935.1). Classification (NCBI taxonomy): domain Eukaryota; kingdom Viridiplantae; phylum Streptophyta; class Magnoliopsida; order Fagales; family Juglandaceae; genus Cyclocarya; species Cyclocarya paliurus. The sequence continues at coordinate 10,833,561 of CM056948.1, forward strand.
AAATGTTTAAATGTAAAGGAAAGGAAAGGAACGTCTCATGTTTTATGCTTCAAATGATGCTTTAAATGAGTTTTAAAATGCCCATGAGAACTGATGTTTTAAAATGTTCCTGAGAACTATCGTTTTAAAGGATGCCATGAGCTGGCCTTTTTAAAGATGTTTTGAAAGATGATGCTTAAGCTTTTGTTTTTAAAGGATGTTTATGCTTGTGCTTTTAAATAATGTTTATGCTCATGCTTTTAAATGAGGTTTATGCTCGTACTTTTAAATGATTTTAAGCTCATGTTTTGATTGGGGTTTACGTCTATTCTTTTAAATGATGTTTAAGTCTATGCCTTCAAATGATGTTTAAGCATATGCTTTTAATTGATGTTTAAGCTTATACTTTTAAATGATGTTAAGTTCATGCTTTTCAATGATGTTTAAGCGCATGCATCTCTCAATGATGTTTAAATTCATGATTTTAAATGACGTTCATTTCCTATGAAATGAACTATTAAATGAAAAGGACTGAAATGAATGAAAGTACTAAAGGACTGAAAGGAAACGAAAGTTTCAATGAATAAAAATACGTAACGACCACATGAAAGGAAAGGAGTACCCAATGAATGAATGGGCAGATTGCAATACCGGATAGTAGTATCTGGTAGTGCACCCAGTGCTGCACCCTGACGGAATGAGATTCCAACCTGTGGCCACAGGCGAATCCATTGGCCATAGGGCCGCTAACCCTAACACGCGGGGCGTAACAGTGTGCAATGGTCTATGAAAGTGAAAAGATGTAATGTATGAAATGCATGACATGCATGAAAAGATGTAAAGCATGAAAAGCATGAAAGAATGTTTATGCATGAAAGATGAAAAGCATGACAGAATGTTTATGCATGAAAGCCTAATTATTTCTAAGAACGTTTATGCATGAAATGAAACACAAATGTTTATGTATGTATGTTTCAAAAAGAAAAGAATAGATGCCTAGTATGTTCACTGCATGGTGTACTACTTACTGAGTATTAGACTCACTTTTGTTTTAAATGTTTTAAACGTCCAAGAAATGATGAAAACGGCTGAGGAGCAAGGCATTCTACAGAGAGAGAGGCGGACGCTTAGTGTCGTCCCTGTCGATGAGGAAAGGAAGAAAGAACGAAAAGAAAGTACGCAAAGAATAGGTATGTACGTGGCGGTCTCGCCCTTCGTGGGGCGGGGTCATTACAAAAATCACCGCCGAGAACAACTGTCTTCCCTCCAAATGGTTTTTCTACACTATTTACATCAGTAAATCGTAAAATATCTCTCAACGAACGATCCACAGCTTCAAAACAATTCCGGTGAGCCATAGGAGCCTCATCCCAAATTATGAGACTGGTTCTTTCCATTAATTCTCCAAGTTGAGAACCCTGTTTAAATGGGCAAATTGAATTATTTGACACATTAATTGGTATTTGAAATCTTGAATGAGCAGTTCGACCACCAGGCAATAATAGAGCCGCAATTCCAGATGAAACAACTGCAAGTACTATTATTCCTTCTGACCGTAATCGAAATATCAATATTTTCCAAAGATAAGTTTTTCCTGTACCACCATGTCCATATACAAAAAAGAAACCACCATTTTCACCATTTACAGATTCAATGACAGATTCATATATTCTTATCTGTTCAACATTAAGATTAACAAATAACTTGTTATGTTCCTCCTTTAACCCAACCTTATTATAGTCTAACTCATCCTGTAGTAATCTGTTATTGCTTTGCCCAAGTACTAATACATCTGGATACGGCATATTTTCAAACTCTCTTAACGATCTTCCACTTCTTACCAACAACTGCTCAATTTCACAAAGTGCATAATTTTGTATCTGTATCTCGGTAAGATGCAAGTTTTCACAATTACAGACTCTTCTTTGGTGGTGAAGAATGTCTTCAGATAACAACTCCCAATTAGCAATCCATAATTTATAAGGATCTGCAACCTCACAAAAAATTAATAATGTGACAAACAATTCACGTAGTTGCTTCCCAAATGCCCATTGTGAAGCATGATTTAGAGCTTCATGCCACTCCTTATCATCATCAAGTAAACCAAGGGCATAACATGCCGATTTGTAAGATGGGTATAATACATTATCTACTGTTCTTATTTCTTCAAAATTTTGAGGTCCTTTGACTATATTAAGAAGCATGCGTAAATAAAATCATTCACCACTCCCAGGATGTGAGTAATATATTCTACCTACACATTGTCCTTGCTTTCTTAAATTCCATTCCTTATCTCTATTATTCCAAACCCATTTAGATGGAAAATCTGAATATGTTAAATTTCTTGCTTCCTCATACATAGCATTTGCCTTCATCCATTCAGTAAACTTTGTTTGTAAAATATTTGGTCGATTGAGTACATTTTCTAAGTCATCTGAATCTTCAAATATGATTGACTACTCATTTTCAAGATGGAAAGTTAGCCTCTCCACTGCCGGTTCACGATAATGAATGTCAAACCGAAATATTCTCCAACATGCTTCCATTGCAGATAGATATCTGCAATCTAAATACGATTTAATCTCATCAATATTAGTTACGTGTTGTGACCCTGTAGAACCATCTATATGAAGATTTTCTTCCAGAATTAAAGTCACACGATCTGGTCCTTTATTGATGTACTTGAACAAATACTTTATAGATCTTGAACAATTGCACCATTCCACATTTATATGTGCTTGATATTTCACCAACAGGTCCACATTGTAAGGAATAATAAATCTGTTGTCCAACTTAAGACCATTATTTTTAATATACATATCAGGATCATCTCTTCTCCTATATACTGCAAATCCATCTTCACCAATTGATGTCTCTATACAAAATCTCTTCGAAAAACTTTTACTACACTTGTTATTAAATCATACAACTTGCTTTTGGATTTATAAATCCACATGGACCATGAACCATATACTGCTTCACCGCATCATAAGCAATTTTATTTCTGTTAACATCTGGGATCTCTACGGATATTATTCTATCTATTTCTCTCGGAGTTGGATGTTTGTCATCATAATGTAAAAAGAGCAGTATATGTGCATGAGGTAGTCCTCTCTTTTGGTACTCAATAGTGTAGATAACTGAAAAGTCACAATATAAATTTAATTAGATAAATACATATTTCTATAGTTTAGGATACTAATGAATATAACAGATGATAAAGGAAATATTACTAGCAAGCACCCTTTCGAAGTGTTGGCCATGTTTTAAGTCATGAAGAAGTTGATCGAGTTTAATTTTAAAAACCCTTGTGACTATATCTGGCCGATCCTCTGTTTTTTGTCCTGGGTTCTTAGATAAAAAATTTTCAATTTCTGTCCATTTTGCATTGCATGTGAATGTTATAAATAAATCAGGATAACCTGCCCACCTGCAAATGGCCATTGCATCTTGATAATTCTCAACCATATATCTTGGGCTTCCTGTGAAACTTGAAGGTAATACAATTCTCTTTCCTGTAGATGCAGGGGTTGTATCTCCTCTCAAAACTGCATCTCTCAATCCACTATATAACTCAACCCTTAATTTACGTTGGTTTCTTCCCACCCACATTAGTCAAGTCTCTTCAATACATGTGTATGCATCAACAACAAATTGTTGGAATAAACGATTGTCATATATTAATGTATGTCCTTCTTGTTCACATTCTTGCAATCTGTATGCATAATATTCCCTCATAGTAATGAATTCTTTCTTTCTTGATGTACTTCTATGATCAGTCCTACGTAAAATACCAAGCCTAAATCCATCTTCCCCGTATGGAAAAAGAAGAGGATACTGTAGTGCCATATATGATGGATGCAATTCATTAATCCTTTTCAATCCACCTTCTTTATATTCGACAACAATATCTCGATGAGCATCCTCAATACCAATATCACCAATAATAATTGCAGCAATCTCAGAACAGTTAGGCAAATTATGTTCTCTTCCATCTGTTGTTCTTGAACTAATAAGACGTAGTCTCATTTGATGAATATCATCCTCTGAGAAACATTCCCTTACCATAAGAAACACTTTCACTAATTCATTCGTTTCATTAAGCATCTGGACTAATGCAGTAAGAATTGATGACTCAATATTTTTATTGGAGTTGTTGTGATTCTGTATACTCATTCGATTTTGTACCTCATTCTCAGTGTCATAGAAGTATAACTGTGCAAATCGAGGATTAGAACCATCTATTGGATGTAGGGTTCCAATTTTATGATGATTTTGACCATTAATTCGAAAGATGTAAAGACCGCCTCCGTCATTGATATTCTTGTCTACATTTCCACCCATTGAAGTCATAGCAAGAACGGCATTATAACTTCGTATTTGTGTCTTAAATCTTTTACAATGTTGACCACCCATAGGATTTAACAGTTCCTCTAAGAGAGAAGGTGGCTTCTGAAGTAAAGGTAGCACAACTTGATCCTCCATACAACAAAGAGAAAATCTCGGTTGAGTGAGCATCCTTGATTTCTGAGTTCTCTCTTCGTACCATAATATTGCTCCACAATAATCACATTCATAAGATGGAGGACCAAAATTTCAAGGCTCTGTGTATTTTCCTAGAACGTAGAAAAGAAAATAAAAAAGCATCATTACTATTAAATCTATTATAAAAAATTGTGTTATTATACATCAATTATGTAATTGAGTCATTTACTTAGTGGTTCGACAGTCGTACTATCTTCACTTCGTTCACCATCAACACACATAATTGCTCCACTTCCTACATCATCCATTATCATTCGTCTTCAACGTCGCACAATTATGCCATCATTTATACCGTCACTACTTTGTTCATCATCACAATGCATTCTTGCTCTACTCCTTTTTATCATTAATAATTGTTTGTCTTCTACTACGTGCTACTCTAGTATTTTCCATTTTAAATTTTTCTGAAGAATGAAAATGGTCACAAAGGAAAAAAAATGAATATAAATACATCAAATAAAGATCAATAGTTTAACTTAACTTCAACAAATTAATTAAATCACTAATATATGCATGACAATAGTTAACATGAAACAAATTATCTCAAATAAAAAAATAAAATAATTATCTCAAAAAGATTATTAGTTTAATTTAAAGAAGCAAATTAATCAAATCACAAAGATTATTTCATAGCAGTAAATCGTAACCCACTCATATTTAAGACTCTCTCTCCAAACACTCTCTCTCAACGTTTCCAGACGCCTCGACTTAAGAGTCTGAAATATTACTGACTCTCTCTCAAACACTCTCTCTCAATCTGCTTAGACCTCTCTCTCTCTCTCACGCGAAAACGTTAACCCTAGCCGCCGTGTCTCTATTTCAAGCTTCGGCCGCCGTTTCTCTTGTTGCCATGTCTATCTCACCGGTGAACTTTTGGTAACATAGCTCAATCTTCTCTTTTTTTAGAATATGGGTGTATTTTTTTTTTTGGGTTCTGTAGCTTTTGATTCGTGGAGATCTGGTATAGGACTCGTAGAGATCTATAGATTTGGATGCAGAAGGTATATTTTATATTTTTTGCAAAGGTTCTAGGGACACAGTTCTGAAATTGTTTTGTCCTTTGTGTTAAGGTTGAAAATTGGTGTGATGGTTAAGGGTTTTTCTTTGTATCTGCGTAGGTTTTTGGGTTTTCTTTGGGTTTTTGGGTTTTCATGACTCTGTTTGGGTTTTTCTAGGTTTTTCTTTGTGGGTTTTTGGGTTTTCTTGACTCTGTTGGTGATCTAGCTGCTTGAATGTTTGGTATGTGTCTAGTGTCCCATTTCTATAACTTTGGTCTTTGTACTTTTTCTTGCCCTTAACTGGGTCTTGGTTTTGGGGGTCGGTTTGAGACACAAAGAGTTTAGAGAAAAAGAAAGGGTTTATAACTCTTTTAGCCGAGAAAGTATGTACTTTTCCATTTCAATGTTTACTTTTGCTTCGTATGTTTCTTCTTTTAAAACCATAAGAAAAGATCAACTAAATTTAAGTGGCCAAAGATGTAGGACCGAGGGTGCAACTCACTAAAGAAAAAGGTTTAGTTCCATCACGAATAATCTATGATAAATTTTCCATAGTTTTGTTATACTTGAATTTATTTTATTTTTATTAGGTAAATAGTTTGGATGATAGGTGATTTGACGGTGTGAGACCATTTCCTAAGGTTGTTCCAATATTTTCTTTCTTCACGAATTGGCCACCTTGTCTAATAAAGATTCCCGTTTGCCGCATGAGTTTGAAATGATACTGTTAGATGGCATCTCATTCTGAAGCGGTATTCATTTTTGAAATGGTGTCTTGAGTTTGAACTTCAAATGGGCAGAGCCTGTAAAGCCATCAAAATACGTCGTTCTTTTTTCGTATTTCACTTGTTTTTTACATTCTTTAAGCATCAAAAGGTATCATTGTTTTATGTACAGTTTTTCCATATCAAATAACTGTGAGGAAATCTCCGATTGAGTGTCACATTAGATAAATACTATAACTTGAGTTTGTATAACTTGAGTTTGGATGCAGAAGGTATATATTATATTTTTTGCAAAGGTTCTAGGGACACGGTTCTGAAATTTTTTTGTCCTTTGTGTTAAGGTTGAAAATTGGTGTGATGGTTAAGGGTTTTTCTTTGTATCTGCATAGGGTTTTGGGTTTTCTTTGGGTTTTTGGGTTTTCATCACTCTGTTTTGGTTTTTCTAGGTTTTTCTTTGTGGGTTTTTGGGTTTTCTTGACTCTGTTGGTGATCTAGCTGCTTGAATGTTTTGGGTTTTCTTAAAACTGCAAAGCATTTTCTATTAGCCTCAAATTCCCAAAATTATTAACATTAAAGAGATGTTCAAACTTTGGCGATGGAATTCATAATTTCATATGCTTATTGCTAGATTTAGTTCAGATTTCATAAACTTTGTCTTTTATATTTAAGTTCATTGAGTGACTTATGTTATAACTGTTTATTGGAATCCCCTATTAGTGAGGAATTTTTTGGTTGAGAATTTTTGAAACTGATGTGAATTGCATTCACCATTAGTGAGGAATTTTATGCTTGAGTTTTTTTTTTCTTCATAATGCATGGTAGTATGCATTCCAGAACTAACACATTTTATGTCTTCATTCATATAGAGTTTTGGGTTGAGATTTTTTGGAACTGATGTGAATTGCATTCACTGTTAGTGAGGAATTTTTTGGTTGAGATTTTTTGAAACTGATGTGGGAAACCAATCTAAAGGAAGAAGAAATGAACCTAAAGAATAAAAATTAATTTGAGTTTGGACATCATACAACCCTTAAATCTCCAAATGTTGGTTCGGGGTTTTTTATTGTTAATTATATGTGAAACTCTATACGTACCAGGTAATGGTACCTGTAAAGATATGGTTTCCTTATGATTTTGGGTGTAAGTTGTGCTTAATGAAAAGAAAATACTAAGAAAGCTTCAGTTCTTATTTTGGGTGTAAGCGAGTCTTAAGTAATGTTCTACACCATGGTAGTGTTGATAGTATTGATTTTAACATATTTTGCGCACAGAGGTGGATTCATTGCTTTATGCCTGCTATTTATGCTTTATTTTTTTCTGTTTTAGTATTTAGTAATTGGATGGTGTTGTTTTCTTAGATTATTGCTTAAGCCTTTTGGAATATATAATGAAGAGAGACATGTGGTAAGCTTGTTTGTATATGATGAATAGAGTTCATCATTTAATAATCTATCTTGGGATAACCCTGGTAATTATTTATATGATTTTTGAAGGTAAGTTTTGATATAAAACAGAGAAAGTTAATTGTATTATGTTTTGATATAAAACTGGGGAAATCATAGAATACTTAGCTAGGAGCTCATATTATACGAAAGATACACCTGCCAAATCTTGGGATAACCTTGATAATTATTTATATGATTTTTGAAGGTAAGATTTGATATAAAACAGAGAAGGTTAATTGTATTATGTTTTGATACAAAACTGGGGCAATCATAGAATACTTAGCTAGGATCTCATATTATATGAGAGATACACCTGCCAAGACTCAAAAATTTCAAGACTCAAAATTCATAAATCTCCTCTGCATCCTCTGTGGTCAGAAAAATATATTGCACCTTCTAAAGATGTTGTGTAATTTCCTCTCCACTTCAGGTTGTGACCTTTTTCTTTGTTTTTTCTTTATTGATAACTCTTGTTGTAACCTTTGTTTTATTTTGGGGTATTTAATAAATCTGATTATGGATTTATTGGGTTTTAATAATTTTGTTTTACTGTTTATAATTTATTGTGTTTTAATAAATCGGATTTAGGATTTAGGGTTCTTTACAGATTTGGATATTTGATTTATGGTTTATATTTTATAATTTTGGAGTGTTTGAAAAATCTGATTGTGTTTTATTGTGTTTATTGTGTGTTAATAAATCTGATATGGAGTTATTACTTGACATATTATATGTTTTGTTGATTATGAGGCATCTCATGCATTTGGGCTAGGTTGGGTAAAACCATTATTGGATTTTGCAAAGAATAACTTTCTTCCCTCAGGTAATGTGAATATATACTGCCTATGTTATCTAAAGAAGAAGAAATTAAGCCATCTAAAGCAATCACACACACACTGCTATAAAGTATGTCTATATATTCGTGAGCATGTATTTTGTGGATCTGGATTTGATTGGATCTGGGTTTGGATCGGGATCATTGGGCTATTCTTAAATTCATATTTGAATCTATTTTTGGGATTTGGGTTTTGATAGATGCTAGAGATCTTCACAGACTGTGTTTACACACCGACACACATTTTTGAATTCATTTCTTAGGACTATGAACAAACATGTGTAATGCTAGATAGAATATTGGATTTTGCGACCTTCCCTCAGGTAATGTGAATATATACTGCCTATGTTATCTAAAGAAGAAGAAATTAACCCATCTAAAGCGATAACACACTGCTATAAAGTATGTCTATATATTCGTGAACATGTATCTTGTGGATCTGGGTTTGATTGGATCTGGATCATTGGATCTAGATCTTGTCTATATATTGCTAGTGTTCTACTTATGTTTGTGTTTGTTCATTTCACTATGAACAAACATGTGAAATGCTAGATACAATATATATCATGAACACACAAAGGCAGTTGGACTAACCTGTTAATTTTGCTTTGAACTTTAGCACATCCACAACCGTGAGAACAGTGGAAAACAGAAACAACAGTGGCGTGGCCTCACTTTATTTGAGATACAGACAGAGTGAATAATAAATAGAAAGAAATAACTTTTCTTTGTTGGTGAGCAATCAGTACAGCAAACTACTTTTAATTGTGAAGAGTTTTCTCTGGTTTGTTCTTCAATGCCGAGAACTTCCTGAACGCTTTTTGGAAACTGTTTTAATTGTGAAGAGTTTTATTCGGGTTCTTCTGAGTTGGCAGTTGTGCTTGCCATTCGGTTAATAGGATGCACTGCTTGATGATAAATTAAGATACCAAAAACATGAAAAATAATATTGGCATTTTTAATATTGTCCACAACATTACATGTCTGAGAATTTAAGTTATTCTTCATCGGTTGACGTTAAGATAGGAATAATATGTAAAATAATATTAAATAGATTTTTAATACTGTCAACACCACCGCTTTGTTATTATCAAAGTAAAAAAGACTCCACCGCTTGGTTCTATTAACTGCAAATAATCGACTCCTACCCATCATTTGAAACCAACGCCTGATACCAAGTTAGGTGCCACCCTACATTGAATTTCAGATTTTGCGGAATGGATGCCAATTCAGCATTTGGAACTCGGCTTTTATATAATTAATAGATTGATTGAAATAGAATGTCAAACATGTTACCAGGTAGAATCCAAAACCCAAAACAAAAAAATGTTTCAGGTATGTGGACTTCAGAGTTACAGAATATTGTGTGGACTTAATGCAAATAGAGTGAGGAAGGAAAGAGGTCCCATGAGACCCACAAAGAAAATGTTTCAGGTATGTGGTCAAGAAGGAAGCAGCTTTCAGATTTTTTTCATTATTCTTTGGTCTTGCCGATCGACCCAAAACAAGATAGAAATTTATGCTACAATTATTTTGTAAAGAGATGACTGATCTTGAAGGAGATTAAGGGATTTCTAAACAATCATCAATCCAAATAATCTTACCAGCAATCTGCAATAGATAGAGAAGATGGAGATAAAAATCTAAAGCACATGGAGAAGATGAAGATGGAGATTTTGTGAACTCACTTGCAAATAGAGAGTTTCTCAAGGACGAGAAGAAGATGAAGTGTGTTTTCTTCTTTCTTTCCTTTTTTTATATATAATATTAACATCTGACAATATCATCCACATCAACATCAATATGCAAATTTGCTTGTAAGTAGCAATTCTTTTTCAGTTAACATACTCAGTTCGCCAATGTTTAGTTTTTCTTCTTATTTTTTTAAATAAAATAATTTTAAAATAAAACTATGGTACAAAATCAGTTTTGTTTCAAAACTGATCTCAGGTTTACTCTTGCATCTCAAACAATATGGCCAATGGATGGGAAATGTTCGAGCTTTACTCTTGCATCTCAGGTTCAGGATCAATATGGCCAATGAATGAGGGCACCTTATGTCCCTCGAAACCACTAGGTGGTTAAGAAGTATGGAGGCCCACTAGTTTCACCACAACAAGAACCCCTCCACAAGGAGCAGCCAGAGATAGTTGGTGTTGCAGGAAATGTAAGGTCAAAAACAAGTTCAGCTAGACCCACAGAAGTAAATCATACAGATGATTCAAACCTTCCTCATGAATCAAATTGAATCCATCAAGAACCAGGCCAACCAACTCAAAGCAACAAAGGGACTAAGATGAACGACAGCAGAAAGATGAGCATGCCATAGGATCTCCAGGACCTCGAGGTCTCAGTCGAGCTACAGGAGGTACTTCCTACTTTCCCCATGGAAAAAGTGCAAAAGGTCAGTGTCACAAGCCATACTTTTCCTTTCCCTATGCATAAAGATAACAGACAAGATGTAGTCAACATGATTGACACGCATTTCCCTCCACACAAGTCAAACCTCCCTGAGCTTAATTCCCAACCACTCTCACCCCTACCTCCCAAAAGCTCTAAGTGGAAAAGAAAAGCAAGAGGTCAATCTCTTACTCTAGCCGATATTACCAACATGCCCAAAGACTCCCCACCAGGTCCCACTGCTAAAAGACTAGTACCTGGTAGGGACACCCGAGCCAACTCACAAGACATCAAGAAAATGAAGTTGAATCTCCCACCTGCGAGTCTAAACCAAGTTTTTGTGGTGGAGGCTACTCAGCAGCCCCACCCCTCGCAATGAACATCTTAAGTTGGAATTGTCGAGGGCTTGGGAACCCTCGCACAATCCATGAACTTCACCTTATGGTGAAACTAAAGATCCCTCACTTGGTCTTCATTATAGAAACCAAGTGCAATAATGTTAAAATGGAGCAAGTTCGTTACAAGTTGGGCTTTGACAACTTTTTTGTGTCAACAGTAGGGGTAGGAGTGGAGGCCTGGCTATTCTATGGAAATCCTCTATTAAATTTGAGATCGTATCCTACACCAACTGGCATATTTCTGGTTTGATTACACCTGCGAGTGATGACACACCATGGTTAGTAATAGGCTTTTATGGCCATCCCAACATTGCCAAAAGAAGCACCACTTGGCACCTCCTAAAAGCACTCGCCCTTGCCTTAAGTGTTCCTTGGCTGTGCTTAGGAGATTTCAATGAGATCATGAGTGTCAATAAAAAAGTTGGAGCTGCCATAAAACCCTACAGACAGATTGTAGAATTCAGGGAAACTCTGGAACAATGTGATCTGCATGACCTTGGCTTTGTAAGGGACAAGTTTACTTGGGCAAACAATCGAGAAAGAGAGCAATTCACTAAAGAAAGAATAGACAAAGCCCTAGGCAACACCTCTTGGATTGCTAGATTTGAGTCCCACTCAACCATTCACCTTGCAGCAGCAACCTCGGATCACAAACCTATCCTTATCACAATACAGAACAAACTGACCAGGAAATTTACACCTAGACCATTCAAGTATGAAGCTCACTGGATTAAGAAGGAGGGTTATGTGGACTTGATTGAACAGATTTGGGGGAGACGTTCAGAGCAGAGGGTTTCATTGGTTAACACTATGCTTGGCTTGAGAAAGTGTAAACAAGGGTTGTAAAGATGGAGTAGGAAACTGCCCAAAGGTCACAAGAAAGACCTGAAAACCAAGACTGAGATACTAGATTCTCTCAAGGAAGCTAATGAGGGTCAATTATTTGATGAAATTAGGAACCTCCAAGAGGAAGTAAACAAAATGCTTGATGAAGAAAATACCAAATGGCAACAAAGAGCTAAGCAAAAATGGCTGTAAGAGGGGGATAGAAACACTACTTTCTTTCACAAATGTGCTAACTAGAGAAAACAACAAAACACAATTAGTAAGCTTAGTAATGATTTTAATCAAGAGTTCACTAAGCAGGAGGAAATCAGCCAGCTTTTTCAACATTTCTTCATAGGTCTCTTCACCTCTTCTAGACCCATGGGCATTGATGGTTGTATGTCTTTCTTGCCTAGGAAGATTACACAAGAAATGAACTTAACCCTCTCTAGACCCTTCACTGAAACTAAGGTACATGAGGCTTTGTTTGGTATGAACCCGATGGGATCTTGTAACGACCTCGCCCCACAAAGGGCAGAATCGCCACATACATACCTATTCTTTGCGTACTTTCTTTTCATTCTTTCTTCCTTTCCTCATCAACAGGGACGACACTAAGCGTATGCCTCTCTCTTTGCAGTAGTGCCTTGCTCCCCAGCCTTTTCATCATTTCCTAGACGTTTAAAACATTTAAAATAAAAGTGAGTCTAATACTCAGTAAGTAGCACACCATGCAGTGAACTTACTAGGCATCTATTCTTTTCCTTTAGAAAACATGCATACATAAACATTTGCATTTCATTTCATGCATAAACATTCTTAGAAATAATTAGGCTTTCATGCATAGACATTCTTTCATGCTTTTCATCTTTCATGCATAAACATTCTTTCATGCTTTTCTTGTTTTACATCTTTTCATGCATAACATGCTTTTCATGCATTTCATCTTTTCACTTCCATAGGTCATTGCACACTGTTACGCCCCGCGTGCTAGGGTTAGAGGCCCTATGGCCAATGGATTCGCCTGTGGCCACAGGTTGGAATCTCATTCCGTCAGGGTGTAGTACTGGGTGCACTACCAGATACTACTACCCGGCATTACAATCTGCCCATTCATTCATTGGGTACCCCTTTCCTTTCATGTGGCCGTTACGTATTTTCATTCATTGAAACTTTCGTTTTCTTTCAGTCCTTTCGTACTTTCATTCATTTCAGTCTTTTTCATTTAACAGTTCATTCATAGGAAAGGAACGTCACTTAAAAACATGAGCTTTACATCATTTAAAAGCGTGAGCTTAAACATCATTTAGTTTAAAAGTACGAGCTTAAACATCATTAAAAAGTGTAGGCTTAAACATCACTTAAAAGCATAAGCTTAAATATCATTTAAAGGCATAGGCTTAAACATCATTTGAAGGCATAGACTTAAACATGATTTAAAAGAATAGGCTTAAACCCCAATCAAAAACATGAGCTTAAAATTGTTTAAAAGCACAAGCATAAACCTCATTTAAAAGCATGAGCATAAACATTATTTAAAAGCACGAGCATAAACATCCTTTGAAAACAAGAGCTTAAGCATCATCTTCCAGAACATCTTTTAAAATGCCAGCTCATGGCATCCTTTAAAACGATTGTCCTCAGGGACATTTTAAAACATCAGTTCTCAGGGGCATTTTAAAACGTCAGTTCTCAGGGGCATTTAAAGCATCAGTTCATAGGGACATTTTAAAACACATTTAAAGCATCATTTGAAGCATAAAACATGAAACGTTCATTTCCTTTCCTTTCCTTTGCATTTAAACATTTTCATCATCTTTCTTAGTTCAATGCATATGCATTTTCATGAACAAGATACATTTTCATGCTATACTACATATAGGAAATAATTATAAATTTCTTGAGAGAGCATACATGAAAATCTCATGACTTAGAATCTACATGCATGCATTACTTTATACATTTACACACAATTATAATCGATAGGGTACTTAACAGGGGCTATCAACGAAGGGCTATATATACTATATTCATTTGCTTAGAGAAACATTTGCAATAAGAGAGATATCCTTTCATAAAAAGAGCATGGTGTAAGAAGCATGGTCATAGCTACTTACCTGTGAGCTTTACTAGCGGGTTCCTTTGATCTTGAAAATAGACTCCTAGTCCTATCCAATAAAATGAGGTAGATATATTAACATCCACCTTACTTTGAGCCTTACTAATCGATATGCTCACACGCTCACTTAAATTCCAACTTGGAATTAAACATTCCCTTAACCCGTTCGTCTTCCCACCAAGCATGGCATTAAGCCAAAACATTAAAATCTTTATTCCAAATATTTTAAAGAAACTTATGAAAATAGATATCATACTAGCTACCTCTTCTAAAGGTTAGTGTTTTCTTCATGAAAGATAGGTGGAAAATCATAGATTAAAATGCATAAATTGTAGGAATTATTTAAAGAGGGAAAGAATAAGGAATTTGCTTCAAATCTGGAAATTTTAATCAAGAGAGGCATTTGACAGCTTTGAATATCATTTGGAAGGTAAACTAAACAAAAAGGCCAAGGCTTACAAAGGGTTGGTTTTTGCCACTTCTTTTCATTGGTTTTTCATGCTAAACTCCATCTTAAATTGAGCTAAGCAAAGCTTTGAACAAAGGGATGGATTGGGCTGATTTAAGTCTCAATAAAAACATAGAAGAAAATTTTGAAACTCTTGGACAGCCCATAGGCTTAGTGTTTTCATGCTCTTGAACATCCCTTATTGAATCCAATTTCAACTACATAGCTTAACCATATTAAGGATGTAAGAGGCTTAGGAAAACATTTCTTATCTTCTAAAAACAGATAAAAAATAATAGATATAGCACTTGGCAAACTTAAAGTTTCCAAGATAAGCCTACTAGTTTGGATTAAAACTCTTAGTGGCTTACTTAGGCCATAAATCTTGAAAAAGCATGCTTAAAATCACCACTTCAACTCCACTAACTTAACACTTAAAGACAAGATAAAATCAAAATATAACTTAGGCTTAACAAATCAAGAAGAACTCAACAAGACAGCTCCTAATTACACTCGGCTGGAACCCAGAAAATCAGAGCATCCACGGCTGGAACACACACCAAAACAGAGTATACGTATAGCTAAGACCCAGAAAAACAGAGCATGATTTTCTCCATTCGGTTTCTACTTAGTTAGGGCATAAATTAGAAGGAACAAAAGAGGAATCAACTCATAAATTACCACGTAGTAATCGGTCTGCCCAAAAAATTTCGAAAACCCCAAACACATAGCATGAACTCACTTAGCATGGTTTCAATCCACAAGAAACTCGGAGTATAGAGTATTACCTGACTTGGCAAGCTACAACCAAAAGGAGGAGGAGGAAATTCAAAGATCCAAGGCCACGAGATTCATCCTCCATGAAGAGGTTTCAACCGAACCTTAAGCTTGAGAAAGGATGGAGAATCGGCTTGAAGAACAGGGGATGAAGTCATTCAGTGTAGAGAGAACTGAGAGGGTCTTTGTGCGGAATGGAGGGGCTGCACATGGGGCTTGCAGGAAATTCTTCTTTGGCTTGTCCAAGAAGCTGCAGTCGGCGTGTAGAGGAAGAAGAGAGGAGACCAAATGGCTTGATGTAGATTTGTTCTTGGCTTGGGCTGGAAGTCGGACAAACGTGTAGGAGAAGGAGAAGAGAAAAAGACCCGATTGGCTTGAAGGAGATGGGTCGGTCAGCACTTGAAATTGAGTCAAAGCTTCCCTTGGAAGCTAAAGGAATGGATGGTGTGGATTAGTCCATGGAAAAAAAATATGCTTATCCTATGGTGGATAATATTTGGACCACTCTTCAATTAAATAAAAAGGTAAGGGCCTTAAAAAATATATATTAAGATCTGAAAATATTTCCTTAAATTATTTTAATGACCCACATAAAAAAAATAAAAGCACACACATCTTAAAATAAGATAATGAAATATTAAAATCATAAAAATCTTTATCTCAAAAATATTTGACTTAAGAAATTAAATTAAAAGAAATGACGTAAGAACCTACGTAGTAGGATGCGGGTATTACAGATCTCCAGGCCCAAATGGTTTCCCTGCAATCTTCTTCCAAGAACACTAGTCCACTGTAGGCAATGGGGTCACTAGAGCAACCCTTGAGGTTTTAAATGAAGGCAGGTGGACGAATGATCTGAATGAAACATATATCGCTCTCATTCTCAAGAAATCTAGCCCTATCTTGGTAACGGATTTCAGGCCCATCAGCCTATACAATGTCATTTACAAAGTCATTGCAAAGACCTTGGCCAATAAGCTGAAAATAATACTCCCTGATCTGATTTCTCCAACTCGGACAGCATTTATACCTGGAAGGTTGATTACAGATAACATCATAGTGGCTTTTGAATCACTCCATACAATGAAAACATGGCTCAAAGGGAAAGATGGCTACATGGCCCTCAAGCTCGACATGAGCAAGGCCTATGATCGGATAGAGTGGCCTTTCTTAAAATTAGTCTTGGAAAAACTTGGATTCAACCACAAATGGGTGGATTTGCTCATGAAACGTGTAGGGACTGTATCCTATTCCATTTTACTAAACGGAGTCCCTCAAACCTGTTTCACACCAACCCGAGGCCTCAGGCAAGGGGATCCACTCTCCCCCTACCTTTTCATTATGTGTTCAGAGGTCTTTAGTTGTATGCTCAACATAGCTGAGAAGGAAGGCTTCATTTCAGGGCTGCCAATTAGAAGGTCAAAGCTTTCTATTAACCACTTATTTTTTACAGATGATAGCTTGCTTTTTTGTAAGTCCAACTCTATAGAATGGAGTCGACTCTATTATCTATTAGAAGCCTATGAACTTGCCTCGGGCCAGAGATTGAACAAGGAAAAAACATCTATTTACTTCAGCAAGAACACTAGAGAGGAATCCAAGAACATCATCACCAGTATAGCTGGAATAAGAGGCACAAATTCATATGAAAAATACCTGGGTCTTCCTGCTTTCATTGGGAGATCACGGGCTAACTCCTTCAAAAGCACCTAGATAAGGTGCAAGGAAGAATCAAGAACTGGAAAAATAAATTCCTCTCCCAAGCAGGCAAAGAGGTCCTCATCAAAGCCATCATTCAAGCTATTCCAACATATTGTATGGGGATCTTTAAACTCCCAAGGCAACTGCTACATGAACTCAACAAAATGGTAAGGTAATTCTGGTGGGGACAACAACTTGACAGTAAGAAAATCCATTGGGTCAAATGGCAACAAATGAAAAGAGCTAAAAGCCACGGTGGTCTAGGCCTAAGAGACTTTGGCAACTTCAACCTAGCACTTCTAGCAAAGTAGGGATGGAGGATAGTCTCTAACCCTCTCTCTCTCTCGCTGCACAAGTGCTTAAAGAGAAGTACTTTCACTCCTCATCTTTCCTTACAGTCAAACCAGGCCATAACTCCTCATTTCTATGGCAAAGTTTTCTAGCTGCTAGATCCTTGCTCCAAAAGGGACTGATGTGAAGAATAGGAGATGGATAATCCACTGAAATCTGGAATGACAAGTGGCTGCCAAGACAGTCCACCAAGAAACCCCAATACTCCCTCCGGTTTCTACCAAGTGACACCAAAGTCTCATTCCTAATGGATAAAACGACAAACACTTGGAACTCTGACCTCTTCACAGCCCTGTTCTCCCATGAGGATGCCATGCTTATAAAAGCCATACCTCTGAGTTCAAACCCCCGTCCTGATAAGTTAAATTAGAGCTGCACTCCAACTGGAACTTTTAGTGTCAAGTCTGCCTATCACCTCCTCACTAAAATGGATATGCAAAATCTGGGCCAAACTTCCAATCCCATCAATTCCACACCATCTTGGACCAGTATCTAGAACCTTGCCATACCCAATGCTGCAAAAACCTTCCTTTGAAGAGCATGTCTTAATGGCCTTCCCACCCGTGTCAATTTACAGAAGAAAAAAATCATTGAAGATCCCAGCTCCCCCGTTTGTCAATGTCAAGTTGAGACCATTGAACATATAACTTGGGAGTGTCCCTCGGCTCGTGATGTGTGGGCTCAAAGTGTCATGAAGTTGCAGAAAGCTAACCCTCTATTCTTGAACTTTGATGACTTAGTTGACAAAATGGTAGAGAAACTAGATCTAGAGGAACTGGTTTCTTCTGCCATTACAGCTTGGCTCCTCTGGAAAAGAAGGAATAGTATGGTCTTTAAAGGGGTTTTCTCCCATCCAACGAGTATCATACAGCAAACTAGGCACATGGTGGAAGAATTCCATCAATTTGCTCAACACAACAGGACACAGTCCCCTCATCGCCCACAGCCAAGTCAATGGGAAGCTCCACCTCTAGGACAACACAAGCTGAACTGGGATGCAGCTCTGGACAAAATCACATGCAAGGTAGGAGTGGGAGCAGTACTCAGAGATGAGAAGGGTCAAGTGCTTGCAACTCTAAGGATGCAACAAGCCATGTTCCCCGATCCACTCACAGCAAAAGCTTTTGCAGCTCTACAGGCAGCTAGTTTTTGCAAGTCAGCCAGTATTCAAGATATCATCATCGAAGGGGATTCTCTACAAGTTGTTAATGGACTCAACTCAACATCAGTTGCTATCTCTTATGCAGGTCAACTTATTGAAGATACCAAGAACCTCCTTAACTCCTTTACTCGGTGGACAGCCAAGCATACCCTTAGAGCACATAATTTTGTTGCTCATGCATTAAGCAAAGATGCTTTAAGCATCAGTGGTCATACCACTACTTTTGTAACAGTTCCTACTTGTATCCAAACTATGATTTGATAATTAAACCAGTTTGTTTCTCAAAAAAAAAAAAATCAGTTCGCCAATCTTTTACTTTTTCTTTTTTAGTTAACATACTCAGGTCGCCAAGGCTCTCTATGGTACAAATTATGGACTCTCTCCCAATCTCTTTTTCAGTCGAATGGTTGGTTTGAATATTAAGAATATTTTATAATCTATTAATAGTAATAAAATAAATAATAAATAATAATAAAGTAGTTTATGATAAGATATTCTATTGGGTTTTAGGGAAAAAGAGATAGAAAGCT
The DNA here is from genome assembly GCA_029856935.1 of Cyclocarya paliurus. Lineage (NCBI taxonomy): Eukaryota > Viridiplantae > Streptophyta > Magnoliopsida > Fagales > Juglandaceae > Cyclocarya > Cyclocarya paliurus. Next base: position 10,852,799 of record CM056948.1, read on the forward strand.
CAATAAAAATATTATATAGTTAAAAACTTATTTTAATATAATTTTTGTTTTAAAATTTAAAAAAGTATATTGTTTTTTGTGTTTTATTTGTAAGTTTTAAAAAATTGTAATAAGTAGGTAATGATTAGATATAAAAGTTAAAAATTTGAAATTGAAAAGTGTTTTCTGTTTAAATGATATTTGAAAAGAAAATATTTGATAATATCTGAAAAATACCTAAGAACAATTGTATTCCCAAATGAGCACTAAAAGGAAAGGAAAACTCAGCCGTAGGTGTGTCTAGAGGTGCAACCTTTTAGATAAATTTTGGAACCGAACCAATATAAAACGGTTTTGGAAATTTAGAAACTAATACGAGGCAATTCATCATCGAAATTGGAACTTTCAATTTTTCTAATTTACCGTTTATACGTGTGGCACAACATAAGTTTAGTATTATAATAATCTCAATGCTAAATTTAATTGTTAAAATTTAGTATTTATTATTAACAATTACTAATTCATTAGTGTCTAACTTATTAGTGAGATTAACTCATTAACTATAAGATTAATATATATGAATAATAAGATTAAAGTTTCATATTATATTAATTAACAATCTCACATATAACATATATAATAGAATATAAAAAATTATATAAAAAATATTTTATATGTAATATAAAATTTTAAACAAGTTGTCATAAACAAGTTTACGCCATGAAGAACTTGCTGCCATCGTGAACAAAAAGATTCTATCATGAAGAAGGTGCTCTTTCATTGCAATCAAGTTTTAGTTTGATTTCAATTAAGTTCTTGGGAAAGCCCCCTCCCTACATTCATTTAAACCCCAACTCTAATCACATTGTATATAATGCAAGGCTTGTTGATGTATGAGTGTCTCCACACCCTTGTGAAGCCTTAAAAGGTCTTGAAAAACTTCAAGTCAATAATCTGCAAAATCAATTTAGAAAATTGGTCACTGGTTTCCCATTCGGTCCCTGGTTTGTTGTTCAGTCCCAGGTTTGTTGTTATGTCCTTGACTTTCTATTTGTTTCGTGCTAAGCGGTGAGGGGCTCAGCTTGGAGAGATAGGCGGGAGATGTACTCGACCACATTAGACGTGAGCACAAAGTTTGATTTTGAGTTTGTTTATTTGTGTGAATGTTTGCCTGAGAGATTGTTTATTGTTGGAGAAGAGTGCATATTTTCATGATTGGTTTTTTGTGTGTATTTCTATGATCTTTTTGCTTTGGTTGGTAGTAATAGATTTTCTGTCCCTTTGTGTAAATTTATGTTAGTGTTCTCGTTTTATTGTTTGCTTGTAGTAACCTGCGCTTAAATAGTCAAGGTGTCCTTTGACCCCCTAGGTCCATCTTAGGCTATTGCTAAGCCCATCGGCCCATTCTCAAAAGTAACCCACTCGAGGTGGTTGTAGAGCCTGGTGACTCATTCCCTAAGGTAAACCACTCGAGGTGGTTGTAGAGCTTAGTGGCTCATATTCGAACGTAACTCGCTCGAGGCAATTGTGGTGTGAGTATAAACACTCAGCATTTGCTGGAGAATATGTTATGCTTGTACTGTTATCCAAGAGAGAGGTCGGGCTGTCTAGAGAGTTGCCCGCCTGTTAAGCGCTATGGAGGTCGGGCGATCCTTGACCTTTCTTGCCTGTTGACTTGCACCGTGAGTGTGTAACTCGACTTTTGGTGGCTAACTTTAGAGAAGGTAGTGTGGTCTTCTGACCTTCACGATCGTTCATTTGGAAAAGGTCGTGTGGTCTTTCTGACCTCCACACCCGTTCGATTGCACCGCGAGTGCGTAACTCAACATTCAGTGGCTAACTTTTGGAGAGGCATCATCCCAGTGGGGCGCGTGTAAAAAGGCAATGGCTAGAAAGACCCAAATGGCGATCCTCCCTTATTTGGCCTAAAAACACAAAATCAAAAAATACTACACAGAAAATAAAATGGATAGAAGAGAAGGGAAAGGAATGGAAAAAGAGGGGGGAGGAGTCGAAACTCCCACCCCCTTTCATTGATCTGAGTTTGGGAGAGTTTAGAGAGAAGCGAGAGGTTTTTTCCTAGAGAGAGAGAGAGCACTCGTTAATTGTGACGTTTCCAACACCCTTATCTTTTGAATGTTTCGTAAGGGTATGATTTTATATTAAACCTATTTTACGTAGGTTTGATTGTAGTATATGAAATTCCCTTTAAAAAAAAACTAATTAAGTCTATTTATATTAAATGAAATTTTGCTTTCCTATTTTAATCAATTTTGTTAAAATTATGTTAACTGAAATTTTTTAAATTAGAGATGTATTTTATGTGGCATAGTTGTAATTAGTAAAGATATTAATATGCAGTTTTAGAAATTATTTAAAGTTTAATAGTCAGAGAGATTATGTGGATATTGAGGAATTTGTGAAGTAATGATATTTTAGGGTTAAGAGAATTTTAGGTTTTGAGGAATTAAAGTACGTTAATTTTAGCATTTTAGGTTAAGTATTGAAATACATGTTCGATGAGAAATTTACGAATATTATTTTATAGGTGACCAGTAATTTTCATTCAGCACTATTTTCAAGAAGTTCAGAAAGTTAAGAAGTCCAAATAAGCCGGATTCCTATACTAGACTTTGCCTAAAAAGAAAATAAAACGAGATTGATTTTGAAAATATGCTTTTTTTTTAAAAAAAGAAAAAGAAAAAAAAAGAAATCTAAAAACAATCTCAAATATGTGTTCCAAATATGCATGAAATATTTATAAGATGAAGTATTTTCTATCATGGTTGGTGTAGACATGAGCTAATTTTGTGCATGTTATTTCTAAACTATGCAAAAAGAGCGAATATGAAATTTATGAAAATTTGTGTATGTGATGCGAAAATGTTATGACACTGATTTTGAATATGTGAAAATATCTGAATTTATTCAATACTCTATTTGGATATGTTGTGGCATCTGAAAACTTTGATATGAGATTCTAATTCTGTATTCTGATTAAGTTTGATTCTGATATTTTATTCAGTTTCTGGTACGGCCTAGCCACTGGTGATAATAGTGGCATACGGCCCAACCACGGGTAATAATAGTAGATATGGCCTAACCATGGGTTATAATAGTGGATACTGCCCCTCCATAGGTTAGAATTGCTGTTTATAATCCTACCACGGGGATTAAACATGGTATACAACCCAACTACAGGTGATAATAGTGGATACGACCCTTTCACGAGTTATAATGGTGATTTATAACCCTACCATGGTGGTTAAATATGGTATCAGTCCTTGTGTGATGCTCTGATATGATGAAGATGAAGTTTCAGATTTTGATATGCCAAAGGATTTTTGGAATAAGAATGTTTTCTGAAAGTTTCACTCTGATATTTTTGGTAACATTTTTTGATTTTGCATACTGAAAGCAAATGTTTCTGATTTTGCATTCTGAAAGTAATTTGTTTTGTATTTTGAATTCTAAAAATGTTAATGTTTACATACTAGTATATATTTTCTGCTTACTAAGTTGTTGATAACTCTCCTCATATTTTCAAAATATTTTTCAGATAATTTTGATGCCTCCGCTGGAAGTCAAGAGTATGAAGTGTTAGCAAGGTTTGATGATCATAGAGAAATAAGTGCTAGAGGGTACAAGTTTTTATTGGAGAGTCCTTTTTTAGTAGATTTATGATTTTATGTTATTTGGCATTTGGAGTCATGGATATCTCTGAATCTTTATGGAGTCTTTAAATTATTTCATTGAAGTGTTTATTTGGTGTCCTAGTGGAGGAACATATATATTTCATTTAAATAAATGAATTTTTATTTTGATGGAGAATTTAGACTATATAAACATGTTTGAGAGATTGTTTTAGGTTACAAGGGATAACTCTCTGGATCCCAGTGAATAGGGCGTTACATATAGATTTCAAATTCTCAATGTCATAGAAAAATTATTGTTTCAAACAAACTACCTCGACATAATCAACTTCCTAAAATACCAAGTCATCAAAACACGACAAAATTACTTAATAAAATTCCTCATTACTCATATAAACCTTATATGCTTAATCCACTACACTTAAACCATCTCACCCATGCTCCACAATTTTGATCTTCAACTGAAATATTCAAATCATATAAAAAATATTGTGGAGATAAGGGGTGAGTTATCAATAACTCAGTAAGTAGAGAATATATGCTAGTATGTAAACTGAGCCTTTTCACAGAGTTCAGAATGCCAAACAAAATATTTTAGTTTCAAATATGCAAATCCAAAATATGTTATCAGAATATAAGAGCGACAGTTCAAAATGTTCATATTCAAAAATGTCATTTGGCATAACATAACTAAACATCATCATCTTATCATAACATATCATATCATATCATATCATATCATATCAGAACATCATATCATATCAGAGACCATATTTTACCCCGTGGCAGGGTTGTGCATTCTACGAATAGCCAAGCAGAACATAAATCACCATGATACCAAAGCAATTGCACTTAGAACAGAGACTACTATTATATCCCGTGACAAGGCCATTAGTTACTATTATATCCCGTGACATGGTCAGATGTCACTATTATCACCCATGACAGGGCCATATATGAGAGCAAAATAGAATCAGAATCATCGGATCATGACCAGAAACAGAATCAGAAAGTCATGCCACATCATATTACAACAGAGTACTGAAACAAATTCATAGCATTTCACATATCTAAAAACAGATTTAGAACATCTTTGCACCACATTCACAAATTTTCATAAATTTTGTATTCACTCTTTTTGTATAGTTCAGAAACAAAATGCCAAAAATTTGCTCATATTTATACTAGTCATGACAAAAAATACTTTCCTCTTTTATATATATTTCATGAGTAATGCAGAAAAAATAATTGAGGTTATTTCCACATTTCTTTTCAAAACATATCATGTACATTTTTCATATAATCAATTTTAGTTCATTTTTTTTATGCAAAGTCTAACATAGAAACCTTGCTTACTTGGATGTCTTAACTTCTATGAACTTCCTCACAACAATGCCGAGAGAATATCAATCGTCACCTATAGAAAAGTAATGTAACTTGGGTAAAGTTTTAATTGAACTCGTACTTCCTAATTGCACCTGAAATACTTAAATAAACTATTTTTCCTAAAGATCTAAAATTCTCGTAACCCTAAAATATCACCACTTCCGAAATTAATCGATACTTGCTTAATTTCTATGACTACTACACTCTACATTATTTCTAGTGCATGATTAACATATTTACTCAAATAAGACAACCCGTGTAAAATACATCTCCAGTCCATTAATCACATAACATAATTATAACAAAATCTATTAAAATAAATAGCAAAATTTCATTTAATAAAAATAGACTTAATTAGATTTAAAATGTTCAAAATAAAATTAAACAATCATTACTTATTACTGAAATCCAATTATAAAAATTTAATATTGTTTAATATAATTTAAAACGTTCATTATTTTATGTAATAATACTTATCCTTAAAACAAGGCCCAAACAAAGTAAGTAAAAAAAAACCAAACGTAAAACCAACCAAGGGTATTTTAGGACTTGATCACAATCATGCATGGGCTCTATGGGAAGGTTGGAATTAAAAGCCTTATGAAACTATAAACACCCCAGACCAGACTTTATGTGCAAATAGAGAGGTGAGTGCCATACCAAGAGAGAAATGAACATGTGACAGCGTACGAAGAGGGGCTGAGCTCAACGGTGGTGAGTGCGACAGCCAAGCAGGTGCTGAGAGAAAGTGAAGAGAGAGAGAGAAAGCATCGTGAGAGAGACGAAGAGTGAAAGAAAAAGAGAACACATGACAAAGGTACAAAATCTTACGGTGATGTAATGGTGATTGACCTGGGCAGTGTCTCACGGCTGGGCTATGGTGCATGGCGGCAGCTGGCTAGGAAGCTTCAGTCGTTGGCGGCAAAGGTGCAACGGTTGACTCTGTTTTTGTCCTCCTAAAATACAGGCTCTCGATTTAAAATGTGGAGCTGGTGCAACAGTTTGCAGATGTGTTTTCGAAACCAAAAATTAACCTATGGTTCTATGGCTAAGGTTATTAGGGATGGTGCAGAGTAGAGCCAAAACATAAAAAGGATGAGACGTTGAAGACGATAAAACTGAGTGCTCAAGCTGTGAAAAGGCTGAAAATGTATATATATTCGTATTCATGATTCGTACCCCTATATATAGATTACAAGAATGAATTAATGTAAGACAAAATGAATAAAGAATATTATGCCAATGCATTCTAACAAACCTAATAGAATTGGAATGCATGCGTTATTTTCCTTTGCAGTTGTCTAGTGGAACCATAGGCACTTGGGTGTGCAATTCTTCTTTCTGTGGTGAATTCAAAGTCCCCCACAAGATGGAGAGTAAATATTGATTGCTCCCATCTTGAGAAGTAATCAATTGAAGGTGGGAGAGTGAATGGGCTTGGTAAAAAGGTCTGTCATTTGAGCAGGGGAACATGAGCCATGGAGATTTTTCCAGTCGATATTTGATCTTGAACTAGGTGACAGTCGAGCTCAATATGCTTTGTGCACTCATGAAAGATCGGGTTCCCTACAATGTGAAGAGCAGCTAAATTATCATAGTATAACGCAGCAGGCTTGGAAATGTCGATATGAAAGTCATGAAGGAAATATCGCAGCCATGCGAGTTCACAAGATACCGTAGCCATCGCTCTGTATTCTGACTCGGCAGATGATCTGGAGATTTTTATTTGTTTCTTGGACTTCCAAGAGATGAGTAGGTGGCCGAGAAACACAAAAGAGCTAGAAGTCGATTGGGTTGTGTTAGTATAATTTGCCCAGTTGGCATCTGAATATGCAGTGAGTTCAAGTCTAGAATTTGTGGAAAAAAAACACCTTGGCCCTGCTTCCCTTTGATGTAACGAAGGATCTTGAGGATGGTGTTGTAGTGAGGGACCCACGGCTTTTCCATGAACTGACTGAGGAGCTTGACACTGTAATTAAGGTTAGGCCTAGTGTTGATAAGATAGAATAATTTTCCCACTAATTTTCAATATAGAGCAGGGTCATGAAACTCATTACCATCATCTTTCATCAACTTTAAACCAGCAAGTAGACCAGTTTCAAACAAAATGTCTAGGGCGTACTTGCGTTGGCAAATTTGGATCTCAGCCTTGGAACGAACTACTTCCATGCCAAGGAAGTACTTGAGAGACCTAAGAGTTTTGATTTTGAACTTAGTTGCCAAGAAAGCCTTGACTTCATCGCTAGACTTACCATCAGAGCTCATTAAAATTATGTCATAAACATTTCTAAGGAGTGCGACAAAAGAAGATGCCATCTATTTTGTGAATAAATTGTAGTCGGCTTTAGACTGGATGAACCCAAATTCAGCCAGCGAGGAAGACAATTTGGTATTCCATTGGCAAGATGCTTGTCGTAAGCCATAGAGGCTTTTGTGTAGATAAAAAAACTTATTTGCTTTGGTTACTGGATGTCCAGGATGGGGTTTCATGTATAGTTCTTTATCAAGTTCTCCATATAAAAAGGCATTGTTGACGTCTAATTGTTGGAGGTCTCAACCTTTAATGGCAGAAACTGCAAGTAGACAACGGATGGAAACCAATTTAGCAACTGGGGAGATGTGTCATGGAAGTCGATACTTGCACGTTGTGCAAAACTTTTCGTAACCAGTCAAGCTTTGTCTCGTTCAATGGACTCGTCAGCCTTAAATTTGTACTTGTAAATCCATTTGCATGTAATAGGTTTCTTTCCGGGAGGTAGATCAACCATGGACCAAGGCTTATTTAGCTCAAGGGCAGTGAGCACCTGCTCCATTGCCTCACGTCATATGGGCTCTTTGATGTCTTGGGAATAAGAGGTTGGTTCAATGTGGATGGATAAAAAAAGTGGTGAAAGCTTTAAAAGAAGGTGAGAGAGAGTTGTAAGATAGAACAGAAGATAAAGGGAATTTTTCCTTTGAAAAAGAAGATGAACCATGGACTTCCTGTTTGGATGCTGATTGTATGGGAGCTGGTGCAATGATATGGTGGCAATGAAAGTCCTTGAGATAGGCTGGAGCTTGTTTTGGTCAAGTTGATCATCGGGGAATAGGTGGTGAAGGTGAAGTGATGGGAGTTGGAGTATTGGTGTTGACGGGTAGATCTGGTGGTGAGGGGTCAGCGCTAAGCAAGGGAAATGAGGTGTTTGTGGTTGGAGAAGAGGGGATATTTTCTGAAAAATTAGAAGGGAATGTAAGGGTGGTGTTTTCTGGGAATGCATGCAGTATCATATGATGTTGAAGGGTAGGTTGTGTAGGCTGATTGAGAGGGAAGATGTCTTCCTAAAATGTTACTTCTCATGATAGAAAAATTTTTGGGTGTGCAGGTCGAGTAGCTTGTAGCCTTTGATACTATAAGGGTATCCAAGGAACAAACATCGGCATGCTCTTGCATCGAATTTGGAGCGGGCATGAGTGAGTGTGGATGCAAAACACAAGCATCCGAAGACTTTTAGATGTGAATAAGATGACTTGGTCTAGAAAGTTATTTCAAATGGTTATTTGAGATTTAGAAGTCGAGTGGGTGTTCAGTTTATTAAGTAAATGGTAGTAGTCACAAAATTGGTCCAATATTTCATGGAAAGTCTGGATTGGAATTTTAAAACTCGAGCGACGTTAAAGATGTGCTGATGTTTGCATTCGGCAAGCACGTTTTGTTGAGGTGTTGCGACACAAGTGAGTTGATGGACAACACCTTTGGATTGGTAAAAGGATGGCATGTAAACTCGGCACCATTATCTGACCGAATTGTTTTAATGGTTGTGTCAAATTATGTTTCAATGAGGGTGAAAAAATTTTGGAGTAACGTGCGAGCTTCGAATTTGGCTTGTAGTAAATATATCCAGGTGCATCTTGAAAATTGGTCAACAATAGTAAGAAAATATTTGGCACCATTGTAGGCTCGTGTTTGGTTAGGACCCCAAATGTCAACTGAAATTAATTCAAATGGTCTGGTGGATGTGATGTTGGAGGATGGAAATGGCAATCTATGATGCTTTGCAATTGGACAAATTTCACACGGATTGGTGGATGAAACCATGGGTTTAGAATCATTTTTGTGAACTTCATTCAATATATGTTGAGTCATTGAAGTATGCCCAAAACGATAATGCCACAAATTAAATTCATCAAGTTTTGAAACTGTAGAAATGTTTACAGCAAGAGGACATAAAGCAGTAAAGATAGAGTGTAATGCAATGGGGTTGGATTTTGCAAGATGGAGATGGTATAGGCCATTAATCACCTTCCCCTACCAATCGTCATCAAAGATTAAAGGTCTTGGATATAACAAGAGTTAGAAAAGAAAATTAGGTAGTAATTAGAGTGAGCAACTAATGATTTTGCAGATATTAAATTGAAGGAAAATGTAGGCACACACAATACATTTTTGAGGTTTAAGGAGGGAAGAAGTTGAACATCACCAATGTGGGTGGCTATGGTTGTGGTTCCATTTGGTAAATTGATTTTGTGCGAAACAAGAGTGATATGTCGATGAAAAACTTGGGACTACAGATCACGTGATCTGTAGCTCCTGTATCATGTATCCAGGAAGTGTTGTTGTGTGTGCGAGTGGAGTGAAAGGATGGAATACCAAAGGCAGGGGAAGAAGGTGCGCTGGCTTGATTTGCTGAAGGCGTGACTGCATTGGATTGAGCTGGATGAAGTAAGGCAAGGAGATGGTTGTATTGCTCTTGAGTAATAGGTGGTCCATGGCCACTTTTGTCCTGCTCAAGAGTAAATTGATTAGCAGCAAAATTAGATTTAACAATGTTCTTATGGCCAGGAGGAAAACTGTGAAGTTTGTAGCACTTCTCTTCGGTATGCCCTGATATGCGACAATGTGAGCAAACAGGGAGATTTGGGTTGGCTTTAAAACACCGTTCCAAGGAGTGGCCATATATGTTGCAATGGGAACAGAATAAACATTCCTTGCAAGACAAATTTGTGGGCGATGATCGGGTCCTTTTGTGCCCATCGCAAGGGGTGATGGAAGGGAGTGGAGCTGTCGATATCATTCTTCCTGTTGAATAAGTGAGATAACACGATTCAATGGGGGAAGCGGATCATGGAGCAAGATTTGGGCCTGTACTAAGTCGTAAGAGATGTCAAGTCCCATAAGGAACTACATGACTCTACTTCTATGTGAATATTCCAGTAAGATCTTCATGGCACCGCAAGAACAAATGGGCATTGGTTCATAAATTTCAAGCTCATCCCAGAATCCTTTGAGTTGATTGTAGTCTTGACTGACTATGGAATCATCCTGTGAAATAGATGAAATAGATTTAGTGAGTTGGAAAATGCGTGGAGCATTTTGGATGGAAAACTATTCATGGAGGTCGTTCCAAACATTGGCAGCAGTGTCTGCATGAGCGATGCTCAATCTATGCTCTAAGCCAACCGAGTGTTGGATCCAAGCGATGATCATGTCGTTATAATGCCCCCAAGGTGCATAATAGGGGTTGGAATCATTGGATGGCTTGGGAATCTTACCATCAATGAATCCTAATTTGGTTTTGATGTTAAGGGCCTGACTCATGGATCTAACCCATGTGACATAGTTTTCAGTTGTTAGAAGGTTTGGGACTAATGGGGATGAGGCTCCTTCACCTGGTTGGATGAAGAAGGAACTAGTGGGGTGATGGGCATTGATCGCAGGATTGTTGGGTGTGTTTGATTCTGGCATAGCTTTGAATCTGATACCATATTAAGAATGGTGCAGAGTAAAGCCAAAACGTAAAAAGGATGAGAGGTTGAAGATGATAAAACAAAGTGCTCAAGTTGTGAAAAGGCTGAAAATGTATATATGTTCATAGTCATGATTCATACCCCTATATATAGATTACAAGAATGAATTAATGTAAGACAAAATGAATAAAGAATATTCTGCCAATGCATACTAACAAACTTAACAGAATTGGAATGCATGCATTATTTTCCTTTACAGTTGTCTGGTGGAACCGTAGGCACTTGGGTGTGCAATTCTTCTTTCTATGGTGAATTCAATAGAGGTAGGCAGCGATAATTGTGTAGTGGCTTAGACCTAGGTAATAGGAAGGTTGAGGGAGGCAGGTTAATGATGGATGCTACGGTGGTTGGACGTGCAGTTTTATGTTTTGCCGTGAAGCGTGGTTCGTTTGAGGACATGGAGTGGCTAACGGTGATTGAACACAGCTGGGCTTTGTGTTTAGTGTGGAGGACGTGCGACAGTGGCTGGGGAAAAATAAAGGGATGTTGTGCGTGGAATTGTTTTGGTTTACGGGGGCTGATGCAACGAACAAGAGAGACTCTAAGAGAGAGAACCAAGAGCATGAGAGACATGGATAGCGAGAGTTTGTTGAGAGAGAACTTGAAGAGAAAAACAGGTTGAAGAGGCGTGGGGAGGTGGAACTCGGGGAGGGAGAAAAGGGGGAGGAGAAGGATTCTAAATAGGCAACCGTCAAGGAGAGGGAGGAAAAAAATGAAAAGAAAAGAGATCCCTTACCTAAATGACGTCGTTCACCAAAAGGGGCTAGTATCTTCGCGAGCTGAGCCAGGTTATGGGCCGGCCTAGTTATTACAAAATAAGCATATATCCCCATCTTCATTTCACACATACATGTAATCACATTTAATCTAAAATATTAAAAAAAAGATCACATGAAATATAACAATATGGAATAACATTAAAAAAAAAGAAGAAGCCATGTATCTAAATAAATAAATCATGCAAAAAAAATTTAAGAGTAAAATGTATAATAAATACATTTATAAATCTCACCTAAACCAAGAGAAATGCGCAGCCCAGTGTCACACCCAGCTTGGTTTTATAAGGTGGTCTTGGGTTCAAAACCCAGGTGTTCCATTTTCTTATTTTATTTCTAAAAAGAAAAAAAACAACTTTGGGCTTAGAAACACAAGGCCACTAAAATTTAGCAGAGCACCTTTTCTTTTTCTTTTTTACTAAAAAAAAAAAAAGAATGGGCCGAAGGGCTCATGCCCATTTTAGATGACGTGTCATCTTCTTCTATTTCCTTCTGCTAGGGAACTGTTCATATAAACAGTATGCACACACACTGCAGCAGCCTCCGCTACTGAAACACACACTCGGCATCCCTCTAGCACCTGGGTGGCACTGCACCACCATAGTGCACGTTGCACCACCAATAATACATAGCATAGTGCTCACAGCACCGTTGTCGATGCCCCTGGGGTGCACTACACCTCCCAGTGTGGGCTTCATCTGCCAAGTGAATGTAGCACTGTTGGTGCTTGCACCGGCTCAACCAACAGAAGCAACACAAAGTTTTCAAAAGCTCAAGCAAAACAAAAAAAAATGGCACCCATCTCAAATAAAAATGGCTGCGAGAAAATGGCTTTCGGTAAACTGGAAACAACTAAAAACATGCTCTGATATCAATGTTAGAAAACACAGTGGGATACCTCAAGGACAGCTTATTGAGTTACTCCACAAGTATAATCCAGCAAGTCTCAAGCATATTCAATTAGTGGTGATGTGTAATACATAGAATAAACTAGAGTAGCACTCAACATATCCACAGCCTAGATACTTTTTCAAGAGAGATTATGTACTTTTTTAAGATTGTTCGAGAATCATCTGAGGGGGGACTATATATAGCCCTCTTTGTGCATCACAAGGCCAGCCTTTAATCACTACAATAAAGTGTCCATTGTCAGTTTTATTCTCAAGCATGTAATGGATTAAGCCATGTGTTACATGCCGTTACAGCATAGAAGGGGTTTGCCCATGTGGGCACCCCTCCATTTGACATGGGAAACTTAAAAGGTTTTATTTTCAGATGACCATAAATAGAATAAAAAGAAAAACAATACAAAATAAATACAAAATTTATTATGGGTTGGGATGAGGTATGTAACACCCGGGCTAACCAAGCCCGCTTTACAAAAAATTTTGGGTTTATAGGTAAGAAAAGACCTAACCCGTGATACCTAATTTCGGACTCTCTAGGGTTTTATTTTGGCCTTCCATTCATCTATATATACCTATTGTTAGCCCTCAATCTCATGCTTATATCAATCATCTACAACCCTAGAATAAGTCACCGCTGCAGCACCAGCTTCCTAACAAACCTAGCATGCACCTCCATGAACTGCTGTGAACCATTCAACCTTCCGCCACTGCATCTTGAGGATCAAACCAAGATTAACCACTACCGTCAGTACCTTCACGTCCAACCACCAACCTTGGGCCCCATGGTCATGGCCACCTAGTCGTCGTTCAACTCCAAGTCACATCCTTGCCACCACGAAAGCCCAATGAGTCACCCACCGCACGAAACAAAACTGCCCAAAACAAAACCATCGTGATAGCCACTGCTCAACTTTGGTGCAACACCACAGCTCCTTCACAATACTGCCTTGCACCACCATACCCCACATAGCCTCATTGTCCTCTGTTTTAGCTTCCAGAAAATAGAGCAACAAACAGCCCAGTGCCCTTTTCGTTCAAAGCCACCACACACGATGCAATAAGGATATCTCCCATGACAACGTGCAACATAGCTCTTGGCCTTAACCAATGCAGTGACAATGGCTACAATTGTATTTTTAGCATCCCTGTAAATCTGCACTAATTGTATCTATCATGTGCATGATCTTAGGCTAGACAACTTTCCATATTTATACTGACATCTATAATGTAAATGGCCTATATATGTGTAACACCTTGATATGCAATATACAAGAGTTTCCTTCCATAAGTTGTATTGTTTTATGGTATCAGAGCGTCAAACATGACCTCTGTCAAAGTCTACCTTAATGGTTGCCTCTTCCTCCATGTCTATCAACCCAGCAAACATCCAAAGCTTAGTGGCAGTGAAATTAACCAAAGACAACTACCTACTATGGAAAACTCAAGTCGTCCCATACCTGCGTGGACAATGGCTTTTCAGTTTTATGGATGGATCCAATCCTCCACCACCTATCACCATTACCAACCCCGTAACAGCCACATCTTCCGATGCACCAGCAGAAATTCCAAATCCAAAATTCACCACCTGGTATCTCCAAGATCAGGTAGTGCTTAGCACCTTGGTGTCTTCCCTGTCTGAAGGCATTCTTGCTCAAATGGTCAGTCTTACCACCTCTAAAGAAGTGTGGTTATCGCTAGAGAAAATGTTCTCTTCACACTCAACCGTTCATGCTCTACAAACTCGCCAATTCATGGCAACAACCAAGAAAGGTAACCAGTCTATCACTGAATATTTTCAGAAAATGAGGCATTTGCAGATACCTTAGCTGCCATTGGACAGCCCCTACTTGATCAAGAATTCACAACATACCTCCTGGGTGGTCTCGACACCACTTATGATGCTATAGTCACCTCCATCTCTACTCGCATTGATCAAATGCCCATTGAAGAAATGTCCAGTCACCTACTCAATTTTGAATTGAGACTTGAGCAACACAACTCCACTCTTAAAGCCACAGTTGGGTCGGCTAATGTAGCAACAAGACAAGATTCACACTCTCGGGGTGGAAAACAGCACCAATACTAGCGCTCCTCTCATCAACAATATCAAGGTCATGGATGCAACACCCGTGGAAGAGGAAATCAGTTCTCATCTTCTAGACAGTTTCACTCATCTGAGTCCAACAACCCACGACCAACTTTTCAGGTATGCAACAAAAATGGAAACACGGCTATCCAGTGTTACTATCGCTTTGATCAAGCCTTTCAAGGACCCCCTCCCAACATGGCTACATATCTAACTATACCCTTTTCTGCATCAGATGCAAACTGGTATCCTAACACTGGCTTAACAAATCATCTAACATGATCTTCAAAATCTAACTATTCATGCTAAACCTTACACTGGTAGTGACCAACCCAAGTAGGCAATGTGGCAGGTTTGCACATCCAACACATTGGTTCCACAACTCTGAAATCTCCCACTCAATCTTTCTCATTATCTAAATTACTGCATGTGCCTACAATTAAGAAAAATCTTCTTTCTATGAGCCAATTTACTGATGAGAATAATGTGTTCATTGAGTTTCATTCCTCTTATTGTTTGGTGAAGGACGAAGCCATGAGGACAACACTTCTACGCGACAACACTAAGGATGGCTTATACACCTTTCCAGCACCAACACAATCCTCTCCTCAGACCAACTTCTGTCATCGTGCCCCCTTCAAGTCTAGCATTGTCACATGGGACATCCCACTTACGCCACTGTTCGACAGCTCATCTCAAAATTTTCTCTACCAGTTTCAACCAATAAAAGTCCTGGTGTTTGCTCTACTTGTCAACGAGGGAAAAGTCATCGCCTTCCTTTTGCTCCTTCTCCTTCTATTTCTCAAATTCCTTTTGAATTAATATTTTCTGATGTATGGGGTCATTCCCCAATTTTGTCATCAAATGGAAATAAATATTATCTTTCATTTGTTGATCACTTCAGTAAATATACATGGCTTTTTTCTCATTTCTCAGAAATCCGATGTCATGGCAGTTTTTATCTATGTTCAAAAACTTGTTGAACGTCAATTTAATTGCAAAATAAAATCAGTCCAAATGGATTGGGGCGGTGAATTTCGCTCCTTACATAAGTTCTTTGCCAATGTTGAAATTCAACATCGCGTCACATGTCCACACACATCCGAATAAAATGGCTTTGTTGAAAGGAAACATCTCCATATTGTTGAAACTGACCTTTCTCTCCTATCTCACAGCAGGGTTCCCCACTTCTACTAGGATGATGCTTTTCTCACCGCAACCTACCTTATTAATCAACTTCTTACAGCTCCTCTTGGAATTTCCCCACATGAAAAATTACATAAACAAGCACTCGATTTTCCTTCTTCAAAATTTTTGGTTGTCCTTGCTTTCCTTTCCTTCGGCCTTTCAACAAACATAAACTTGATTTCCGCTCCAAACTTTGTGTTTTCCTTGGCTACAGTAATCTTCATCACGGTTATAAATGCCTTGATCTCAGTTTGGGTTGCATCTTGAATCTTGCCACGTGATATTTGATGAAGCTTCTTTTCCGCTTCACACTCATAACACACTCTCTGCTTCTTCGTCCGAACCCCACTCTGAAACCGCTATACTCCCCTTTGTGTTCCCTCCTAATGACAACGATGCATCCCCTTTTATGCATGCATCCCTTCCCGTGTCATCCCCTTCACCCGAACCAACGACATCTGGACCCATGTCATCCCCTTCCCTATCCCTTCCATCTGAACCAACGACGTCTGAACCCTCCACTCCACCTCACAACTTCCTCCGACCCTCCTCTAACCCTCCCAATATTCAAACGCCATCTGACAGTGCTGCTGCTGAAGTACTCCCTCAACTTCGTGCTCATCCAATGAAGACCCGCACCCAAAACAACATTGTTAAAGCAAAAACACCCACAAATGGCACAATCAAGTACCCTCTTCCTCGCACTTTTCTCACCACTGGCTCTGTTCCAGAAGCACTAACGTGCTACTCCGAGGCATCCAAATATAGTGAGTGGCGTGCAGCTATGGATGATGAATTCTCAGCTCTCATGAAACAAGGCACTTGGTCTGTCGTACCCATGCAACCTAGCATGAATATAGTTGGCTCTATGTGGGTTTTCAAATCCAAACATAAGTCCAATGGGACTCTTGAACAGCATAAAGCCTGGTTAATCACCAAGGGGTATCACCAGCAACAAGGAGTTGATTTTGTTGACACCTTCAGTCCAGTGGTTAAGCCCACTACCAACAGGTTGGTCCACACCATTGCTATCTCACACAACTGGTCTATCCAACAAATCGATATCCAAAATGCATTTCTCCATGGGACCTTATCTAAAGAAGTTTACATGAGCCAACCTCACAGCAACATTCATCCCAACTTTCCCCATCATGTTTGCCATCTCCACAAAGCACTCTATGGGTTGAAACAAGCCCTAAGGGCTTGGTATTCTCGACTTCATGAGCGTCTCTGCACCCTTGGTTTTCATAACTCTACCTCGGACAGCTCTCTTTTTATTTCTCGGCAAGGCTCAATCACTACATTGTGTTGGTTTACGTCAATGACATATTAATCATTGGCTCTAGTACTTCTGCAATTAATGAACTCATCTCTGCTCTCAGTTTTGAATTTGCAGTGAAGGATCTTGGAGGATTGAGCTACTTCCTGGGTATAGAGGCCTTACCTGTTGTCGATGGCCTTTTGTTGTCCCAACGCCGATACATCACAAATCTACATCACCGAACGAACATGCATGAAGCCAAGCCAGTTTCCTCCCCCATGTCATCCTCTCAGAAGCTGTCGTTACTCTCTGGCTCTCCTTGCTCCGATCCATCATTATATTGGAGTGTAGTTGGCGTGCTTCAATATCTTTCATTAACACGTCCCGACATATCCTTTGCAGTGAACAAAACTTGTCAGTACATGCACAAACCAACCAAAGAACACTGGACATGGATCAAATGAATTTTGAGGTACCTCAAATTTATTGTTGACTTTGGTTTATTAATTCGATCGAGAACTTCAACTCAATTATCCATCTACTCGGATGCCGATTGGGCGGGATGCCCTGATGATCGTAAATCCACTTCTGGATTTTACATCTTTTTGGGTCATAACCTTATATCTTGGAATTCCAAAAAAAAAACTAAAGATAGCCCGTTCTAGCACCGAAGCCAAATACCGAGCCATTGCTCATGCCAACATCGTGCAATCACTGTTACAAGAGCTGGGTATCTTCCTTTCACAGCAACCGGTTCTATGGTGTGACAACATCGTGCTACCTACCTCACTGCCAATCCCGTCTTCCATACTTGTACCAAGCATGTGGAAATTGATTATCCTTTTGTCAGGAAAAAGGCTCAACAAAAATCCCTTGAAGTTAAATTCATTTCTAGCAAAGACCAACTCGCTGATGGGCTAACCAAACCACTTGTGTCTACTTGGTTTTCTTTCCTGCGAGACAAGCTCAACATTTGTTCTTCCACGTTGGTTTTGAAGGGGCTTAATATCCCATGACAGCGTGCAACGTAACTCTCGACCTTAACCAATGCAATGACAATGGCTACAATTGTATTTTTAGCATCCCTATAAATATGCACTAATTGTATCTATCTTATGCATGATCTTAGGCTAGACAAATTTCCATATTTATACTAATAGCTATAATGTAAATGGCCTATATATGTGTAACACCTTGATATGCAATATACGAGAGTTTCCTTCCATAAGTTGTATTGTTTTATGGTGCCAGCCCCTCCACGTCGTTACCACCAACACAGAAAACTTCCACGGTCACTCCACGCCACTCTTAGTCCACCACGTCCCTCTCGGTAAGCCACTGACAGCATCTCCATGTCACTCTCTCTCGGCTTACTCTATCTCGTTCACATATTTTTTTCTCTCATCCGTTGGCCTCTCTCTCTCATCACTCTATCTCTCAGCCGCCTAGCTCACCGACGTAGCCACCGTCCACCTCCCAGCTCGTCGCACAACTCATTTCCACACGGTGAGCATGCCTCTTCTGCATGGCTAAATAAGGAAGCTTAAAATGTCTCTCTGTTGTGCTGCTCCTTCCTTTAGCCATGCACTTTAAGTTGATTTACTAGAACACCCTCCCCTTAGATGAGTGTTACATTAAATCTAATTTGGTTGTACGAGGACTTCATTTTCTTATTTATAGGTTATAAAGATAATAAACAAAGATTTTGAAGTGTATTATTAAAGTATGGACTTTAGATGGGAATAGTAAGTGCAAAATTTTATAAATCCCTTTGAACAGAAACTAATGAAGTCTATTTTAATTAGATGATATTTTTGCTTTGTCTACTTTAATATATTTTGATATAATTATGTTATCCAATTTTATATTGTATAGTGGAACTTCAATAGTAAATAAGTTAGAATTTAATGTTTTTGTTGGAGTTATTAAGTAGACACTGATGAATTTAGAAAAAGATGGTATTTTAGGGTTAAGAGAAATTTTAGATTTTGAGGAACTAAAATAGGTATTTCAGGGGTAATTACGAAGTAACTGTTCAATTGGAGATTTATTCAAGTTGCATCAATTTTCTATAGGTGACGATTGATTTTTTGTTCAATACTACTGTGGAGAAATTCTGATAAGCTAAGAAATTCAGATAAGCGGGGTTCCGATGCTAGACTTTGCATAAAATAAAATGATCTGGAGTTGATTTTAAGAAAAATATGCATGCTTTGTTATGAAAAGCAATCTGAAATAACCTCAGTTATTTGTTTTGCATTACTCATGAAATTATGTATAAGAATAAAGTATTTTCTGGCATGACTAGTGCAGACATGAGCTATTTTTGAATTTTATTTCTAAACTATGCAAAAGAAAGCAAGTTTAAAATTTTGTGCATAAAATTATATTTTTGTGATCTGATTCTAATCTGTTCTAAAGATATTATGTACTCTAATATGATATGATGTGATTTCTGAAAATCTCTGGCATGATATTCTATTTCTGTTTCGTTTCCGCTTTGACTTTACCATGGGTGTAAAATTGTGGCCTCTATTCGAGTTAGTACCAACTTTTCTGTTTCCGGTGCACCCACTTTGGAAGCCAAAGTGGTTTTCTGCGTGGTCTTTTCTGTGTACACACTCGGGGCTCCAAGAATAATAAGGAGAAGATTCATATTTTCTTTATACTCGATTGGCTGTTGGGACTTGCACAACCCTACCACGGGGGTTAAACATGGTCTATGTTCTAATATGATAAAATAAGATGTAATGTTACAGTTTATGCCATGCCAAAGGGATTTTGATTATGAATATTTTTAAACTTTCGCTCTGATATTTTTGATAACATGTTCTGACTCTGCATTCTGAAAATAAAAAGTGTTTTGTTCTGCATTCTAAATTCTGTAAATACTCATGTTTGCGTATTAGTATATGTTATTTACTTACTAAATTGTTGATAACTCACCCTTATTTCTAAATATTTTTAAGATAATCTTCATGGCTCTGCTAGAAAGCAATAGTAGGCAGTATTAGAGAGGTTTGACGTTCATAGAGGAAAAAGTGTCCGAGAGTACAAGTACTTATTCGAGAGTCATAATTAGTAAATTGATTATTTTCGGTTATTTTGATATGATGAGTTAAAGATATTTTGGAGTCTTTGAGGAGTTGTTAATTTATTTTATTGAGAATTTATTTGTTGTCCCTATAAAGAAACATGGATATTTGTGTTAAATATTTTATGGAGTTTCTGAATTATTTATAGTTGTGATATTTGAGTTGATATTGAGTAGCTCAGTTTTCTTAACAAAGATTGTTCATAGTCAATATTCAAAATAATAATTAAAAAGTGTTTTGTATTTTAGTAATGTTTGAGAAAGAAATATTTGAGAATACTTTAAAATAGTTGTGTTGCAAAACAGACCAGGTCTGAAACAGAATCCTCTATCTCAACAAACAACAAGAGTACGGTGTACAATCCTTGCTCTAAATCAAGAAATGTATTTATCTTTTCTCCTTTTGTTCTAACTGTACAAATTTCAAAAGAAACCACTCCCCCATTGCACCAAGTGATAGTATCTACCGTGCTTCAAATGTTGAGATGCTAATTCCATTTGCTGAATAAGTTACATTGCTGCTAGATGGAGAATCTGCTAACGATAAATCTGCATAGAAACCTGGCTGCCTTGGGATAGGCAATAAAACCTCACTGCTTAACATTAGAACCACAGAAGACATGTTTGGTCTATCTTCAGGTCTTTGCTGCACACATAACAGACCCACTTGAATTAGTCTTAACACTTCAGATCGTGTGTGTGCATCACCTACTGGTTCATCGATCAGTTCCATTGCTCGATCTACAATCCATAGTCTCCATGCCTGAAACAAATTAAAAACCATATTTTTGTGAGTTGGGTTTCCATTAAATATGCACATCTTGATCTATTACAATATATAATCCTAGAGTGCGGAGCTTAATTTACTCTTATTATGAAGATCCTGTTATCATGTAATAACACTAGCTACCAAAGGCGATAGATATTTTATTTCTTAGAAATCGACACTAATTAGAAATATTATTTATTATTATCTTAGTTATGCATAATATTTTTCATTTAATATATTTACTTATACCTGCAGTTTGCACCTAACAAAATATAGCTTTGGAAGCACAAAGTTCTCTCTTATTAAGTCAAATTATCCTATTCTCCATTACCGGTGACTTGTTACTATAATCAGAGCATCACAATACAAAGGCATCTAACGAACCTGGCAGTGAGGAACAACACTGTTAATAACAGGTTTTGTTTAAAAATATAAATCAGTAGAATGTCATTCTACATGCTTACATGTCCAAGAAGATTGAGGTGGTGGTCTGGATGGCAGAATCCCCTGTTCTTCTTCCCACTCAATATCTCCAATACTAAAACTCCAAAGCTAAACACATCAGATTTCACAGAGTACTGCCCATGCACTGCATACTCGGGAGACATGTAGCCACTGCACAATATTATGTAAGGACAACGAAAATGAAGTCCATAAACAGTTCAAGGTAATCTAGACGAGAAGATTAAACGTACTTACTATGTTCCAACAATCCTATGGGTCTTGGACACAATTTGATCTCCCTGAAATGATCGAGCCAGGCCAAAGTCTGAAATTTTCGGATTCATTTTAATATCTAGTAAGATATTGCTAGCTTTGAGATCTCTATGGATGACCCTCAGTCTAGAATCTTCGTGAAGATAGAGAAGCCCTTTGGCAATGCCACCAATAATGTCGATGCGCTTACGCCAATCTAGTAATTTGCTCTTTGCCTGGTCTGTCCAAGTTCACCTTCATGTTAGTACAAACCTTGCTGAATTCTCAACAAACTTTCATTAACCGAAGAAGATAACCAAACAAGAATTTCTTGCTTTAGAAGGATTAGAGCTCAAACCAAAAATAAAGGACTCCAAGCTTTTGTTAGGCATGTATTCGTAGATCAAAATTTTCTCATTTTCTTCCGTGCAACACCCTAGAAGCTTTACAAGATTGCGGTGCTGAAGTTTGGCAATTAATTTGACTTCATTTATGAACTCCTTAGGTCCTTGTCCGGAATTCATTGAAAGCCTCTTCACTGCTATCACTTGCCCTTCTGGTAGTGTACCCTGAAAATCAAGGGGTTAGGAAATATATGCGTTCCAAAAAATAAACATCACAAATGGTGAGGATATTTTGGGTCTACCTTATACACAGGTCCAAATCCACCTTCTCCCAGCTTGTTGTTGCTTGAAAAGTTATTAGTGGCATTAGCAATGACTGTCAAATCAATTATCGGTAACTCCATGTCTTCCTTCAGGCCTTCATTTTCACAATCTTTCTCCTGTCTCCTCTTTGCCATTCCTGGAATATTAGGAACTGAATTGGGCACGATTTTCTTGAACAGAAGAACTATTAAATGCAAGCAGCCAACCATCTACTCAGATACATTTCTAAGGTAAGAAGAACTACAGAAATTTCTTAGCCTTAAAAATATAGCTTTACCTTTGAAGCTAGACTTCTTCTTCCGTATGTATGAGATCACTCCAAGTATTAGAATTCCATTGACTAATACTACAGCGCCGGCTATGATTCCTGCTCGTTTTATCTTGCTGGCGTTCCCCTTTTTCCCATTATTTTCTGAAAACGAAGTTAGAGTTCTACTCAATCTGCATCTATCTGACTATTGATCAAAACTCGTATTAATTTTGAATATACTGACTGGGCGATATAGTTGTCCAAGTTATCCTTTATTCATAGTAAAAGAGCAAAATTCAGAGCAACTTTATTTTTTAATTTTGTAGAAGGAAAAAAGAAATAAAAAATACCTAGTTCTGAACTGGCCATCTTTATGTATAGCTCTTGCCCACCCTGAGAGTACACAACAATGTCAATCAGTTCCCCGAACCAAAGCAAGCAGCCACTCCCTTTTCCCCTAATATCTAAATTGGAATATGCTGTGCAAGAGCAGTTTTTCAAGCACAATCCCTCGCATTCATCGAGGCTCAAGGTCGCATTAAACCAGGAAGAAGATGTGTCGGGTAATTTCAACCCCGTGTACTTGAGGAAGCCATCTCCAATATTGCATACCAATGGACTCCTTCGAACGCATCCATCAGACCAATCTATTGATTTCCAATCTTTTGGAGACTTGGGTAAGAATCCTTTCAAGCATGCACATGCAGGAGAGTTATCGCCATCGCAGGTAGCGTATGCCCCACAGAATCCATAAGTTTGACACGCATCTGCCTGGGATGTGGCGTAAAGCTCCCAACTGCGTGTTCGAGCCATCCACATAAACCGCTGCGCAACGCCAGATGGGTTTATTATATATCTTGAAAGAACAGAAATGTTTACGAGTGTGAAATCAAAATACACCTCGTTCTGATTCATCACGAATTCATACTCGAACACTGGATTCCGAGTTACGCCCGGATATCCCGTAAAACGAAGACCATTCCATGACCCCGTTCTAGCCTTTATCGTATTCCCCTTCATGAGAACCCTTTGCGGAAGCCCACGAGGATCTAACCTTACTGAAAAATCACCTCGAGCAGGATCTTCCGTGCTCTTCCAAGATGATATGACTCTATCTAGACCAGTTACCAAGTCCCTTCCAATCTTCATTTTTGGTAGTAATGTATCACAAGGATAATCAAAACTCTGCCACAAAAATCTCTTTGGGCCATCAACATTTCCATCTTTCACAACAAGATTTCCAGTATCCAGGAGTTGTGCAACTGGATTTTCTGCTGTTCTTGATGTATTAGTTGACCAAACAATATTATTTGTGCTATTGAGAAGGGCAAGAACTCCTTCATCGGTGACCGTTAAAACTCCGGAGTGATCGTTAAGTGGAGTGTCTCTGTTAGCCACCCATACGACTGTCCCAGAAGATATCGCGTACCATATTCCGACGTATCGGCTTTTTGAACTGCCTGGGCTGAAAAATCCCATTTCAAATGTTCCACCGGCTGAAACTAATGTGTCGCCGTCTCTGATTGATTGACTGGAAGGAAGAGTGTCCAGCGTAATGGATGTTTCAAAGAGGGAGAACAATAGAGATAATACAAAAAAATAGGTACAGGCATCGGCCATTGATTTTCTAATGGCTATCTCCTTCTGTTTGGGAAAAGTAAAGTGTTTGTATGTTAAATGAGCAAAAACGAGATATATGGAGAGATATATGTTAAATGAGCAAATTGCTCATATATATATAAATATATATATATATATATATATTATAGGAAATATGTTATAGATAGTCACATAATATATTTCATAATATATATTTTAAAATGAAGATATTTTTATAAAATAATATTACTTTTCTAAAATATTTTACTAAACTATCTATCATTTAAAATATGATTGTACAATGTGTTATAAAAAATCACGTGTATTTATCATTTTCATATAGAGACGAGTCAATAAAGCAGATGCCGCCCGACAGAAGTAAGCAAATACAACATAAAAAAGAGGGAAAAAAAAAAGATATGGGGTCAATGATTTGACCCTACCCATTTTCTATAAAAAAAAATTGCATGATATGGTTTGATATAATATAATAAACAAACAGTAATACTATGAATAAAAGTTAAAGTGAAATATTTTGTGCTACATTCGCTGATTTGGATTGGTTGAATGCAGTTTCATCATTATTGGTTGGAAGAAGCAAAAATTTAGAAGGATAGCAAGTAGAAAATGCGTTGAATTGCCATTGGACAACTATCAAAAACTGTGGACGCACGTGGTCTTCACGCGCCACACTTGAAGCATGGAGGTTGGTCGAATCTAAAAGATTTCAGGACCCTAGCCCCAAAAATGATGTTTGTGGTTATGATAGGCTCTCCTTAGTGTGATGCGCTTGAGATGTACGCACATCTCTGTTTGACATTCTGCTTCAGCCTTTCGAATGATCGGCAACTGGGGAGTCCTCAGCGGGGCACATGGCGGTCGTGGGAGACCGAAAAGCAATAGATCAATGCTTCTCCTTGCTATGAACGGAAAAGAAAGTAAAAATCAGAAGAAAAGAGTTGGACAATTTCGAGACAAATTTGATTGGAGGAGGGTGGGTGGAGCCGAAGCTCAACTCCCCTATGGGCGAAGAAGATGGGATGTTTAGGTTTTTGGTTGAAAGCGAAATTACCTGGAGAGAGAAAAAAGGGTTAATCAAATTTTTACCGCAATTGAACAGCAAATTGCTTCTATGTGTACACATCTTAGCTTTTGTCATTGACTTTAGTTTTCTGGTTTTTGGTTAATGCTAGCTGGTCGTATATTGGGCCAAGTAGCCTCGTGTCGTGTTTAAGTTCTTTGTATCGTGTTTAACTACAATAAAGATTGCTTATGCATGTCTCTTTTTTTTTTCCTACTTGAAGTCCTTAAGTTGAGAGAAAAACATGGATCTTTTTCTTATTTTTTTGAAATTTATGAAAAGAGAATTATCTACAACACAAATTCCATTCAAATATCATTGAATTGGTCAGGGGAAAGACTTTCAGAATGAAAATATATTGATCCTTAGCTCTTATTGTTGGATTTTGTGGAGCCTAGTTTTGAACTTAAGCAGAGGTAAATAGAGAGTTTACTCAACATATCGCTCAAGCAAACTTCAGATAGAGAATTCGTTCGATACTTACTCGTCATTTGCTCAACAGTTGATCAAGCGAATAACCCAATAATTGTTTTTATTAGTATATCTGCCACATACCTTTATATATATGTATTGTGAACAATATCACCGCAAAAAGAAAATATTGAGATAGAAGATAAACAGAGACAAATCATATAGAGGCAGCCTTGAAGAGAAAAGAGATAGTGAGAGAGAAACTTTGTATTTCTACTTTCCTCTTAATAAAATTCTCTATAACTCTATGAACATAGGCACGTTGCTAAACAATGACGTCATTTTATACTTAAAAATTAGTTTTATATATATAATATGTATATATAATTATATATTAATTGGGCTGGGCTGAGATGAGGTATAATGCAAGCGGGCCTGGGCCCAGCCTACCCCTACTGCATCAAATGCTATGGGTGGGGCATCTTGCCCCGTATGGTGCAGGTGTAGTAGCCCTCGCCCCCAAGTGGGGTGGCGAGGGGCAGCGGCCCACTGCCCAGTCCTAATAAATAGAATAAAAAGATAAGAAAAATAATTTTTAAAAAAAAATACAAATTTTATTGTGGGTTGGGATCAGGTAGCTTAATTTTCATATCAAAAATTGTTTTAAAAATGAGAAATACTACTATGTCGCTTCAGTTATACTGTTCATTTTTCCCTATTGATGTTGCACTACCATGTGGTATCATATGTTTTATTAAAAAAATTAAAAACACAAATATAAAAGAGGTAGAGGGATTCTATTGTTTCAGTTTTCATCTTCTTTTGTTTTCATATACTATTTTTTTAGTATATATTTATTTTTATTTATTTTGTATTTTTTAATAAATGACGTGGCACTATATTGTGATACAACATTAATGGGGCAAAATGAACGGTATAATTGGGACAATATAATAGTACTACTCTTTAAAAGTACATAAACAATAGATGTACTTTTTAAAAGTGTCAAAGTCTTGTAAAAGAAATTTTTTGTATGCAGTCCGCACTTGGGGACTATCCACGCACAACTAGAAACGAATTGTTTCATCAATGGTGAAAATGCTATCGTTCCATTAAGTGGAGTAAAACACATGAAAGAAATCAGGCTAAACTCACCATCTGCTTTAGAACTCTCCATCTTTCCAAAATTGTCGTCGCCTTTGTCAGCCCGAGAGCATCGTCCCCTTCCTCAACTCGACGTCAGCCCGTTCCTCAATAAGGTGAATTTTTCAATAGAACCATACACTGCTTTGAGATTCTGGAACCTTGTCATGATCCCATATCGACTAAGTACGGGATTGGTTGGTAGTTTATAAGTCTCTAAACACCCTTCTCTTCTAAGCCAATTTTCAATGGTGAGTTCTACCTAGTGGGTTCATAACAAATGATATCAAAACCACCCCACATTTAAGGTCATGTTGCGACGGTTGCAATCATGTGGCATGGGGGGTGATGTCGGCATGGCAGTGTTCATTCGGAACTAGAAAATACCTAATGCACAACCAGACCGTGTGAGCGTCAGGACTATCGTGGACGTTGGCTGCAGAGCGTGGTGGTTGTTATGATCCCACATCAATTAAGTATGGGATTGGTTGGTGATTTATAAGCCCCTAGGCACTCTTCCCTTATAAGCCAGTTTTCAAGAATAAATTCTACTTAGTAAGTTCATAACAAACTATAAATTTTTAAGTGGAAACCAAAATTTTTGTTATTTATGTTCTCTGTAACCTTGGGATTCTGGTTGGTTGCTTGGAAAATGGGGGTGGGGGAGCAAATGGACATGGATTGAATGGTGAATTTTTGTTTTTTGTCCATCAAATATTTGCTTTTAGGCTCACTTGTTTTGTAAACTACAAGTCTGCTAAAAAATAAAGTTCTACCAAGATAAAACATAGCCCAAAAGAAAAATTCAATTAACAATTTGGTAGGAAAAAAAATCAAGGAATTTTTGGAAGCCAATGCATGCCTACTTGCCTAGTGACTTGAAGCATCTAATAATCCTACTAGAGTCCCATTTACAGCAAGCTTGTATAATTTAGATAAGACCAAGAAAAGCAAGCTTGTCGAGTCCCATCCTCAAGCAAATTGTCTACTGTCGACTCGTATAATCAAATGGAAATGTCAGGAACATTACATAGCTCACGTCTGCATCCACTTGGACAAAACAACAATAATATAGATTAAATGCACTGAACCATTTATCAATTTACATTCAGTTGAAGGTATTTAAGGGCAATATATATACATATATATATTATCTGCAGGGAACCACGTGGCAGTTTCTACATCTTTCAATAAGCCCCACACTAATTAAGGCTAAGTGGTACTGGTAGATATATATAACATCAAAGTAATGGCTTTGATTAGGAAAAAAA